>JAKSZT010054130.1:686098-783248 GCA_026826555.1 Tolypeutes matacus
TAGCCTAGAATTCTGTCTACTATGTCTGGAAATTAAAATGATAAGGACAAGATACCTGTTTTTTATAGTCTGTCCTGTAATTCCCCAATTAAATTTTAACAGCTTTTAAGATAACAGTAATAATACAATAGCTAAATTTCTGTAACTAAAGAAATATTCCTTGAAAGCTATGGAATGATTTTTCTAAATTATTGTTTAAAAATCAAACAATTATAATATATTTCAGAACTTGGCAGTCAGTATACTTTTAAGTTTATTCTAAATACTAGAATGCCATTAAAGATAAAAAAAGGTTTTAGTCTCCTGTGGAGGAAGGCAGATAAAGGAACATCTCTTGCATAAACTATAATGTTTTCAATTTTATTTAGCTTGGGTGTATTCTCCCTAGGTTTATAGGATACTAATAAAATAAGTTAGCATTATATGTATTAAATCTTTAAGATGATGAATATTGTAAGTTTTTGGCTAATGAAATTATTGCAACCCTGTTTTTTAAATATCTTTTTCCTACATTGAATTGAATAGTTATTTTCTTTCTTCACAGAACAGAAAGAGGGATATGAAATTAAATGGACATAGAAATAAGTAGAAGGTTTGTGGAAGATAATTCATAGTCAATGCTGACTAAAATTTGATGTTTGTGTGGAAACCCTCTGATCATTACATCAAAGAAATTGTTTGGAGGCCTGTTTTTCTGCCCACACAGAGCAATCTCCACTGTCAGTTCCTGCCATTATCATTCTTGTCTTGCTCTGTTAATCAGTTATCTTAGACCTTTGCTGTCACCTTGTTTCCTACACAGATCACAAAATGTTTCTGTAATCTTGCTACCACATTATCAACCTGCAATTCTTATGATGTTTTTTATGATCCCTCATGGGCACAATACCTGCCTGCTCTCCTGCACTTACACGCTAAACATTTGCTATGTAAAATAGAGAATAATAAAAAACCTGTTGGGGATCAGCTTGGGAGGATAGCTTCTTCAGCTGTTCTCCCCTTCACATCTCTCAACCTTCATGTTCAGAGTAATTCTTTGTGTCATCACAGACTTTGCTGGATAGATACCCACAAAATTTTGCAGGACAGTTTCCTGCAAGTTTGTTTAAGGGAATTGATTTTGTCCTAAGAAAAGATGACTGGTTTTTATAAAATCAGGGTAGAAATATGGGAGAAGGCTTGAATGAATATGAAATCTGTAGAAAGTATTGTAGAATTAAGTAAAGGAATGTGTTTTGTAAAGGTGAAATTTGTCTTGAGATGAAGTAATTATAGTCCATGTGGTTATTGAAATTTATGGGACATTTGTAAAAACATTTTCTAAACTGAAAGATTATAATGTAATTGACTGATTCTGAGAAATCATTACGTAGAAATCTGGGAGTTAATATTAAAATCAAAGTAAATTACAGTTAATTATAAGAAGTTTGTAAAAGCATTGTCTAAACTGAAATACTTAAAAGGCTAATTCCAGTATTCCATTATTAAACAGAAACCTAAATTGATATTGATAACAAAAAGTTACTTCATAACAGGGAAACATGTCAAATGCCACCTCAATTTGCATATTAAACTGGAGGTAGGGGGAAATAATTTTTATTGCATTGGGAATAATAGGTTTCATAAAATAATGGAGAAAGTAGTTTTCCTATTCTGCTAAAGTAAAATATCTGTTAATTAATATAATCATGGCAAATATATAAAGTAAAGTAAAGTATTAAAAATATTTAAATCAATTTAATGTTATAAACTGCATTGGAAGTACTTAGAAAGTGTATAAAAATTAAGAGATACACTTCAATATTGTAAAAAACTCTTGTGCATTCAAACTAGGCCTCCAGTACCCTACATGGTACCTCTGCATTTAAGTTATTGGCTAGGCTGCTCACTATGACCCCTAAAATAATAAAAGGATCTACCACATCTCTGCACATGCACCTGAAGTAGATGGAAAGTATGTTACAATTTCAGACTCTGCCACAGCTTGTGATGGCTTGATATGGCCAGATTTATATTGCCTACAAACTGGCTTTGTTTCATAGTGTCAAAATGTTCTATGGAACAGGCCAGTGAAACACTAGACTCCCTCCACGGGCCAATGGTGCTGCAGAATGCTGGCTGTGTGAAGGATATATCAAGTGGAGCAATAATTATCAGAGTAATGTGAGTAGAACCTAAACAGGCACAATTGGCATTATGGCCTGCTTACAAGGAGAGAAAACATATATGGTATTGAAAAGCTGGAGCTTAGATCTATTAACTGCAGCTCAAAGAGTAACTTCTACATTGTTTAATGTATTGATTAGTTTTAAATGTTGTACTTATATACCTAATGAATATACTATCTCTTCTATTCTAGATCATATTCAGAAGGATAGTGCACATGTTAAAAGTTTTTATAAACTTAATTCATTTTCTAAGTAATTAATTCATGTGCTTATAAGATAAAGGAATGGTTTTATTAAGTATTGTGTTTATTTTGCTGACTATATGCTTATCTTGTTGTTGCCTATATTGTCTTTGTGAGTTTATGTCTAGGGCAGTGACTCTCCTTATACCTCTCCTAGCTGTCCTAGGAATAACCACCACTGTGGTATCCAAGGGTGGCAGTTTCCTAGACTGAATTTGAAAGTTACAAGATCAAGCCCATCAGCTTCAGGAGGATATATTCTCTGGAAGCACCTGGTCTTTCTCAGCCCCATGATACAGTATGTTATGGCTGGTCCCCTTTGAGGGCCGCTTTCCTTTTTTAAAAATCCTTTCAGTATTTTCAAAATTCTATGTTTATTTCTTCCAGAATCAATGCTTTCTAGTACAAGATATTAAACATGTGGGATTTCACCCAGTTTCAATCACAATGCCAAACCTGTATTCCCTCAAACTCAATAAAATAGCCAGACACATACACACCTTGTCAGGCAGGGAACTTCTGCCTCTAACCAGCAGGATGCAGCTACAGAAGAATTATCATCACCCCTCAGATCTCCTTTATGAATAAGGGTGTAAACTCTCTGAAGGGGTTGGTTGAGGCAGTTTAATATATGAAAAGTGGGAAGACAGATGGTAAGAATAATACCCATCAAAGATCCTGATCACAAGTTCCAGGATGAAAGTCCCTGACTCAAAAGAAGTCCTGGATAACTCCAAACAGAAAGACCTCCCCATTGTTTCCCTGAAAGCTGACAAGTGAATGTAGAAATGCAACCAATCAGGACAGAAAATAACAGAGGTCCTATGTGTATCTATGTGGATACTCCTTAAGCCTAAACTAGTTTTTGGATGTCACTATAGAAAGCTCAGAGAATTTACAGGGGGAAAATTTATGCTATTCAAAGTCTCCCTTACTAGCTACTTTATTATCTACTCATGAAAAAACTGCTTATATACTGTTAGACCAACATGATCTTCTTCTTATTGTTCCCCATAAACACATCTTTCCTTTTACCCATAGTGCCCTAGCAGTTACCCTTCTCCAGGGAGTTTTGGCAGTAACCCATGTCCACAGTTGAAACAAATGTTGGGTTTCAACAGACTTGCCTTCCTTGCATACTAATGGCCTTCCTTGGACCATAAATCCTGCAAATTGGACAGAGTGGAAAACCTTGCTGTCATGGCAGAATACAACCCATCATAAAGTTTGGAACAAAATATTCTCATTTAAGACTAGATTCAGCTGCCATATTTCAATTATACTCATAATTATTTTTTTTCCCTTGTGAGGGAACAGGTGAATAAGCCTAGGCCTTTGTTAGTATATGCTGTATATAATGGTTTGGGATGTTTGATGTCTGAGTCTGCCACCCTAGATCACATCACTCCAGTCTGTATGAAATGACAAGATGGAATCCGTGATGTGAGGTGGTTGTCCCTGAGTTATGTAATTTTACTATCAAGGCTATATATAGAGTAAAGCATGCCCCTTGGTAGTTCCACCATTGGCCATTTTTGTACCAGGTGGTGCTGCAATTGTCACTGAAAAACACCTAACAGCTTTAGCCAATCACATTGCTCAATCTCTTAATAACCCCAAAGTAGCAATTTCTTTCTGAACAGAAAAACTACCTGACTACAAAATGTTGTTTTACAAAATAGGTTGATTTAGATAATTTTACTGCATCACAAGGTGGGATCTGTACCCTCATTAATGTTCAGTGTTGTGTACATGTTTTTATAGGTCTAATAGCTTTTGGTGGAGGATTTCTATCATTCTGTTGTCTTTTAAACAGTCACTGTAGAATATGGATACTATGCGTGTCCTATAATCAATGTAGGCAGCTATATGGGGTGTTTCTTATTGATTGATTGTCATGCTCATTGTGTTCCTAATTTTGCAGTCTTTGTTTCTCTATTCTCTCCTTTTCAGGCTCACTTCCTTTGATTTCTCTAATTTTCACATTTATAGAGTAATATCATAGCATATATATATATATATAAATATATATATATGTATATATGTATATATATCACTATAACTTGGAGATATTGCAAGATATGTTACAGTCACAATGATACAGTGAGTCATATGTAGGTATTGGTTTCCCAATGCATAAAAATTTTATTTTTACACTATAGTGTTGTATTTTAAGTGTGTAATAGCATTATGTATAAAAAGGAAATATACATATTTTATTTAAAATTACCTTATTACTTTAAAAAAGGTTAACTACCAACAAAGCCTTCAGCAAGTCGTAAACTTTTTGCTAGTGGATGGTCTTGTTTAGATTTTGATGGCCACCAAATGATCATGGTAGTGATGCTGAAGTTTGGGGTGGCTGAGGCAAAACAAATAACATTTCTTTACACTGCTGATGAGAAAACTGAGGAGGAAGTCAGAAAAAAATCCATTTAAAATAGTGACTAAAAAAAATCAAATATTTTGGTATAAACTTAACCAAGGGCATACAGGAACTTGATCCAAAAAACTACAAAACATTACTAAAATAAACCAAAGAAGGCCTAAATAAACAGGAGTATATCCATGTTTATGTATAGGCAATCTAAATATCATTAAGATGTCAATTCCAATTTATCTGATCTAGATATTCAATGCAATGCCAATAAAAATTGCAAAAACCTAATTTGTAGAATTGAAAAAGTCAATGATCAAATTTATCTCAAAAGATAAGGGCTCCCAAATTGCCAAAAATACACTTAAAAAGAATAACAAATTTGGTGGTCTATCACTTCCTAACTTTAAAAAATTATTTAGCTAGAGTAATATTAATAGCATGGTACTGGTATAAAGATAGACAGATTGACTGAGGGAATGGAATTGAGAGTTCAGAAATAGGCCCTCACATCTATGGTAAGGTGATTTTTAACAGGAGTTTCAAACCCACACACCTAGGTCAGAAGAGTTTATTCAACAAATTTGGCTGGGAGATGTGGATATCCATATCTAAAAGAAAGAGGACACCTATCTCACACCTTATATTAAAATTAACTCAAAGTGTGTCAAGGGCCTAAATACAAAAGCTAGAGTCATAAAATTCATAGGAGAAAATGTAGGGAACCATCTTCAAGATCTTTTTTTTTTTTTTTTTTTTTTTTTACACCAATGCTCATAGCAGCTCTATTCACAGTTGCCAAATGGTGGAAACAACCCAAGTGTCCATAGACAGATAAACTGATAAACAAAATGTGGCACATCCACACAACGGAAAATCACTCAGCCATAAAAAGGAATGATCTTTTCTTAGGTGGTGATTCCTTTTTCCAATTTATGAAAAATAAATTTATTACATAACACCTTTTTTGTAAAAATGTTCATATTTTTTAACTTTCAGAATACTAGTGTCATTCATGTAAAATAGTTTGATACAGTACATTATATTTTATAGGTTTTTTCCTCAAAATTCTAAGACTCTCCTTCTCCTCTTTTTCTGAGGTAAGGGCATCTACTAACTCTGTTACCCTGGAGAGCATAAATTCCAAAGTAAGGCCCACTGACAAATTGCCAAAGTCCTGAGCTTGTCTACCTTGGTTATTGAGTCTAGATGTCTCTAGAACCCTGAGGAGCTTTGCTGTATGAGGCACTGTTTACTGTGACAGTTAATGAGATCCTTCTGAGATGTGCATAAGTGTAATCTCTGGAATGACTTCCCAAGTCACTTCAAAATCTCTTAGCCATAAACACTCAATTGTATTTAATATTTCCCTCTTTTGGTCAAGGTCTTTTTCCAGATGCATTTCTCAGTGTCAGGGAGGCTCATTTCAGGGAGTAATGTTCCATGCCGGGGGTAAGGTAGTGCATTTATATACTGAGTTTGACTTAGACTTAGGCTACATTTGACCAACATGGATGACTTCATGAGATAACCCTTTGACAATATAAAACACTAGGCTAAGTTTCAATTTCACAAAAAAGTTTCATAAGTACAATCATCAATATCAAGGGCCTGGCAAATGGTCTGTCTTCCTTCACTAGGCACTGCCCATATATTCAGAGGATTCTTGCTCTTTTATTAGAGAATGTAGCAAGACTCCCTAGGATGGAATTCATTATTCTTTTCATTATTTTGTAGGTCTCCACCCACCAGGAAAATACCCCATGAAAACATGAGCTTATTTATATTTCTCAGAGGCATGCCCCAGGTGCATCCCTCCCACCAAATCCCTCATCACTGATACCCCAAACCGGTGATTCTCCCCTGTCACAGTTGTGACCCTTATGTGATCCAAAATCTCTCCAAAATGAAGCCAAAAATAACCAAAGAAAATTAATAAGAAAATAATATTTTTTAAGTACAAAAATATTGAGAGAAATGAAAATAAAAAAACAAAACATGCTAAAACGTATGGGATTTTTCAAAGGCAGTGCTGAGTGGGAAATTTATAGCTCTAAATGCTTACATTAAAAAGAATAAAGATACTAAATCTTAGTCTTTACCTCTCAACTGGAGGATCTAGAAATAGAAGAGCAAATGACCCAAAACACATGGAAGGAAGGATATAACAAGGATCTGAGTAGAGGTAAATGCAATAGACTCTAAACAATAGAGAAAATCAATATCAAAAGTTGCTTCTTGTAAGAGGTCTATATATCAACAAAATATTAATTAAACTGTCAAAGAATAAAAGAAGACCCATGTTACTAAAATCAGAAATGAAAAGGGTTACCTTACCACCAAACACATGAAAAATATTTATGAGGATATTGTGAGCAACTTTATGACAACACACTAGATAACAGAGGTGAAACGAAAAAATTCCTAGAAACACACAAACTACCTACACCGACTGAAGACAAATAGATATTGACAGAAAAATAATTAGCAAATAAATAGAATCAGTAATCAAAAAACATTAGACAGCTTCATAGGTGAATTTTACCAACTCTTCCAAGTATAATCAACATGAATCCTAAATAAATTTCTCCATAAATTTTAGGAGGGAACACTGATTAACACATCCTATAAGGCCAGTATCAACCTAAAACAAATTCCAGATAAAGACAGGTAAAGAAAATTACAGATCAATATCCCTCATGAAGAGTAGTATAAATATCCTCAACAAAGTACTAGCAAACATATTTCAATGGTACATTAAAATAATTATGTGATATGGTCAGTGTGATTTACCTCAGGTATGCAAGCAGGGTTCAATATAAGAAAGAAAGTTGGTGTAATATACCACATTGAAAAAATAAAGGAAAACCACCACATGGTCAATCTCAATTGATGCAGGAAAGACACTTACCAAAAAACAAGAACCCATTCTTGATAAAAAATTTTTAGAAAGTAGGAATAGAAGGAATATTTCTCAACACTTAAAGGGCATATATGAACTCCATCCTCTCTGCTAATATCATAATCAATGGTGAAAGGCTGAAAGTTTCTCACCAAACATAGGGAAAATAGAAGTATGCCCCACACCACCACTGTTATTCAACATTGTACTGGAAATTCTAGCCAGAGCAAATAAGCAAGAAAAAGATATAAAATGCATATGAATTAAAATGGAATAAGTATTTTCCATGTTTTCAGATGACATTTTCCTATAAAAAGAAAAATCCTGAAAGAAACCACAACAAATCTCCTAGAAATAATAAATCAATTCAACAATGCATCAGAGCACAAGAACAATAGCAAAAATTAGTAGATTTTCAATACACTAATAATAAACAATTTAAAAAGGAAACCATGAAACAATTAAATTCCATATTCAATAACAAATAAAAGAATCCAATAATTACACATACATCTACCCAAGTATGTTAAAGACTTATACACACACACACACACAAAACCACACTTACAAAATATTGCTGCAAGAAATCATGATCTAAATTAATGGAAGGACAACCTATGTTTATGTTTTGCAAAACTGAATGCTGTTAAAATGTCGATTTGCCTAGCAGTGATTTATAGATCAATGTAATCATAATAAAAATTTCAACAGCCTTATTTACAGAAAAGAAAAAGGCAGCCATACATTTATTTAGAAGGGTAAATGACTCTGAATAGTCAAAGACATCTTGTAAAAGAAGAATGATGGTGGAGGATACAACAAAAGCAATGGATTCAAATGAAAATTTTTGAAATGAATTCTCACAGCTCTTTCCAACTCATTTTTGATGAGAGTGAAAATTCCTGTCAATTGAGAAAGAATAGGCTCTTCAATAAATGTTGCTGGGAAAACTGGATGTCCATATGCAATAGAATGAAGGTTAAATACTACATCACACCACATACAAAAATCAACTAGCAATGGATCAAAGTCCTAAATATAAGAACCTGAACTATAAAAATCCCAGAATAACCTATGGGGAAGAATTTTTAGGACATTTTGGAGGGCAATTTTTTTTTTTAGATTTTACAACCCAGGCATGAGCAACAAAAGAGACAATAGATAAGTGGGATAGCATCAAAATTAAATAATTTTGTGCATCAAAGATTTTAATGCTGAAATTACAAACAAAACCTACAGAATGGCAGAAAATATTTGGAAAGCACATGTTTAATAAGGTTTCAATATCCAGGATATATAATGATATAACTCAATGACAAAAAAAAAAAAAATCTAATTATAAAATTGACAAAATCCATGAGTAGACATTATTCAAATATATGCAATGTTTAAAAATAAAAAAAAAATATGCTCAATATCATTAGTCATTGGGAAATGAAAATCAAAACACAAAGAGATAACATTTCACAGGCATTGGAAGGACAAATATTTGAAAAATTGAGAATTACAAGTTTTGGAATGTCTTATGAAATTGTTCTACAAGGCCTAGAGAATAATATGACATTAGAGGAACTTCTTAAGAAATTTTTCTGTGAGTCTAGGAGTGATTTCAATGTATAGTATTTGAGAAACTATAAATTTTAAAAGTTAATTGCATTTAATTTTATATTCTCAGGAAATATTTCATGGCATTCCTAAAGGAATTTGAATAATTTAAAACAAAATAATGGTCTTTAGGAAATTATTTACTAAAATCTATAACTAAAATAAAAGTACACTATATGGGAAAAAATATTCAGCAACCATATATCTGATAGGAGCCTAATATCCTGCATATATAAAGAAATCCTTCACCTCGAAAATAAAAGGACAAACAACCCATTTAAAAAATGGGCAAGTGACCTGAAAAGACACTTCTCCAAGGAAGAAATACAAATGGCTAAAAAGCACATGAAAAAATGCTCAACATCACTTGCAATCAGGGAAATGCAAATCAAAACTACAATGAGATACGATCTTACACCCATCAGAATGGCAGCTATTAAAAAACAGGAGACACTAAATGTTGGAGAGGATGTGGAGGAATAGGAACCCTCATCCACTGCTGGTGGGACTGCGGTATGGTCCAGCCACTGTGGAGGACAGTTTGGCGGTTCCTCAGAAAACTAGCAATAGATCTTCCGTATGATCCAGCAATTCCACTGCTGGGTATATACCCAGAAGAACTGAAAACAAAAATACAAACAGATATATGCACAGCAATGTTCATAGCGGCATTGTTCACCATTGCCAAAAGTTGGAATCAGCCCCGGTGCCCATGAACAGACAAATGGATAAGCAAAATGTGGTAGAAACGTAAAATGGAATATTACTCAGCTGTAAGAAGGAACAAAGTGCTAACACATGGAATAACGTGGATGAATCTTGAAGACCTTATGTTGAGTGAAGCAAGCCAGGCACTAAAGGATGAACAGTATATGACTTCAGTGATCTGAACTGAGGAATGTGAGCAGTCTCTGAGAACCATTGTCTGAAAGATAGGTTAACAAAGGAGAGTAAGACAAGAGCAGGCTTTGAGCCATCACCCATATGGACATAATCTATGTTAAAGGGATAGAGTGTGGTTGCATGTTGGGAGATGGGGCAGATGAGTGGTGGTGTTCCTGGGTTTGGTGGTGCAGCACTGGGGGGTGGGTGGATTAGGAAGTGCTGGTTCAAATCCCCAGGGCATGTAACTGTGAATCTTGACATTCCATGGGTTGGGAGAGGGGGGGTATCACGGGCCCTGGGGGGCTGGGGAGAAGGGAACAGTCAAGATCTAATGGGTTGTTTGGTGGTCATGGGGAAGGTTTTTCATTACCTTACAGTAATGGACACAGGACATGGTAAATATCATCAAAATTATTAAACTGTATCATCTAAATTGTAAACTATACTGTAAATCACTGACAATGTTTAGTTGCTATATTTTGCTATCAGCATAACAGTTATAACAATGCTAACAACCAAAAAAAAGGGGGGGGGACTTAATATGGGGTGGGGAAGGGGGGGTGGTTTGGTATCTGGGAGTCTCCGGCACTCCGTGTATTTCTTTGCTGTGCCCTAAAACTTCTTTGAAAATTAAATGAAAAATTGGGAGACAATGGGGATTGAGAGGAGGAAGGTGTCAAGGCACACCAGACATCTGATAACACAGTGATAAAGCGAAGGAAAAAAGGGAAAAAAGAAAAGAGAAAGGAAAAAAAATGAATATATATATATATATTTTAAAGGCAGTACCTTTGTTTTTTTGCCCATTTTTTGAATGTCCCAATCCACTAATTATATTTTATTTTGTTTTGTTCTTTGTTTGATTATTTGTTTTTTTTCCTTCTCTCTTTTTTTTCCCCCTGAGTTTCCTTAGGTTTGTCTCTTGCATGTAAGCTTTCACACTTGTTTCTTTTTCCTAGTAAGTGTATTTGATTATTTTATGGACTAAATGTTCATGGAGGATTTGGATCACAGAAAGGTTACAATGGGTACTGTGGGGGATTATTGGGGAGTGTCTGGCGGGGGTTTCGTGGGGATTGGTTCATCCGAATATACATGAAAGATATACAAAATCATTCAAAGGATCGGGGGATGGGGCATGGTCACGATGGGTGGATAATCACACAATAAATGAGGGAATCTGAATTCTTAGCCTGGAGAGCTCTGCCACAGTCTCCAAGGGAGCAGCAATAGACCTCTGAGTGTAGGGACAGTGCCTGTCAAAATAGGATGACCCATTGATGTGTTTTTTTTTTATTGATGACTGCCCTTGTGAGTCTTTGCTCTTGTAAATGAGACTTAGCCTGCAGATGTGGGGTGCGTAAGGGTTGCCACCTGAGAGCCTCCTTGTTGCTCAAATGTGGCCTCTCTCTAAGCCCAACTCAGCATATGATTGCATTACCTTCCCCCCAACATGGGACATGACTCCCGGGGATGAGACTCCCTGGCAACGAGGGATTAATACCAAGTGCCAACTGGCAACACAACTGGAAAAAGACCTTGAATAAAAGGGGGAAATGGTAAAGACAAATGAGTTCAAGTGCCTAAGAGACTTCAAAGAGAGTCGGGAGGTCATCCCAAAGGTAACTCTTATGCACACCTCAGTAGGAGCTCATAGAACATCTAAGTGCCTATCACCCCACTCAGTGGAGTTCCTGAGAGCTCCGGAGACACCCTGGTCCTATATAAGGGGGGATAGCCCCAGAGACTGATGCCTTATCAGTGGGTTCTATTTTGGAATCTGTGCTCCTGAGAGTGACAGAATTAGACTCAAATAAGTCCTCCCTGCACATGGTTCACCAGTCCCTTCTTTTCAAATCTATATGTGATGATGGAGTTTTTAGGTATACTTCCAGAGACTGGAGCCTCCCGCCTACCTATATGCCAGGTGTGCATGAAATCTCGGTGGAGCTGCAACTCCTACCCTACAGCTCAATGGACTCATCCAAGTCACCCGGTGAGGAGACAACGATGGGCAATGGCCATTCCAGGGAATGGAGAGGGCCTGCATATGCAGGCAGGATCATCTCACCCACCATATCCATGGGATATAAGCCCTCTCTCACTTGGATTTGGAGTGTACATCACCATCCCAGTCCCCTCAGGATTGGGGGAAGAACTATGGACTAGAGTGGACTTGATGGTATTCTCTTGTTCACATATGGTGATTCTAGCAATGCAAGAAATTATAACAATGAGGTGGAGCCAGTGGCCACTTGACACTTTTGGGGTAGGGAGGGGATGAGCAGTTGAAATACAGGGGCTTCTTTGGGAGTTGGAGGTTGTCCTGAGTACTATTGTGGCAACGGATATAGGCCATTTTAAATCAGCACACACCACTCAGAACTGAGTGGGAGACAGTGTGGTCTACAGTGTGAACTGTGGTCTATGGTTGGTGGCAAGGCTCCAGGATGTGTAAGTTCATTGAGGGTGGTGGGCCACACTGTGGGAGATGTTGGTGTGGGATGTGGTGGGAGGTGTGGGAGGTGGGGAACATGGGAATCCCAGTGGGTTCCGTGTAATATTTTGGGTAATCTAAGCACCTCTTAAAATATATGTATATATATATATATAAATAACATTTTTGTAAGCAAATACACATATATGCATATATATTTATATATCATTTTGCAAATGTTTGTATGTATTGTGAGAATTTTGATTTTTACACATAATAAAAAAGTACACTCTATATGCATAAACACATGCACAAAAATATTTATACAACATTGTCTGTTACTCTTTTATTACAATAGATAGCATAACATATATATAAATATATTTGGTAAGGAAAGATGTGTTAGTTATGAAAAAAGAGCAAGATAAGTTAACAAGTCTTAAGATCAGGGCAGGATTTAAAATATAGCAGAGTTAAAATATAGATTGTTTGATACTATGAAATATGAGAATATAAATAATAGGAGGACTCAAGCATATAATGGAGTCAAAAGTCATTGTTTATGAAAGCCTATGTGGTGCTTAAATTAAATTACTGTACAGAAATTCAGACTAAGTCATATGGAGCTTTTCTTCCTTCGTCTCAAGTTAGAGCCCATTCTCTCTCCTAGTAGCTTCTAGCCTTCAAGTAAAGTCCCACAGCTGAAAGTCTTTCTAAGAACCCAGGACCAGCAGCTGGTAGATGTTAATAGTCCAAATAATCAAAAGGAAAATACAAATTTTCCCTATCATTAGCATACTCACTTCATTCTTTTGAAGATTTCTGTCTTTTTAGTATCTACTTAATTTTTTCTTTTAGATTTAGACTCATTGTAATGTTTACTATTACTGTAATTTTTTGAAATATATGACTGTGTACAAGGTGGGGAGTCTTGTTTGTGCTATTATGAAAAGTAAACCTGTAAAACATTGTTTTAAGAAATGAGGTTTGATTGTCTCCAGCTTCATTCTGGTGTTCTGTCAGACTTGTTTCTCTTGAATGAAGATCTTGAATGAAAGGCAAAATCTACCCTTTAAAGAATTAAATGTAATTTAAAAATATGCCATCACATTGAACTGAAAGATGCCAAAGATCACCACTTACAGACAGGCCAAGGAAGTGCATATGAGAAAATTAAAAATGAGTAAGAGAAACTTTTTCTGGCCTCTATAACCTCTCTCCAGATGGTCCTAGGAAGTGGGCTGTAACCAATTACTGGTTCCAGAGCACAGTTTTGAACAATTAGCAGGAACTATCCAGCAATCCAGGTTGAGCCAAGAATCAAAGGGCAGTGGTAACACACAAACTCCTGCCACTAAATCCCTACAAAAGAGAAAGAAATTGGGCACCTGCATAAACTACATCCTAATCAGATGCTTAAACATCAGCAAAATATTATGAGCAATAATAAGAAAATTAAAAACATGGCCCAAGAAAAGGAATATATCAAAGCCCCTGAAGAAGATGCAAGATTTGAGAAAACTAACTAGCAAGATGCACATAAATTTCCAAAATCTAATTAGTGAGTTGAAAGACAATATGTCTAAAGAGATAAATGACATCATTCCATTCCCTACCACCACCCCAGACCATGGTAACCCATATTCTAAATTCTGACTTTATAATTTTTCTTATTGCTTAATACCAGTGAAATTATACAATATCTGTCCTTTTGTGTCTGGCATATTTCCCTCAACAGAACATCATCCAAGTTCATCCATGTTGTATGAATCAAAGTTGCATTCTTTTTATTTCTGAATAAAATTGGCTTGTGTGTATACACCACACACACAAAAAAGAAGACATTGAGCAAGTGCAAAGAAGGATTTGAAATCATAAAAACAATAGTAATAGAGCTCATGGGAATGAAAGACACAATAGCTGAAGCTTACAACAGCAGACTTTATATGAGAGATGAAATGATAAGTGATACAGAAGACAGAAGAGCTGGAATTGAACAGAAAAGAACATAGAGAGTAAAGAATGGGAAAAAAAATGAGCAGGGGCTCAGAGAGTTGAATGGCAACAAGAAATGCAACAACATACATGTCATGGGAGTTCTGGAAGAAGAAGAGGAGGGAAGAAGGGCAGAAAGAATATTTAAGGATATAATAGCTGAAAATTTACAAACTCTCATGAAAGAAATGGATTTACATGTCCAAGAAGTTCATTGCACCCTGATCAGAATATATCTGAAAAGACATACTCTAAGATACATATTACATAGAATGCTAAATGTCAAAGATAAAAAAGAAAATTCTCAGAGCAGCAAGGGAGAATCAAACCATCACATAAATTGATGCCCAGTAAGACTTAGCATGGATTTCTCTCCAGAAACTTTGGAGGTGAGAAGACAGCGGTATGATAGAATTAGAATACTGAAAGAGAAAAACTGCCAGCCAAGAATTCTTTGTCCAGCAGAATTGTCCTTCAAATATAAAGGTGAGAATAAAATATTCACAAACAGAAACTAAAAGAGTTTGCAAGAAAGAATCCACCTTTGCAGAAAATTTTAAAGGAAGCTTTAGAACCAGAATAAAAAGAGAGAAGAGAGGTCTGGAGGAGAATAAGGAAGAAAGAATAGCAGAAAGTGTAACCAAATGAGTAAAAGACAAAAATATGGAATGAAATGTGAAAATCAAAGAATAAAATGGTGGAAGTAAATAATGCACTGACAGCAATATCATTGAATGTGAATGGTATAAACTCCCCTATCAAAATATACAGGCTAACAGTATGGAATAAAAAACACAAGCCACCCATAGGCTGCTGAAAAGAAACTCACATTAGACCCAGGGATACAAACTGGCTGAAAGTGAAAGGCTGGAAAAAGATACTCCAGACAATATTAACTAAAAAGGAGCAGGGGTAGCTATACTAATAACATAAAAAACAGACTTCAAATGCAAAATTTATATGACATAGAGATGGTCATTGTATATTACTAAAAGTGACAACCCACCAGGAAGATATAACAGTCATAAATATCTATGCACCCTAACCAAGGTGCCCCAAAATACATGAGACAAACTCTGGTAAAAATGAAGGGAGAAATAGACATCTCTACAAAAACCATTGGAGATTTTGACACCCCACTCACATCACCAGATAGAACAATTAGACAGAAGATGAACAAGGAAACAAAGAACTTGAGCAATATGATAAATGTGAAGGTTTTACATTCATCTCAAGTGCCCATGGATTTTTCTCCAGAATATATCAAATGTTAGGGCACAATGCAGCTCTAAATAAATATAAGAAGATTGAAATTATATAAAGAACTTTCTCAGATCACAATGGAATGAAACTGGAAATCAATAAAAGAAAAAAGGTAATTTCACAAATGTGTGATGGCTGAACAACAGACTCCTAAATAATCAGTCGGTCAAAGAACAAATTGTAAGTGAAATCAGTAAATATATTGAGACAAAAGAAAATGTGAACACATCTTATCTTATGGGATACAGTGAAGGCAGTCTTGAGAGGGAAATTTATAGCCCTAAATACATATATTAAGAGAGAAGAAAGAGCTAAACTCAAAGATTTAACTGAACAAGAGAAACTATAAAAAGAACAGAAAATTAATCCCAAAGCAAGTAGAAGGAAAGAAATAATAAAGATTAGAGCAGAAATAAATGAAATTGAGAACAAAAAACAAAAATACAGAAAGACAATAGAACCAAAAGCTGGTTCTTTGAGATCAATAAAATTGACAAAAACCCTAGTTATACTAACCAAGAAAAAAGAAAGATGCAATTAAATACAATCAGAAATGAAAGGGGGTTGTTATAATCAATCACATAGAAATGAAAAATATCATAAGACGATATTATGAGAAACTGTATACCAACAAACTAGGCAACCTAGATGAAATGTACAAATTCCTAGAAATGTATAACCCACACTGATGTTAAAAGAAATGCAAGAAATTAACAAACCAATCACATTTAAAGAGATTGAATCTGTCATCAAAAATCTCCCAGCAAAGAAAAGTCCAAGACCAGATGGTTTCACAAGTGAATTCTATCAAGCATTTCAAAAATAATTAACACCAATCCTGTTTAAACTCTTCCAAAAAATTGAAGAGAAGTGAAACTTACCCAAGACATTTTATGAAGCCAACATCATCCTAATACCAAAGCCAGATAAGGAAATTAAAAAAAAAAAAAAAAAAAAAAACTAAACAAATGGAAAGAAATTCCATGTGCATAGAATGGAAGAATAAATGTTGTGAAGATGTCAATCTTACTCAAACTGATTTATAGATTCAATGCAATAGCAATCAAAATTCCAAGAGCCTACTTTACAGAATTAGAAAAGGCAATCACCAAATTCATTTGGAAGGGAAAGGGCACACAAATAGCCAAAAGCATTTTTAAAAAGAAGAGCAATGTGGGAGGAATTTCACTGCCTGGCCTTGAAACATATTATAAAGCTATAGTGGTCAAAACAACATGGTATGGACATAAAGAGACACATCAACCAGTGGAATAGAATTGAGAATACAGAAATAAATCTTTACCTGTGTGGTCAACTGGTTTTTGAAAAACCTCCCAAGCCCATGTTAATGGGACAAATCAGTCTCTTCAAGAAATGGTGTTGGGAGAACTGGATATCTATAACCAAAAGAATGAAAGTGAACTCCTATCTCACTCCCTATACAAGTATCCACTCAAAATTGATCAAAGACCTAAGTATAAAAGCCACGAATATAAAACTACTAGAAGAAAATGTAGGGAAATATCTTCAAGACCTTGTAGTATATGGTGGTTTCTTGGACCTTACACACAAAGAATATATAATGAAAGAAGAAAGATATCAATGGGACCGCCTCAAAATTTAACACTTTTGCACCTCCCAGGACTTTGTCAAAAGGGTGAAAAGGCAGACAACTCAATGGGAGAAAATATTTGGAAATCACATGTACAATAAGGGTTTAGTATCCAGGATAATAAAGTGATTTTACAATTCAACAATAAAAAGACAAACAACCCAATTAAAAAATGAGTGGGGTAGAAGCTTACATTTACTGGGGCATAAAGCATGAGTCACTTCCCTCACCAAAGTCTGCTGCCATGTGTTGGAGCAAGATGGCCACAAATATCTGCAAAGAGTTCAGGCTTCCTGCATTTCTCTCTTCCCAGGGTTTGTTTCTCTCTGGGCTCAGCTGCTGTGGTCTCTCCACAAGGCCAACTGTAGACTTTCAGGTGAACGGCTCTGTCTCTCTCTTCCTGGGGTTTCTGCTGTTTCTAAGGAGCCATCTCTATTCCTGTTGTTCTTCTCTTGTGTGTTTACTTCCTGGCTCAAATATCAAAACCCCAACCTCCCTTCTCTGTGGTGTGCTTTCTCTGTGAGTTTCTGCCCACCAAGTGGGTGGGTACTCAATATCCTACTGACATGACCTAATCAAAACTTTAATCATTTATTAATCAAGTAAAATGAAAATCTTTGAATCCAATACACTCTAATACACCCAGAGGAAAAGACCAGTTTACAAATATAATCCAATATTTCTTTTTGGAACTCATCAATAATATCAAACTGCTGCAGACTATAAGTTGTATCACAAAACAGATCTCAATAAATTTACAAAGCTCTATCTCTGGTGATAATAGGATGAAGCTGGAAATAAAGAACAGACAGAAAAAGGGGAAATTCACAAATGTATGGAGCTTAAACATCACACTTTTAAATAATCAGTGGTTCAAAGAAGGAATTGCAAGAGAAAACAGTAAATATTTTGAGACAAATAAAAATGAGAATACAATATATCAAAATCTTGGGATATAGTGAAGGCAGTAATGACAGAAAAATTTATAGCCCTGAATACTTACATTATAAAAGAAGAAATAAAAACATACACCTAATTTAACACCTGGAGGAACTAGAAACTGAACAGCAAACTAATCCCAAAGCAAAAAGAAGGAAAGAATTACCAAAGAATAGAGCAGAAATAAAAGAAATTGAGAACCGCAACAAAAAAAAAATCGGGTATAAGGGAGTATGGGATTTTCACTTTTGGAGTAATGAAAATGTTATAAAATTGACTGTGGTGAAGTGAGCACAACTCTGTGATGAATATGAGAACCACTGGATGTAAACATTAAATGGATTGCACATAGCATGGGACTGTATAACACAATGAATCCTGTGGTGGAAGATGGACTGTGTTTAACAGGATAAATATGATTGCATTCTCTCATGATCTAAAACAAGTATATAATATTATTACAGGTGTCGATATCTGGCTGGGCTGGGGAGAAATACCACAAATGTAAGATATTGGCTATAGTTAGTAGGATGTTTTGAAGATAATCTTTCATAGTTTATAAAAACTCTTTCACAACAATACAAGGTGTTGGTGGGGTAAATTAGGGAAGCCTTGTATGATGATATCCATGTTTGTTTTGTAAGTTCACAACTCATTCTATACACTTATTGTTTATGAATGCTCATATATGAATGATAAATTTCTACTTAAAAGTTAAAAAAATAGAGAGAATCAACAAAACACAAAGTTAGTTATTTGAGAAGATCAAAATTGACAAACCCTTAGTTTCACTAACAATGAAATAAAAAAAGAAGATGCAAATATATGCAATAGCATTCTGCTCGAATGCAATTGGGAAATGACAGGGACACTATTTTGGCATAATGGAATCAACTGCAGGCTTTTGGGGAAGAGGAAAAGGATATTTTAATACTCACCCTCAACCAGTGAAATTCACAAAAGAAAAATCCCTTATGCCAATTTAAGGAAATAGGTTTCAGTTGTATGCCCAATAATAAAGATGAAGATGAATTGGTGGTTTTAGTTTTCAACAAAAACAACAACAACAAATATTCAAAGCCAGCGAAAGCAGTTGGTAGAATCATTGCATAAAGTTTTGTGAAGAAAGCAGACACTTTCTGTAAATGTAGATGGTATAACATTGCCAAGTGATCAGACAGAAGTTGTCATTAATGTTGTTGTGCATTCTCCAAATGGTACTTCAAGAAGAGTTCTCACTACAACATCATATGCTCATTTTAAACAAGCCAGTATAAAAATACTGTTGCAGCAAATTGGTGTAACTCTTTCTATGACTAGAAATGGACAGTACTTTTCCAGCACATATCAAACAGCTTTTACAGAATCCCCCTGTTGTGTCAGATCCTATTATGTGGAACAAGTCAAAATGGATAACCCTGATTCTGAAAAGTTAATTCCTGTACCAATGGAGGCTTTCAAGGAACTTCTTCGAACACTGAAGTTTCAAGATCAGATGATTAAACAATATCAGACTAGATATCATATTTGAAAATATTAATGAGTTACAGAAAAATCAGACCAAATCCATGGCAAAAATTGCACAGTACAAGAGGAAACTCATGGATCTTTCCCATAGAAACTTACAGGTCCTAATTAAAGGGGCAATTCAGAGGAAGAGTGGTTATGCCATCCAGTCTGATGAAGTGCAGTTATGAGTTCAACTAGATATAATACAATGTGAACTAAATGCACCTACTCGGTTCAAGGGCCGAATAAATGAATTGTTGTCACAAATCAGAATGCAGAATCACTTTGGAGCACTCAAAACTGAAAAACAATATTACATAGAGATACTGGGAAGTGACAATGAGCAAGATGGTGGCAGAGTAAAGAGCTCCTAGAATCAGCTCCTGCTATAGGGCAATTGTGATCAGCCAGACCTATGTAGAGTATTGTTTGGGGGCTTCAGGAGACCAGAAGTGCATCCTGCAACATCCTTGAAAGAATGGAAGGAGAAGACTGCCCATCTGCAGAGAAGATTTGTAAGTAGAGCACTCCATGCTATGAAGGCCATTGCCCTTCTTCCACTGGAGGCACAAGTCAAACATTGGGAGATGTTTTGCAGCTGGAATTGGAAGATCCACTTCCCAAAAATGGGGGAGGAAGAGATGGTTGGGCACCAAATTCAGCTACTGATTGGTAGATTTTGTGAGATAAAGTATAATCCTGGGAAAAGCTAAGTTTGAGCCTGTCCAAGTCAGAAAGAGTCCAGTAGCTGCCATCTTAACTCTATGCCTCATATGAGGAGAATTGGGGCAGACTGAAAATCACAGTGGTGGTAGGGACTGGCTTCTTTACATCTAGGTCAGATTGTCATTCTAGCCTAATCCTCAGCCTGACCTCAGGCAGGAAGGAATCTTAGGGGGCCTACACCAGCTGCTCCGGGAAAATACAGGCCACCTGGCCAATGCTGGTGATCATCTTACTTTGATAGTGTAAGCCACACCAGGAGCTATTCTGTGGCAGGGATTGGAAGCTCCATTTCCCAAAAACAGGGGAAGAAGAGATGGTTGACCACCGATATCAGCTATTGATTAGTAAATTTTGCTGCCTAAAGTGTATGCTAAGAACAGCTAAAGTTTGAGCCTGTTTAAGTCAGAAGGAGGCTGGTAGCTGCCATTTTGACTCCACACCCAGCATGGGGGGAAACTTGGCTGACTGAAAATCACAATGATGGTAGAGACCAGTTTCTTTCACCCAGACTGGTCTGCAGCCCTAGCCTAGGCTTCAACCCCACCTCTAGCAGGGAGGAACATGACAAGCCCAGCACCAGACTATCCAAGTAACTGCAGGTATATTTAGCAGGCATAGACTGAATAACAAAGCAACGGTGGTCATCTTGGACCTGCACTGCATAGATTGATGCTAACACCTGCGGTTTCATCCCCACCCCAAGCAGGGGAGAAAGAGGCATGAAGCTTCATCAGTCGCTCTGGTCAACTACAGTCTAGGCCTGCAGGAGTTGGATTATTCCACACAGCAGTGATTCTGTCCCTAACCCTGGCAAAGAAGCAAAGTGGGAGAAACTTCATTAGCCCCAGGGACAATAAGGGAAGCTTGTGGTTCCACTGCTTATAACACCAACTACATCCTTGGCTTGTACTAAACAACCAGTAAGGGATAAAGAGCAGGAAGTCCTAAACTAAAGAGAAAAACTGCACCTAGAATAAATACTCTATTAAGCCAGATGCCAAGACACCAACAAAATATTACAATCCATATCAAGAAACAGAAATATATGGCCCAGTTAAAGGAACACGATAAACTAGCAGATGACATAAAGCAGTTGAGACAACTAATCATAGATGTTCAAACAAATCTCCTTAATAAATTCAATGAGATGACTAGAGAGATTAAGTATATTAAGAAGACATTGGATGAACACAAAGAGGAATTTGAAAGCATACATAGAAAATTAACAGATCTTATGGGGATGAAAGGTACAAAAAATGAAATAAAAAATACACTGAAATCATATGATAGCAGATTTGAGGAGGCAGAAGAAAAGATTTGTGAGCTTGAAGAAATGGACTCTGGAAGTGAACATACAAAAGAACAAATGAAGAAAAGATTGGAAAAATTTGAGCAAGGTCTCAGGGAACTAAACAACAGCAAGAGATGTGAAAATATACATATTATGGGTGTCCCAGAATGAGAAGAGATAGGAAAAGGGACAGAAGGAATATTTGAAGAAATAATGGTAGAGAATTTCCCAACCCTATTGAAGGACAATAGATATCCATTTCCAAAAAGCATGACATACTCCCGTCCAAAAAATCCAAATTAGACCAACTCCAAGACACATATTAATATGAATGCCAAATTCCAAGGACAAGGAGAGAATTCTGAGAGGAGCAAAAGAAAAGCAATGCATAATATATAACAGATACCCAATAAGATTATGTGCTTATTTCTCACCAGAAACCACGGAGGCAAGAAGACAGTGGTATGATATATTTAAGATACTTCAGGAGAAAAACTTCCAACCAAGCATCTTATATCCAGCAAGATTGTCTTTCAAAATTGAGGACAAGTTTAGAATATTCACAAATAAACAGAAACCGAAGGAGTTTGTAACCAAGAAACCTGCTTTACACGAAACAGTAAAGCGTGTGCTACAGCCTGAAAAGAAAAGACAGGAGAGAGAAGCCTGGAAGAGAATCTAGAAATGAATATTATATCAATAAAAGTAACTAAAAGTATCAAAAGAGTGGTGAGAATAAAATAGATAAAACTCAAATATCCAGGAAAAACTTAGCCAACACTTTAAAGCACTTGTATTCAGAAAACTATAATTTCTTATTAAAAGAAGTAAAAAAACAAATCTAAATATTTGGTGGACCACTCTATGCTCATGGATTGGGAGACTAAATATCATTAAAATGTCAGTTCTACTCAAATTGATGTATAGATTCAATGCAATTCTGATAAAAATGTCACCAGCATTTTTAAATAAATGGAAAACATGATTATCAAATTTATTTGGAAGGGTAAGTGGTCTTGAATAGCCAGAAACATCTTAAAAAGGAAAAGTGAAGTTGTAGGACTCTCATTTCTGGACTTTAAGTCATATTACCTAGCTACAGTGGTAAAAATTGCAACCAAATTGATGGTTAAAAAATAGAGCCTCATATCTATCATCAAGTGATTTTTTACTAGTCTGTCAAACCCACCCATCTTAGTCAGAACAGTTCATTCAACATATGGTGCTGACAAGAAGTTTATACAAAAATGCAGTTTTATTTTATGGGGGTGGATTGCCAAATAATTATCATATTTTAATTTATTTTGCCTTTAAAAATAGAAAAATCTAATAAAAGTTTCAACTTTATGTACACTTCTTGGAGTTTTGAAAAAAATGTATATGGTGTGTAGCATCTCTGCAAGCAATGTACAGCAAAGATATTCACTCCAAAAGGTACTTCCATGACTCTTTGAATTCAACCACTTCCCCACACCCTGTCCCTAGCAAATGCTAGTCTAGTTTTATAGCATAGAGTTGGTCATATTATCCTCTTAAAATCTATTTCTTAGGGGTCAGTGGTAATCTCACTTTTCTCTTTTTTTTAAAATTTACAAACCAAGAATTTATTTATATTTTCATCTTTTTTTTAAATAAAAATGTTTTAAAAACAAAAGTTTGAAAAAGGCTTAAGAAATATTGATTATATCATATTTGCTTAGGTGTGTTCTATAAATTCCAAATAGCTAAAATATTATAAAAATATATTTTCAAACAGTTTTGGAGCAAAAAAAAAAAAAAAAAAAAAAACACATTAATAATTAAATACACTTGAATTTTCTTTACTCCTCCCACAGATTAATTCACAAATATAAAAACAAATGTACACTTACATGCCGAAGTATAAAATCTCCAACATCCAAGTAATTGTACAGTTTTTGCTATGTGCAAAGTAGACGGTTCATATATACTTGCTAGGGAGAACAGAACACAGGTTCAATGGAGAATAATCATTAAACACTGATTATTTTTAAGAAAAACGCTCTTGTAAAAATGTACAATAATAATATTCTTTTGGTAATTATGTATATCTTTTTAAAGTAAATACAGCTTTTAGATATAAATCTTTCAAAGGCTTTCTTTGAAGAGCTGTGAGTTAATTTATATTATTTCAGATCTGATGAATAATATTTGTTAAGTAACTACTCAGAAACCAAGCCAGGAGAAGGTTGTTTCCTTTCTTTATTTCCTCCATTTGGTCAGTTTTATTCTTAAGGGAGGCCTGATGCAGTAAGAGGATGCATGTCTGTCAAATGAAGTCACCAACTCTGATGTAGATGCTTTCATTCAATCCATGTTTTACCAACTTAATTTCTTCCAGATCATCTTTTATGATGCTAATCAAGTGGGTAAGGCCTTCCTCCTGTTCTTTCAAATCCTGCTTGATTTCTCTTAACAGCTCTGCATCTATGCAATATCTTTTTTTATTTATTGAAGTATATCACAAAGACCTAACTGCATAATTGGAGGAAATAGAAAAGGAACAACAAACTAATCCCAAAAGAAGCAGTAGGATGGAAATAACAAAGAATTCAGCAGAATTAATTGAAATCGAGAATTTAAAAAAAGCATTAGAAAGAATTAATAAAACAAGCTGGTTCTTTGTGAAGATTAATAAAATTGAGGAACACTTAGACAAGCAAGGAAATAAAGACAGAAAATGCAAATAAATAAAATGAGAAAAGTGAGTGGGGATGTCACAATTGACCCCACAGGAAAAATGAGTATCATAAGAGGGTACTTCGAAAAATTATTTAACAACAGGATGGACAATTTATAAGAAATGAATGAATTTCCTGAAAATATAAGAAAACTATTGGTGAAAGATTAAATGGAAGAACTCAACAGAATAATCACAAGTAGTGAGATTGAATTATTCATCAAAATCCTCCCAAAAATGAAAAGCCAATGGCCAGATGGCTTCACAGTTGAATTCTACCAATCGTTCTGGAAAGAATTAATAACAATCTTGCTTAAACGCTTCCACAAAACTGAAGCCGTGGGAACATTACCTAATTCATTCAACCTCACCCTAATACCAAACAACAGTAAGATGTTACAAGAAAAGAAATCTTGCTAATGAATTTAGATGCTAAAATCCTCAACACAATAACTCTTCAAATCCAACAACACATCAATGAATTATACACCATGATCAAGTTTGTTTTATCCCAGGTATGCAACATAAGAAAATCAATCAATGTAATAAACCACATTAACAGATTGAAGGAAATATCACAGAATCATCTCTATCAACACAGAAAAGACATTTGACAAAATACACCATCCTTTCTTAATAAAAACACTTCAAAAGATAGGAATAGAAGGAATCTTCTAAACTTCTAAAGGCATGTATGAAAAACACACAGCAAACATTGTACTCAATGGTGAAACACCATAGGCTTTCCCTCTGTGAACTGTACAAGACAAGGGTGACCACTGTCATAGCTCTTATTTAACATTGTATTGGAATTATTTGCTGAAATAATTAAGCAAGATAAAGAAATAAAAGGCATTGAATTTGGAAAGGCAGAAGTAAACTTTTCACTATTTGCAGATGACATAATCCTATATGTAGAAATTCCAGAAATATCTACAACAAAGCATCTAGAGAAGATAAATGAGTTCAGCAAAGTGGCAGGATATAAGATCAGCATGCCAAAATCATTAGTGTTTCTGTACAGTAGTAATGAACAATATTAAAAGGAATTCAAGAAAACAATTCCATTTATAGTAGCAAATAAAATAATCGAATATCTAGGAATAAATTTATCTAAGGATGTAAAGTGCTTGTACACAGAAAATTACACAATGTTGGTAAAAGAAATGAAAGGATATCTAAATAAATGAAAGAATATTTCATGGTGATGGATAGGAAAACTAAATATCATTAAGTTATCCCTGCTACCCACATTGACTGACAGATTCAAGGAAGCTCCAATAAAAGTTCTAAGAGTATATTTTTAAGGAATTGGAAAAGTCAACTATCAAATTTATTTGGAAACTTAAGGGGCCCTGAATAGCAAAACCATCGTGAAAAAGAAAACAAAATTTGAAGAATCATGTGAACTCACTTTAAAGCATACTACAAAGATAACATTGTCAAAGCTGCATGGTACAAATGTAGACAAACTGCTAAATAGAACCATAATGAGAGTTTAGATGTATACCTGCACATATATGACCAACTGATATTCAACAAGCCCACCAAGCCTACTCAACAGGAAAAGAATCGTGTCTTCAAAAAACGGCTCTGGGAGAACTGGATATCCACATCCAAATGCAGGAAAGAGGATCACCATCTCACACTCTACACAAAAATTAGTTGAGATGGATCAAAGACCTAAATATAAAAGCCAAGACCATAATGCTCTTAGAACATAATGTAGAGAAGCATTTATGAGCTCTTTTAGTGGGAAATGGTTTCATAAACTTTACACTCAGTGCACACAATGAATGAAAAAAATAGATAAATGGGAACTCCTCAAAGTTAAAAATGTTTGTGTTTCAAAGGATTTTGTCTAGAATGTGTAAAGCCAGCCTACTCAATGGGAGAAAATATTGGGAACCACTTATCTGATAAGAGTCTAATGTCCAGCATATATAAAGAAGTAATGGTCATTATTAAAAAAAAAATCCCACAAAAAACAAGAGTTGGAGAGGATGTGAAGCAATAAGAACACTCCTTCACAGTTGGTTGAAATGTAAAGTGGTGCAGCCTCTGTGAAAGAAAGTGTGGCGGTTCCTTAGGAAGCTAAATATAGAACTGTCATATGTTCCAGCAATTTTTTTAGTAGGAATATATCCAGAAGTACTGAAAACTGTGATGCAAACAGACATTTGCACACCGATGTTCATAGCGTCGTTATTCACAATTGCCAAAAGATGGGCACAATGCTAGTGCCCATATGATGAACTACTATGCTGCTGTAAGAAGAAATGAAATTGGGAATGTATGATAACATGGATGAGCCTATGTTAAGTGACATAGGCCAGACAGAAAATGACAAATATTGCATAGTCTTATATGAAGAATAAGCACATGAATTTAAAACCAAGAGTAAATGTCATTAAGAGATAAGAGGAGGAATTTGAATGTGTACTGATGCTCAATGTATGGGGAAGTTTTAATTAACTTGACTGTATAAGTGTGGAAATGGAGTTGATGGTATCATATTATAGTGAGAAAAACAAACACAGCTGGTCTATGAATGGGATTGTGCTTGTAGAAGGTAATTTATGGATGTAAATGTCAATTGAATGAAAGTTAGAGAATAATCTATGGACTGAATAACATAGTGAACCTAGAGGTGGATGAGAATTGTGGTTAATAGAACAAATTCAAATATCTTCTTCTATGAACTAGAACAAATATACGTTACTCTTGCAAGGTGGTAAGAATGTGAAGCATGAGAAAAATATAATTAAAATAACCTATAGACTATAGTTAACAAAAATACTGTAATATTTTTGCATCAATGCCAAAGATGTACTGGATTAATAATAGGTGGGTATGGAAAAATATACCAAATATATGCTACAGGTTCTATAGTATAAACCATAGTTAGTGGTAATAGGCTGATGATATTATCTCATAATCTGTAACAAATATTCCACAACAATGTAGTGTGCTGCTGGAGGGGTGTTGTATGGGAATTCCACATGTTCATGACTGCTTTGTAAGTTCACAAACTCTGCAATTATATATATATATATATATATATATATATAATTGCAGATATATATACATATAATTGCAGATATATATATATATAATTGCAGATATATATATATATATAAATGAATAGAATATTTCCATAAAATACATTTCCTCCCCATTCCACATTTTCCCCTATTAATAACAACTTATATAAGTATGGTACATTTGTTAAAATAGATGAACAAATACTGAAGCATTGCTACTAATCAAGGTCAATAGTTTACATTATGATTTACACTTTACACTGTACAGTGTTATAGATTTTGACAATATGTGAAATGGCCTGTATCTGTCATTGCAATATCATGCAGAACAACTCCAATGCCCTAAAATTACCATATGTTCAACATATCCTTCCCTCCTCCTCCCTTTAGAAACTCTGGTAATAACCTCTATCTTTATATCAATGTTATAAGGTACCCTGTTATTATAATAATAGTAAGTCTACTTTGGTTAGTGGCTGCATTCCCTCATTATGATTTTTCATTCCTCACTCTTGAGGATTTTGGAATGATGATGAGTGCTCTGCTTCAGATTGAGAGGGGAATTAGATATCATGTGGCAGATGGAAGGAGCTGTTTTGATTGCAGATATAGATACTCTGCAATCAAAATGGGACTTTTCCATTATCATTTCTTTGTCAGTTGTCCTGGGGAAGTCCAATTAACTGGAGAGTAGCTGATGGACACAATTGTGCTAAGATTCAGGGCTCAACAGTCATGTGAACAGTCTCCATAACGTATATTTAATGGATTTAATGCTAATTATGGGTATAGTGCTAATTATAGCTTCAAATAAAAGGGTAGAAGAATCATGTGTAGGGAAATTATAAATGAGTTTAACTCTGTTACATTGGGGAAATAGATTATCATATATTCCAAGATAAGACAGACCAACAGGTTGTTGATTTCCTGAGTCTGTGTGCTTTGCCTAAAATGTCTAGATGTCTCTAGAGAACTTGGGAGCAACACAGTTTGAGGCTTTGTTTACTGGGGCACTGGTGGGTTCTGCCTGAGAAGTACATAAGCATAACCTCTGAAATGACCTCCAAACTCACTTTGGAATTTCATAATCATAAGAATATTTTGCATTTAATGTTACCCCCTTTTGGTCAAGGTCTTTTTCCAAATGCATCCCTGGGTGGTCTTTGGCATTAATCCCTTTGTGCCAGAGAGTCTCATCCCTGGGAGTCATGCCCCATGTCAGAGAAAAGTTAGTGAGTTTATCTGCTGTCTTTGGCTAACAGAGAAGCCACATTTGAGTAACAACGTGGTTTTCAAGAAGTTATCTTTTTGGTCTTATTTATTAAGCTAAGTTTCAATTTCACAAAAATAAATTTCATAATTATAAGCATTAATATCAAAGGCTTGGCTTATGGATTAGTTTTCTTTTATTCGAAACTGCCTATATATGCCAGAGATTTTTGCTACTCTATTTTAGTATGAAGTAGGACTTCCCAAGATGGGAGTTTAATATTTACTTCACTCAACATAAGGCCTTCACGGTTCATCCATGTTTTCACATGTGTCAATACTTCATTCCTTCTTATAACTGAAAAATATTTCATCATAAGTATATACCATATTTTATTTATCAATTCATCCATTGATGGAAACATGAGTTGCTTCCAACTTTTGGCAAGTGTGACTGTCTTTTTTTTTTTTTTTTTTTTTTGTATTTGCTTACAAAAATGTTATTTTATATATATATACATATATTTTAAGAGGTGCTTAGATTACCTAAAATATTACACGGAACCCACTGGGATTCCCATGTTGCCCACCTCCCACACCTCCCACCACATCCCACACAAACATCTCTCACAGTGTGGCCCACCAACCTCAATGAACTTACACATCCTGGGACTGTCTTGATGAACATTTGTATGAATATAACTGTCTGCATCCATGCATGCTTTCAATTCTTCTGGGATGGCCAGATCACATGACAATTAATTATTTAACTTGTGTGGAATCAGCAGTCTTCCACAGTGGCTGTTCCACTCCACAATCCCACCAGCATTTGATAAATGTCCGTATTCCTCCAGATCCTCTCCAACATGTGTAGTTTTCTGTTTTCCTTTTCTTTTTTTTAATAGTAGCCTGTCTAGTAGGTATAAGATGGCATCTTACTGTAGTTTAGATTTGTATTTCCCTAAAAGCTAGTGATGTTGAGAATCATTTAATGTGCTTTTTTGCCATTTGTATTTCCACTTTGAAGATATATCTGTTTAACTAATATTCCCATTTTTTACTTGGATTGCTTGCCCTTTTATTGTTGAGTTGTATGAACTCTTTATATAGAAGAGAAAATAAAACCCTTATTAGATATGTGGTTTCCAAATATTTTCTCCCATTAAGTGGGCTTCCTTTTCACCTTTTTTGAGAAGTCCTTTGATTCATGAAAGTATTTAAGTTTTAGGATATCCCAATTATCCAAAAATTTCTTTTGTTGCCTGTGCTTTTGATTTAAGGTTTAAGAATCCCCCACCTACCCCCTAGTGCCTGAAGAAGTTTCCCTATGTTTTCCTCTAGGAGCTTTATGGTTTTAGATTTTATAACTAGGTATTTTATACATTTGAGTTAATTTTTGTATCAGGTGTGAGTGGTCCTATTTCTCTCTTTGGGCTATGGATATTCAGTTCTCCCAGCAACATTTGTTGAATAGATTGCTCTGCCTCAGCTGAGTGGGTTTGACAGTCTTGTCAAAAATCAGTTGAACACAGATGTGAGGGTCTGTTTCTGAACCTTCAATTCAATTCCATTGTTCCATGTATCTATCTTTATGCGAGTACCATGAAGTTTTCACCTGTGTAGCTAGGTAATATGATTTAAAGTCCGTAAGTGAGAGTACTCTAACATCACTCTTACTTTTTGAGATGTTTCTAGCTATTTTGGGTCCCTTACCCTTCCAAATAAATTTCATAGGCTATTTTCCATTTCTTTAAAAAATGCTGGTGGAATTTTTATCAGGATTGCACTGAATCTGTAGACCAGTTTCGGTAGAATTGTAATCTTAATGATATTTAGTCTTCTGAATCATGACTGTGAAATGTTATTCCAATTATTTATGTCATTTAAATTTTCTTTTAGGAGTGCATTGTAGTTTTCTGAATACAAGTGCTTTAATTCCTTGGTTTAGATTATTACTAAGTATTTTATTTCAGTTACTATTTTAAATGGAAATTTTTCCTGATTTCTTCCTCAAATTGCACATTACCAATGCATAGACATACTACTGATTCTTGCATATTAATCTTGTGTCCTGCCACTCTTCTGAAATCATTTATTAACTCTAACAGCTTTGTCGTAGATTTTTCAGAACTTTCTAGGTATAGGATCATATCATCTGTGAATAATGAAAGTTTTAATTCCTCATTTACAGTTTGGCTGTATTTTATATCTTTTTCTTGCTTGATTGCTCTAGCTGTAACCTCTACCAGTATATTGAACAGTGATGGGGACAGTGGGCATCCTTGCTTTGTTCCCAGTCTCAAAGGGAAAGCTTTCAGTTGTTCACCCAGCTGTGGGATTTTCATATATGTACTTTATCTTATTGAGAAAGTTTCCTTCATTTCCTATCTTGTATTTTCATCAAGAAAGGATGCTGCATTTTGTCAAAAGCCTTTTCTGCATCAATCAATAGGATCATGTGATGTTTCTTTGATTTGTATTATGCTGATTGATTTTCTTGCATTGAACCATCCTTGCATGCCTGGTATAAAACAAACTTGATCATAATGAATAACTCTGTTAATATTTTGTTGGATTCAGTAAGCAAGTATTTGTGGAAAAATTTTGCATCCATATGCATCAAGGAAATGGGTCTATAATTTTTTCATAATATCTTGATCTGGCTTTTGTATTAAGGTTATATTGGCTTGATAAAATGAGTTTTGTAATGTTCCTTCTTGTTCAAATTTTTGGAAGAGTTTGAGTAAGATTGGTATTAAAACTTCTTTGAATGCTTGGTGAAACTCACCTATGAAACAATCTGGTCCTCAGCTTTTCCTTTTGGGGAGTGGATTGATGACAATTTCAATCTCTTTATTTGTGATTGGTTTGTGGAGGTCTACTATTTCCTCTAGGGTCAGTGTTGATATTTTGTACTTTCCTAGGAATTTTTTTCATTTCCTCTACATTGTGTAGTTTTTTTGGTGTAAAGTTGTTCGTAGTATCCTCTTATGAACTATTTTATGATTGTGGAGTCAGAAGTAATGTCCTCATTTCCATTTTTTATTTAATTTATTTGCATCTTTTCCCTTTTTTCTTTGTCAGTCTAGCCAACGCTTTGTCTCTTTTAATTTTCTTAAAGAACCAACTTTTGTTTTTGATAACTCTATTTTTTCCCTCAATTTCATTTATTTCTGCCCTTATCTTATTTTTCATTCCTTTGGTTTGGTATGGGATTATTTTGCTGTTTTTTTCTAGATGCTCCAGTTGTGTAGTTAAGTCCTTGATTTTAGCTATTTCTACTTTTTTAATGTAAACATTGAGTGCTTTAAATTTTCCTCTAAGCACTGCCTTCACTGAATCCCATAAGTTCTTATATGTTTTTTTTTACAATGTTATTATTTTGTATTTTTAAATAAGTTTTAGATTACATTAATGTTACATTAAAAGTAAAGGTGATTCCTATATGCCCCACTATCCCCCCTCCTAAACTTTCCCACTGTAACAAAATCCTTCTTTTGTGTGGCACATTTGTTACAATTGATGAATATATATTGAAGCATTGGTACTAACTGTGGACTATAGTTTACATAATAGTTTACACTCTCTCTCACACAATTTTGTAAGCTATAACAAAATATATAATGGCCTGTACCAATCTTTGCAATGTCATGCAGAACAATTCCAATGTTGCAAAACTGCCCCCATATTACATCTATTCTTCCCTCGCCTTCCCCTCAGAACCTATGGTGGCCATTGCCTTTATAACAATGATAAAATATCTTCAATTTCTAGAAAAATAATAGCTCTATAGTAGAATAATAATAAGTCTATTTAGACCATTGTTCATTCCCTATCTTGAGGATTTGGGGGTGGTAATGCCCACAGAGCTTCTAATAGATAGAGTGCTAAGATCCATGGAGCAGATGGATGGAACTATATTGCTTGCAGTTGCAGACACTCCATATTCTTTGGGGTGAGCATTGTTTATCATCATCTCCTTGTTATTTGTCCTGGAGGAGTCCATTAATCTGAAGAATAGGTGTTGCAACTCTGTTGAGATTAAAAGTTCAACTGGCATATGGATGGGCCTAAGATTTAAGTCTCTGGGACATATATTTAACAAGTATACTGCTAAATATAAGTTCAAATATAATGGGTAGAAAAGCCACATTTAAGAAGACTATAAATGTGTCTAAGTCTAGTACACTGGGGAGTATAAATTTTATAGTGGGAAGCGGCTGTGGCTCAATCAGTAGGGCTCCCGTTTACCATATGGGAGGCCCTGGGTTCGGTTCCAGGGGCCTCCTGGTGAAGGCAAGCCCGCCCGCATGGCGTGGTTAGCTGACCCAGTGAGCACAAGCAGCAAGGGGGGGATAAATGAATAAATAAATAAAATCTTTTAAAAAATAAATAAATAAATAAATAAATTTTATAGTAACGCCCACTGATGTGGTGCAAAATTCCCGAGCTGTCTACACTGAATATACTGCCTGGATGTCTCTAGAACATTCAGGGTCACCAAAATTTGAGACAATCTTTACTGTGGCAGTCAACAAGTTCCTGCTGGGATATGCATAAGTGTAACATCTGGAATGACCTCCCAACTCACTTTGAAATCTCTTAGTGATAAAAAATTATTTTTATTGTCCATTCCCCCCTATTGCTCAAGGTGTTTTTCCAGATTCATTGCTAGTTGGCTCTTGGTAACAATGCCTCAGTGCCAGGGAGGCTCATCCCTGGGACTCATGTTCCACATTAGGGGAAAGTAGCACATTTATATGCTGAGATTAGCTTAAAGAAAGACCACATTTGAGTAATAAGGCAACGTTCAGGAGGTAACTCTTAGGAAATATATAATACTAGGTTAAGTTTCAATTTTAGATGAAAATGTTCATAAATACAATGATCAATATCAAGGGCCTGGCAAATAGTCTGTCTTCCTTCACTAGGCACTGCGATTGTACTTGGGGGATTCTTACAGTCCTATTAGAGAACATAGCAGGATTCCTCAGGATAGGAATTCAATATTCTTTGGTTATTGTGTGTGTCTCCACCCACCAAGGCAATGCCCCATGAACAATTCAAAATATTCATATGTCTTAGAGACATGCCCCAGGTGAAACCCTCCCCATGCATTCCACCATTACTGACACCCCACACTATTGATCCTTCCTTGCCACAGTTGTGACCCTTCTATCATCCAAAACCTCTCCAAAAGTGAGGCAAAAAATAACCAAATAAAATTAATAAGAAAATGGAATAATAATAATAGTTTTAAGAATAACAAATGAAATACAATAAAATTAAAAATAATCAAGCATTGCCACTAACCATGGTCAATGGTTTACATTTTGGACCATACGTTTTAGTAGGTTTTGACATAATTTAAAATGGCCTGTATCCATTACTGCAAGGTCATGCAGAACAATTCTAATGCCCTAAAAATATCTTACTTTCCATCAATTCTATTCTTCCCTCTGCCTCTCCTCAGAACCTATTGTAACCACTAAGTTTCAATTATAGAAGTAAAATATTCATAGCTACTTGCAATAATATTGAGGACTTGACATATTGTTCTGTTTTGTTTTATTAGACACTGCCTATATTCTTGAGGGATTTTTGTCCCTTTAACTGAGAATTAACAGCACCACCAGAATGGGAGTTCAATAGTTTCCTTTTTTTATTAAGTGGGTCTCCACCCACTGATATAACACACTATGACAAGCTGAACATTTACATCTTCTTTAGAAGCCTGCTCCAGGTTCACCTTGTCCTGTATACCCACCCACACCCAACACTGTACAGCAGTTAACCTTGCCCTGTCATATTTGCTAAAAGAACATTCCCACAATTGTAGTTTTAGCCACAGCCTGCAAATCCACAGAGCTCAACATCTCCTTTCCCCAACCTTTTCCCCCAGTTCCATGGAGAGTTGAACCCACACCCCCACCCTATTCTTACTCATAGACCAGTACTGCCAAACCCAATCACATCACTGCATCACTGTCATGCCCATCCATTGCACAACTACATCCTTTCACCTTATCATAGATTATGCCCATATGGGCATACCAACCTCTGCTTTCTTCCTGTCTCCTAGTAGCCTCTTTTCCAGAATCTAGCTCTGTGAGTCTGCTTAATTTGCTTAATTCATATCAGTGAGGTCATGTAATATTTGTCCCTCATTGCCTGGCTTACTTCACTCACTGTAAGGTCTTCAAGATTCACCTAGTTATCTCCACATTTTAATAGTGCATTCTTTCTTACTGCTGAGTAATATTACATTGTATGTATAAACCACAGTTTGCTTATCCATTCTTCTGTTGATGGACATTTGGATTGTTCCCAACTTTTGGCAATATTGAATAATACCCTTATGAACATTGGTGTGTATATATCTGTTCATGACCCTGCTTTCATTTCTTTCTGGGTATATACCCAGCAGTGGATTTGCTGGATCATATGGCATTTTCTATAGTTAACTTCTTGAAGAATTGCCAAAATTTCTTCCTCAAAGGCTGTACCATTTCAAATTCCCACCAGTAGTAGATAAGTGTATCCTTTTCTCCACACTCTCTCCAACAATTGTAGTCCTCTGCAATTGTTGTTGTTATTGTTGTTTTTAATAGCTGAGAGTCTGATGGGTATAAGAGGATATCTCATTGTAGTTTTGATTTGCATTTTCCTAATGGCATGTGATGCTGAGAATCTTTTCATGTGCATTTAGCCATTTATATTTCTTCTTTGGAGATGAGTCTATTCAAGTCACTTGCCCATTTTTAAAATGGGGTGCATGTCTTTTTATTTCCAAGGTTTAGAATGTCTTTATATATACTGGATATTAGGACCTTGTTGTATAAATGGTTACCAATTATTTTCTCCCATTGAGTAAGCTGCCTTTTCACTTTCTTGACAAACTCCTTTGAAGCACAAAAGTTTTTAATTTTAAGGAGGTCCCATTTAACTATTTTCTGTTGCTTGTGCTTTGAGTGTAAAGTTTATGAAACCATTTCCTACTATGAGTTCTCATAGATGCTTCCCTACATTACCTTCTATGAGCTTTACAGACTTGCTTTTATATTTAGATCTTTGTTCCAACTTATGTTAATTTTTATAGAGGGTTTGAGATGGTAATCCTTCTTTCTCATTCTTTTGGATGTGGATATTTAGTTCTCCAAGCACCGTTTCTTGAAGAGGACATTCTGTCCCAGTTGAGTGGGCTTGGTGGCCTTGTTGAATATCAGTTGTCCATATATGCAGTGATCTATATGAATCTCCCATGTCTCTTCCATTGGTCAATATATCTATCCTGTGCCAAAATCATGTGGTGTTTACCACTGTAGATTTCAGTATGTTTTAAACTCAGGTAGTGTGATTGCTCCAATTTCATTTTTCTTTTTCAATATGTCTTTGCCTATTCAGGGTCCCTTACCCTTCCAAATCAATTTCTTAGTTGGCTTTTCAAATTCTGTAAAAAAAAAAATATGCTGCTGTAATTTTTATTGTGAATGTGTTAAATCTGTAATTCAGTTTGTATAGGACTGACATCCTAATTATGTTTAGCCTTCTTATCCATGAACAGGGAATATTCTTCCATTTATTTAGTTCACCTTTGATTTCCTTTAACAATGTCATGTAGTTTTCTGTGTACAAGGTCTTTACATCTTTAATTAAGTTTATTACTATATATTTTATTGTTTTAGTTGTTATTTTAGAGTGGATAAATGGAATTTTTAAATTGATTTCCTCCTCAGATTGCTCAATATTGATGTACAGAAATACTACTGATTTTTGCATATTGATTTTATATCTTGCCACCACACTGATTTAATTTATCAGTTCTAGCTTAATTTTAGATTTCTCAGGGATTTTTATGTGTAGGATCACGTCATCTGCAAATCAGGAAATTTTTACTTCTTTCCAATTTGGATGCTTTTTATATCATTTTCTTGCCTAACCTAAGTGCTCAAGCAGGTATTTCTAACACAATTTTAAATAAGATTGGTGTCAGTGAGATCCTTATCTTGTTCCAGATCGTAAAGGGAAAGCTTTTAATATTTCACCATTGAATATGATGTTAGCTTTGGGTTTTTCATATATATCCTTTATTATATTGAGGAAATTTTCTTCTACTCCTATCTTTTGAAGTGATTTTGTCAGGAAGTGTGCTGTTTTTTGTTGAATGCCTTTTCTGCATCAATAGAGATGACCATGTGATATTTTTCTTTTGATATGTTAATGTGGTGAATTACATTGATTGATTTTCTTATGTGGAACCATTCTTGCATACCAGGGAAAAACCTACTTGGCCATGGTGTATATTCATTTGATATGTTGTTGAAACAATTAGCAAATATTTTGTTGAGTATTTTAGCATATGCATTCATAAGAGAGATTAGTCTATAGTTTTCCTTTCTTGTGGTGTCTTCTGTTTTTAGGATGATGTTGGCATCATAGAATGAGTTGTACAATTTTCCCTCCATTTCATTTTTTTATTTATTCAAGATTGGTGTTAGTTCTTTGTGGAATGATTGATAGAATTCACCTGTGAAGTCATCTGGTGCTGAGTTATATTTGTTGGATGGTGTTTGATGGCTAATTCAATCTTGTTATTGTGATTGCTCTGTAGAATTCATCAATTTTTTCTTTCACCAATGTAGGCTGCTTGTGAGTTTCTAGGAATTTGTTCATTTCATCTAAGTTATCCATCTTGTTTGCATACAATTTTTCAAAATATCCTCTTATGATACTCTTTCTTATTGTGGGGTCAGTGTTGATATCACTGTCCTCATTTATTTTTTTAATGAATTTACATCTTCTCTCTTTTTTCCTTTGTTTGTCTAGCTAAGGATTTGTCAATTTTATTAATCTTTTCAAAAAACCAGTTTCTGCTTTGTTCATTTATTATAGTGCTTTTTTATTTTCAATTTCACTTAGTTATGCTCTAATCTTTGTTATTCCTTTCTTTCTCCTTGCTTTGGTATTAGTTTGTTGTTCATTTTCTCATTTCTCAAGGTGAACAGTTAGGTCTTTGATTTTAGCTCTTTCTTCTTATTGAATAAAAGCATTTATATCTATAACTTTCACTCTCACCACTCCTCTTGCTGGATCCCATAAGTTTTTATATGTTTTGTTCTCATTTTCATTCATTTCAAGGTTGTAAGTGATTTATTTTGCAAATCTTCCTTGACCCACTGTGTATCTAAGAGTCTGTTATTTTAAATTCCATATCTTTGTGCATAATCTGATTCTCTGCCCCTTACTGATTTCCAGCTACATTCCATTGTGGTCATAGAAATTACTTTGTATAATTTCAACCTTTCTGAATTCATTGAGACTTGTTCTGTGGCCTAGCATGTGGTCTATCCATGTGTGCTTGAGAATAATATATATCCTGCTACATTTGGGTGTTCTGTATATGTCTATTAGGTCTAGTTCCTGGAATGTTATTATTCAAGGTCTCTGTTTCTTTATTGATCCTGTTGAGATGTTCTGTCTAATGGTAAAAATGGTGTATTAAAGTCCTCCATTATAATTGTAGAGGCATCTATTACTCTATATAGATTTTCCAGTTGTTGCCTCACATATTTTGAGGCACACTGGTTATATGCATAAATGTTTATGATTGTTCTTCTTCCTTGTTAGATTATCCCTTTTATTAATATATACTGTCCTTTTTTGTCTCTTACTATAGATTTGCCTTTAAAGTCTTTTTCATCCAATATTAGTATAGCTACTCCCACCCTTTTTGGTTATTGTTTGTATGTAAAATTGTTTTCCATCCATTCATTTATAATGTCCTTTTATTCCTGGGTGAAGATGAGTTTCTTGTAGGCAGCATATAGATGCATCATATTTCCTTATCCATTCTGCCAACCTCTCTCTACTGATTGGAATGTTTTATGCAATAACATTCTGTGTTATTACTGTCAAGGTGTTACTTACATTAGCTATATTTTCTTTAGAGTTATATATGGCATATTATTTTTATTTATCTTTTATATAGTTTTAGTTATTCTTACCAATAATCTTCCTTCCTTCACTATCCTCCAACCCTCTCTCTCCTGTTTTTTGTTTTTGCTTTTTTTCCTTTCAACCTGCAGAATTCCTTTTAGTATTTCTTGAAGGGTGGTTTTTTGTTGGTAAGCTCTCATGATTTCTTTTTAGCTGTATTTTGAACTATCTTTCATTTTTGAATGTCAGCTTTGCTGGATACAGAATTCTTTTTTTGCTTTTACACATTAACTATGTCATACCACTGCCTTCTTGCCTCCATGATTTCAGAGGAGAAACCAGTGCTTAATCTTTTTGAGTTTCCCTTTTATTTGATGGATATCTTTTCTTTTGCTGTTTTCAGTATTCTCTTTGTCTTGAGCTTTTGACAAATTGATAAGTATATATCTTGGAGTAAGCCTGTTAGAATTTATACTGTTTGGGCTGTGCTGTGCTTTCTGGATTTGTACATCCATGTCCCTCAAAAGAGTTGGGAAATTTTCAGCCCTTATTTCCTCTAAAACTCCTTCTGCTCACTCCTTTTTTTCTCCTTCTGGGGTGCCTGTAATGTGTATGTTTGTGCTTTTTATGTTGTCATTCATATTCCTATGTCCCTTCTGGATTTTTAAAAAACATTTTATCTATTAGTTCTAATATCTGTCTGATTTCAGATATACTATCTTTGACGTCACTGATTCTTTCCTCTGCCTGTTCAAATGTGCTGTTATGTGCTGCCAGTGTATTTTTGCATTTTTCTTGCATTGTGCCATTCATCACCATCAGATCAATTATCTTTATATGTATGTTTACAATTTCTTCAATACGTTCCCTGGTATTTTCTTAATATTCTTTTCTCTTCCTTCATTTCATTAAGTTGATTCATATTATTTATTTGGATATCTTCGATTAGTTGATCAATGTTCTTCATATCCTCCTGTTTTTTAATTTGTTCTTTAGACTGGGCCATGTCTTCCTGTTTCTTAGTATGACTTGTAATTTTTTATTTGTGTCTATGTATCTTCTTATCTTTATGGGTTCTTTCAGTTTGTTAGCTTCTCTTTCTAATCTCAGGTTTCATTTTGTTGTGTTTTTTGTTTGTTTGTTTGTTTTTGTATGGCAAGATATCTTTTTGACACTTATTTCCTTTTATTACAAACCCTTTTTATTATTTGTGTTTCCTTGGAAAAAATATTAAGACCAGAGAAAAGGAAATAGATAAGAAGTGAAAAAGAATAAATGTAGTAATAACTTTTCAAAAAGGTAGAAGAGAAAACATACAAGATCTACAAAAAATACAAAGGAATAAGAATAAAAAAAAGGAGGAATAGAAAAATGGAAGAAGATACAAAATAGAAAAAAAATAGAATTAATTAAAAGGGTTGAAAAATGAGAAGTGAGGAAAAGCAAAAATAAATGAGAGAAAAAGAAAAAAATCCAAACAAGAAGACTTCTAATGAAAGAAAAACAACAGAAGACAGAAGAAAGAAAATTGAAGGGAAAAAAAAGAAATAATGTATTTAGAAAATATGAGTGAAAGAAAAAAGGAAACAAAGAAAAGGAAAAACAAGAAACAAAACAACAACAAAAAACAACTCAGCCTTCACTCTTAGGTCTCTAGGGAGTTTCTCAGGCTGCTGGTGCTCATCACTCTAGCCACCTCCAGCCTGCCCTCTGCTGGTGATTTACCAGCTTTTGCAAATAAAATTAAGGAAAAAAGGGGAACTGATAAAAAATAAAAACAGTTCAAAAACACCTAAAACAACAAAATAATCTATCTGTACTCATATATAAGGTACCATATGGGTGCCTGATAAACCAGTGGATCACTCTCTGGATCCCTTTTCTTAGTAGGTACCAAGAATAGAACTAGGGACCTCATATATGCAAGGCAAGAATTCCTCCATGGAGATACACCTGCTCCATGGATTAAGAAGGCTTCTGAACACATATCTGTCTCTTCCCTCCCATGTTATCACAGGCAAGTTGAGCTTTTAACATTTTGCACGAGCCAGGTTTTTTAGGCACCTGTCTCTACCCCCTTCTTGACGTAGTTCTTCTCTTTCCTAGGGTGACTGGATGTGACAGCCTGCCTGATCAGATCCCCCTCCTTTCTCCATGGAGTCCTTTAAGTGCTGGTTGGGGTCTACTTTGAGATTCAAAGGGGGCTTAGTTTGGAAAATTCACTGAAAAAAAAAACCACTCTCCGCTTTCTACCAGACCTCTCTCTCTCCCATGGAATGATCTCTCCCATTCAAAGGGTTGCAGTGAGCCAGGAGCTTTACTGAGGCCACTAATCTTGAGAGTGAGTATATTCCAGCCACAAGGGTGAGTAAGTCATGGTTTTCTTTTGACAACTTTATCTGACTCCCTCCCTCCTAGATGTTGCACAGCACTTTACTGTTTTATAGTTCCCCATAGCAGCTCCATTGGGTAGGTTTTTAACCTTTCTCTGTTGTTTTTTCTGAGAGATTTGAGCTCTGTCTACCTACTTGAACCACCTCCCCAGAAGTCCTTATTTTCTGTTCTTGTTCTCATTCATCTTGAGATATTTATTGATTCCTCCCAAAATTTCTCCTTTGACCCACTGATTATTTAAGAGTATGTTATTTAATTTCCATATATTTGTGAATTTTCCTTTTTTCTGACTGTTGTTGTTTTCTAGCTTTTTCCATTATGGTCAAATAAAGTGCTTTCTATAAGATTTATGTTGTAGAATTTATTGAGCTCTGCTTTGTGACTCAACCTATGGCCTATTCTGGAGAAAGATGCTGAAGCACTTGAGAAGAATTAAATATCCTGCTGTTTTGGGATGCAATGTTTTGAATATGTCTATTAGGTTTAGTCCATTTATCATGTTAGTCAAGTTTTCTGTTTATTAATCCTCTGTCCAGATGTTCTATCCAATGCTGAGAGTGGAGTATTGAAGTTTCCAACTATTATTGTAGAGACAGTATTGCCAGTATTTGCCTCATGTAATTTGGGGCATCCTGGTTAAGTGCATATGCATTTATGGTTATTTCTTCCTGGTGAATTGCCCTGTTTATTAATTTGCAATGTGCTTCCTTGTCACCAATAAGTTTTGCTTTTAAAGTTTACTTTATCTGATAAAGTATAGCTACTCCAGCTTTTGTTTTGGTCTCTACATGCATAGAATATCATTTTTTCCAGCCTTTCATTTTCAATCTAGTGCTATCCTTGGGTCTAAGGTTAGTTTCTTATATACAAAATATAGATGGCTCATATTTTCTTATCCATTCGGTCAGTCTGTGTCTTTTGATAGGGGAATGTAATACATTAATATTCAATGTTATTACTGTAAAGGCAGTTCTTACTTCACCCATTTTGATCTTTGAATTTTATCTGTCATATTTTATTTTTACCACTTTTTACACTTTTAGTTACTTTTACTGATATAATCTTCATTTCTTAACTCTTTTGCAAGCCTCTCTCCTATCTTTTCTTTTCATGCCATAGCACTCTCTTTAGTATTCCCTGCAAAGTTTGTCTCTAAGTTACAAATTCTCTCAGTTTCTAGTTATCTGTGAATATTCTAAACTCCCCCTCATTTTTGAAAGACAATCTTGTTGAATATAAAATTTTTGGCTGGCAGTTTTTCTCTTGCAGTTTCTTAAATATATCATGCCATTGCCTTCTTGCCTCCAAGGTTTCTGATGAGAAATCAGCTCTAAATCTTATTGGGAGTCCCTTGTATGTGAGACATTACTTTTCTCTCACTGCTCTCAGAATTCCCTTTGTCTTTGACATTTGACATTCTGATTAGTAAGTGTCTAAGTGTAAGCCTATTAAGATTTATTTGGATGGGAGTCATTATCTTTCTTGGACATGTATTTTTATGACCTTCAAAAGGGTTGGGAAATTTTCAGCCATTATTCAAATATTCCTTCTGAATATTTCCCCTTCTTTTCTTCTGGGACACCTATGACGTGTGTTTGATGTCTCTTGCCAAAATTTAGTTCCATGTGACCCTGTTCAATTTTTCCATTCTTTTCTTTATCTGTTCTTTTGTATGTTCACTTCTAAGGCCATGTTTTTAAGCATATTGATCCTTTCTTCTGCCTTATTAAATATGCTGTCATATACCTCCAGTGTAATTTTAATTTCATTAATTTTGCCTTTCATTTCATAACATCTTCTATTTTTCAGTGTACGTTTTCAAATTACTCTTTGTGCTTATGCAGTGTCTCTTTTATACCCTTAATATCTATAGCCATCTCATTGAGATTATTAAGAAGATTTGTTTGAACATCTATGATTAGTTGTCTCAACTTCTTTATGTCATCTAGAGACTTATTATTTCCCTTTGACTGGGACATATATTCCTGTCTATTATTATGGTTTGTAATTTTTGTTTGGTGTCTTGGCATGTGGCTTAATAGATATATTTGCTGGTGGTGCAGTTTCTTCCTTGAATTTAGAGTTTTCTTGTGTTTTCTCCTTTGCTGGTTGTGTAGTAGGAAGTAGCTGGCATTTTAAGCTCTGTAGACTGATGCTGCCTGTGTTACCCCAGTGACTGATGAAGCTTCTCCCAACTTTAACCTCTGTCAGGGGTAGGGAGAGAGCTGCACCTATGTGTAGTGATACAAGCTGTGCAGGGCAAGACAAACTAGTTGTCTGGAAAGACTGATGCAGCTTCACACCGCCTCTTATCCTGCCTGGGATGAGGAGGGAGCTGCATGTGTGGGCAGCAAACTAAGCTCTGCAGTTCAAAACTCACCCCAGTCACCCAGGTAGACTGATATAGCACTGGCCTCCCTCTTCCCTGCCAGAGGTGGGGTTGGATCCTCTGGCATATCCAACCACCTAATCTGTGTGGGCCAAAAGCACCTGCAGTCACCCAGATAGCCTGGGGAGACAACACCTTCCTCTTGTCCTATTAGGGGTGGGGTGGAACCACAGTCTAACAGTCCAGTTTATGAAGGCCAAAATTGCCGGCAGTTGCTCAGAGAAGCTGGGGGAACACAGCTCACCTCTGAGCTTATTCACTTGTGGATATGGAGCTACAAGTGTCTGAGTATCCAGTCTGTGCCAGCTGAAGGCACCTACAGGTGCCCAGAGAGGATGAAGAAACACAGCTCCATCCTAGATATATTTATTGTTGGTACAGTTTCTCTCTATGGGTGTGGGCTGGGATAGGATTGAAGGTGCTCAACAAATCAGCCTGTGCAGGCCAAAAGAACCTGCACTTCCCCCCAAAGAGGTCAAGGAAACAGCTCCCCTTCTGTCCTATTGGGGTGCAGGGATGGAGCCCCAGGTATCTGACTATTCAATTTGTTATATCCAAAAGTGCCTGTAGTTGCCCGGAGAAGCTGGTACATGTGTCTGCCAGCTTCCCCCCTGCTGAAGGTGGGGCTGGGGTCTAGTTGCCCGGAGAAGCTGGTACATGTGTCTGCCAGCTTCCCCCCTGCTGAAGGTGGGGCTGGGGTCTAGTCTAAGGCTGCAATCTGCATTGGATGGAAAGAAGCCAGACTGTGCTGTCACTGAAAATTTCAATCAGCCCTGCTTCCTGTCAAGCCAGGTGTAGAGTTAAAATGATGGCAACCAGCATTTTTCCAAATCAGACAGATTTAAACTTTACTATTTTTAGGATCATACATTAATCACCCAAATTTACTAATCAGTAGCTGAAGTCAGTACCCAACTATCTTTTCCTACCCCATTTTGGGGAAATTGAACTTCCAATTCCAGCCATGCAATAGCCCCAGAGGCACCTTGTGCTGACAGGGGAGGATGGGGACTGGCATCTATGGTGTGGAGTGATCTTCATGAATCTTCACTGCAGATGGTCAGTTTTCTCCTTCCATTTTTTTCAAGGATATTGCAGGATGCTCTTCTGGTTTTGGGGGATACACAAAAAGGTGCTTTAGATAGCTCTGGGTGATTACTGCCTTGTAGGGCAAGGTGAAACTTGGAACTCCCTACTGTGCTGCCATCTTGCCCATCACCCTCCCCCATACTTTAGATGTAATTTTCTGTAATCTAAAACATCTCTAAAATTAAAATATATCATATAAGAAAAAAGGAATTATAAACCACGATCAAGTGGGTTTTATCTGAAATATGCAAGGTGGTTAAAAATGAGAAAATCTATCAGTGTGATTCATCACATTAATAAAATGAATAAGAAAAATCACATGATCATCTCAATTGATGCAAAAGTCATTTTTCAAGATCGAGCTATATTTCTTGATTAAAAAACACAAATATAGGAAAAGAATGAATATTTCTCAAGATGATTAAGTGCACATATGAAAATCATGCTGATATCATTGTATTCAATAGGAAGACTGAAAGTTTTACAGCATTGATTAAAAACAAGACAAGGATGCATACTTTCACCATTTTTCCTCAGTATAGTGCTAGGAATTCTTGATAGACCAATTAGATAAGAAAAATAAATAAAGGGCATGGCAATTGGAAAGGAAGAAATAAAGCTTTCACTATTTGTGGATCATATGACCTTATACATAGAAAATCCCTAAAATTTGACAAAAATGCTACTAGACCTAAGAGATGAGTTCAGCAAAGTGAAAGGATATAAGACATTTTAATTTTACACTACTGTATTGTACACTGAGTTGAGGGAAATGGAAGAATAGGTGTAACATGGGGGAATTTTCAGGACTTTGGAATTATCCAGAAAGATATTGCAATGATGGATAAAAACCATTATACATTTTGGCATAACCTACAAAATTGTGCAGGGCAGAATGTAAATTATAATGTAAAGTATAGACCATGGTTAGTAGCAATGTTTCAATATGTGTTCATCAATATTAACAAATGTATCACACTAATGAAAGATGTTGTTAATGTGGGAACAAATATGAGGGGCTGGGGCATATGAGAATCCCCTATATGTATTTAATATATATATATATATTTTTTAAAAAAGATATTTAGATTGCATTAATGTTACATAAAAATATAAGGGATTCCCATATGCCCCACTCCCTACACCTCACACATTTTCCCATATTAACATCCTTCATTAGTGTGGTACATTTATTACAATTGGTGAAAATATTTTGGAGCATTGTCACTAAGCATGGATTATAGTTTTCATTGTAGTTTACATTCTCTACTGCACAATTTTATAGGTTCTGGTAAGATACGTAATGGCTGTATCTTTCATTTAATGTCACTCAGCACAATTCCTAATTCCTGAAAATAACCCCATATTTCAACTGTTTTTCCCTCTCCCTGCCCTCTGTCTCCACATAAATGATATAATTTCTTCCATTGCTAGAATCACAATAAGTCTATAGTAGAATACCAGTAAGCCTGCTTTATTCCATAGTTCATTCCCTAATCCAGAGGATTCTGGGATGGTGATGCCCATTCCACCACTAATTGAGAGGGGGCTTTAATCCCATGGGGCAGCTGGATGGGACTCTCTTGCTTGCAGTTGTAGACATTCTCGGGCACATGGGGTGGTCGTTGTCCATCATCACCTCCTTGTTATTTGTCCTGGGTGAGCCCAATGAACTGGAGAGTAGGTGTTGCAACTCCATTGAGATTCAGGGTCCAACTGGCATATGGATGGCCCAAATATTTAAGTCTCTTGGATGTACACCTATCAACCCTAGTACTAATTATAGGTTCAAATAGAAGGGTCAGAAAAGCCATGTTTAGGGAAACATACATGTTTAATGCAAGATTTGTGTCATCTAAAGTTTCATTAAAAATAAAAATATATAAAAAATACCATAGTATTTCAATACATAACTCATGAGCAACATGAGGAAGAATACAGAAAAAATTCCATTTACCATAGCAAATAAAATCAAATATAATAATAAACTTATCTGGAGTCATATACGAATTTTATTCAGAAAACTACAAAACATTTCTAAAAGAAACCAAAGTAGACCTAATTAAATGGAAGGACATTCAGTATTCATGGATTAGAACACTAAATATCATTAAAATTCCAATTCTACGCACACAGATTTACAGATGTAAAGGAATCACAATAAAAATTCCAATACCTTTTTTGTAGAAATGAAAAAGTCAGTCATCACATTTATTTGGATGGGTATGGGGTCCTAAATTGCCTAAAATATCTTTATAAAGAAGAATATGGAATAGCAGGAAAATAGTGTTGAACTAATGAGCAGAGCTCTATGTTTCCACAAAAACAATGGAGGAAGAGCCAAAAGCTTTTCAAGGGATCTGCTTTGGGGGTCAGCACATCTAGGCAGTACTACCCAACTCCCAGGAGTGTGAGGAACAGAGAGACAAAGAAGATGAAACAACAAACATGAGTTACTAATCCCCATGGCAGCCAGGAAGGGCTTCCTTACGCCACTCCTATGATATTAAGAAGGGGTAAAACACCTGGCTCACAGCAGCCAAATGAGAGGGTAACATACACCTTCCTCCCAATCAACTGTTTCAAAAGAAAAGGGGGAGAGAATCAGGGAGGTTTTCTTCAGTGAATTTGGCCAGCAGAGCCTGCTATGAATGTCCTCTTTGGAGATTCAACACAACACAGGAAAGCCCAGACAGAAACACCTCCATGGAAAAGAAGGCTAACAAGTGCCACCTGCTGGCCAGTCAGGAATTGAATGGACAAAAATTGTTCTTGGTTCTCTCTATATTCTACCTGTGGGAGAAAATCTGCATGCCAATAATGAGTCCCTGGCCTGATTTTGATCAGGCACTTGATAGCAGATTTTAATTACTCAAAGATAGAATTAGTTATTTCACAGACAGAACATCTGAACTGGAAATAACAAGAGAACAGAAAGAAAAGAGAATGGAAAAAATGGAGCAGAATCTCAGGGAATTGAATGGCATGGGAAATGCACAACTATTTGCATTATCGGTGTTCCAGAAAGAAAAGAAAAATGAAAAGAATGATAAAGAATATTTGAAGAAATAGTGATGGAAATCTTCTCAATTCTTATGAACAACATAAATATCAATATCTAAAAAAGACAATGCACCCCAAACAGAACAAATCTGAAAGACCTATCCCAAGACCCTTAGCTTTCATTTTGGCTAGGCCATCTCTTCCTGTTTCTTAATATGGCTTGTAATTTTTTGCTGATGTCTAGGCATCTGAATATGTTGGTAAACTTACTCTGATGGCCAATTTCTCTCTCTTGCCTATTTTTTTTTTTCAGAGCTCTTCTTTCTTTGATATTTGGTTCAACTTATTCTAAGTCTTTAAAATTGTCTGGCTGAAGTTATCAAAATTGGGCCAGGGACTGACTAATGTTATACAGATTTCTTCCCAGGAATGAGAAACAGAGAGAACAGAGAACAGTTTTTGACAATTCAATTTCCAGAATGGCCAGCAGATTGTGATCATCAGAGCCCCTTTCCACAGAGCAGTTTCACTCTGAGCTCTCTTATGTTCCTGTGCTGTATTTCCAGAGTGAACATTCAAAGCAGACTCTGTTGACCAAATTCACTGAATTAAAGCCCCCCATTCTCCCTCCCTTTTCTCTTAAAACAGCTGACAGGAAGGGAGATGTCTGCCCCCCTTTCAGTCAGCTGCAGTGAGCCCAGTGTTTTACCCCAGCTTAATATCTTTGGGTTGGGGGAGGTGAGTGCTTCTTGGCTTCCATGGGGCTTACTAACTCATGTTTATTGTTTCTGAAGCAGACTAGTAAAATAGGGAATCAATAGATAAATCTGGAACCTGGCAAGAAATCCATGTGGACATTAATAATCCCAAGGTGGATACTGGAAGACCCTCATGAGAAATATTATTTCAAATGAGGTTTCTTCTAGAAGGCAGGAGAAGCCCTGGATATTCTCCAGGGACCTTAACATTGGGCCCTCCTGGTTACATATTTTGGTGCTGCCATCCAGGAGATTATTAGTGAGTGAAACTATGGCCTACAACCTATTTACTGCCTTCTTTTGGTTATCCAAATGGGTTCTTCTATGAGCCCCATGGGTCATAATCCTGGGAGGTAAGATGTCAGGCATGGGAATTCTCTACATCGTTGCCATGTGCCCAAAGATCTGACCCCAGCCAGGAAGTAGGGGCACAGGGCAAGGGCCCAAAACAGGGCCCTACCAAGACAGAGGTCCCCTGGCTGAGCTCTGAGCACTACTATGCTGCTTTTTCCAGCCCTTTCAGCAGCCATCAGATGTGCCTCAGGCTGGAATGCTGTTCCCTTCTCTCACCCTCTCTCCTCAGTGGGAGTAGCAAATGACTGAGAGCCAGGGGCTTGTGTCTCTCCACAGGTCCATGCCTTTGCAAGCCTGCCTTCCTATTGACCACAACCAGTTACCTGGTCTGGGACAGGTTGGTAAGGCTGTGGTGAGCAGGGCCAAAATGGATGCCATGTAAGTCCTTCTCCCAGGAGTGTCACAGGCCAGGGACCCCTTCATAATTAACCTTTAACAACTTTTTTCTTCCAACTTCCTAAAACTGAATTTCTCATTACAGGTTTGTGTTTAAATGCCTTGAGATGTCTTAGAAACTGTAAAACTGAAAATGCATTTCCTAGCAAGGAAGTTATTGCCTCAGGACCCCAAGACCTGTTAGCTAGCACAATTGATCTCTAACCACTTAATGGTGTTTTGATGGCTGGTCTAACTCAGAAACTACCAAACATAATGTCGTAAAACTAGAGCAGTTTTTTAAGACCTCTGTAAGAATAGGATGAAGATTTTTGTTTTTGTTTTTGTTTTCCTCTTCTTCAAGAAGGAGGAATATTCAGCTTAGAAGGCATCCAATCTATTTGGTCTGTCTTCCAAGTCCAGAATGGCCCCATAAATGTCAGGTCTTTGTGATTCCTGAGGTGGTGGAAACCAGAGAGGTAACTCTGAATGTCCCCCAAGACCTAAGAAGCTTTAGGCATTTCAATTCACAGAGCAGCCAAATGTTCCCTGATATTTATCTCAGGTATTTCTGTTTGGGTAACAGTGCAGTCAGACTTGGACCCTGGAATGTAGAGGTGCTGAGAAACAGAGCAGGTAACTCTGATTGGCCCCCATTCCTTGGGCCCTTCCATTCAAAGGTCAACCAAATGTCCCTTGAGATTTCACTCAGGTGTTCAATTTGGGTAACTGCCTCAATATCTCCCACCAATCTGTCTTAGGTACTTTCATCTGAACTTCAGAGTTTTCAGGCATCCCCAAAACCTAGGTCAGCTACAGGAACACCCATCAGCAGGGCTCTGGATTCAATTCTCAGGGCACTGAGACCAGAGCCTCAGTTCCAAATTATTTGTAGTGGTAAACATTTTAGTCAGAATTGGACTCTGGAACACCAGGTCATTCAACTGAAAATCACTTTTTCATTCTTCCTAGAATAATGGGCATGGCCCCCAAAAGAATGACATCTCAGAGTTCATTAAATTCTGCTGGTCTACATGGCCACAGTGTATCCAAGAGCAGCCTCTATTCTAGATCATCTGCAGAGAGACATTGACCATGTTAAAAGTCCCGGTAAATTTCATTTTCTAAATAGTTAATGAACGTGTTTAATCCAGGCATCCTACTTAGACTTTATTCCAGAACCTGTGTCATGCATACCCTAGAGTGGACTGGCAACCCCACATGCCATCCTTCCAGTGTTAAGCATTTCCCATCAGAAGAGAAATAGCAAATGAGGTGGCTAAGACCCACTACAGCTTAGCCTCTTTGAGATGGTCCATGGGCAACCTTTCCTTATCCAGGACCTGGAAACTAGATTCTGATCAAAACTTGGCAAAAAAAAAAAAAAAAAAAAATGAAAACAAGCTTCTCTCTCAATTAGAGCCAAAATGGAAGGAACTTTACTCTGTAGTTCTGATCACTCCCACAGCTATTAAAGTTAAAGAAATTTCCAGCTTGATGTACTAATTTTGAGTGAAGCCAGCTGCCAGACCACCAGAAGCATCTGATGAGATGTATGAATGCAAGTCATTGGATGGCCTGAAATACCTCTTCAGGAGATAAAGCTAAGTATTGTCTATGTCATAGCCAGCTGTTCCCTCTAACTCTAGTCCAGATGCCAATTGCTATGGGGAGGGCAAACCAGACATCCCTTAAAAAACCTTTTCTGTTTCCATTTCCTATAGCTTAACTAAAAAGGACAATGCCTTTTTTTTATTCCTTTCCTCTATAGGAACTGGGATTGGCAATTAACACCTATCCTCGTTGTCTATTGCAATCTCTCCCTAGGGTTAACCAAGAGCATAAAATAACTGAAAGAAGTATACTGTTTCCCACCAATCTGGGGAAGACTCACCCTTTGCAGGCACCTGTCCTTTTCTACTTTTGGGGTTCAGTATACTCTTAGTGAGACCACATAGCCTCAAAATTCTAATCAAGTCTCTTCCTTCCAGAATCAACATATATTAGTCATATGGGGACTTCATCCAACTTCACCCATGATGCCAGATCCATCTTACTCCAACTGAGATAGAACATCCAGAAAGTTTTTCTACGTGTCAGGTAGGGCCTACTGCCCCTAACCAGCAGGAAGTAATTACAGAATAATGACCATCTCCCTGCAGCACTCCTTTAATAATAATGGTGTAAACTCTTTGAGGGGGGAATGAAGTAGGCTAGTAAAATAGGGAATCTATAGATGGATCTGGAACCTGGCAAGAAGTCCATGTGGACATCGATACCCCCAAGATGGCTGCTGGAAGGCCCTCATGAGAAATCTTATTTAGAATGTGATTTCCTCCAGAAGCCAGTAGAAGTCCTGGATATTTTCCAGGGACCTTATCATTGGACCCTCCTGAGGGATTGATGGGTGCAGTAATCAATTAAAACAGTAAACAGCTGGAACTCTTCCCATGTCATTAGCAAAGGAGCAGAATAATTAATGGTTTAAAAAGCAAGTGCAAAGGCCAAACCTCTCTCTCTTGCCTTTAGACCCCTATTCTGGTCTTCTTCACCCCCAATGGATCAACAAGCAAGTAAAACTTGGACATTTATAATTTATAATGGGAAATTGTAGTCTGTAAATTGGTCCTCTTTATTACTCTTCAGCCCCTTCTTCTCTATCTGGGATCAATGATCTGTTTTCTCCCATTTCTCTTCTCATCATTCCTTAATAAATTACTGGCCTAATCAATGTGGCATGCTCTTGAAATTCATTTCCTGTAGTTTAGCCTGTTGGAGGTTGCCTAAGGAGATAAAGCTAAAATGGCCGACTATAACAAAGGACTAGCCTAACTCTATTTTCAGCCTTCTTTAAGAATGTAGCTCACCCTGTTCCCGCGCCCGCGAAACCTTCCCGCCTTCCACAGATAGCAAACTCTCCCTAGCAACCAACTGTGCCCAATCTTAGCTTGCCACGTACTTCCTCGCTTTTCTTGCCTTGCCTCCTACAAGACCCCCACACAAGACCCCTCACAGAATTGATAAAAGGCCCTGCACGTCCTCAATAAAAAAAATCCTGTTTGCTGAACCCAAAGAGAAACTTGTCTGCTGCTTTTATTCTCTCGCTGTCCAAACCCCTCGGAACGCCGCCGTGCGATTCCCCCAACCATCCTACCCAGCCCCACGACAACATTCACACAACAAGTGGCGCCCAACGTGGGGCATGGTCGTCTGCCGCTGGCCGGTAACCTCCGCGAACGGGTAAGGACTATGTCTGCCTTGCTTCATAACTTGGCGGGCCCCTATTCCCCTCGGTGCCTCTTTCCTTCGGCTCTCGCCCCCGAGGTCACCCCCACTCCCTTCCTTTCTCTTTAATCTTGCCTTTAGGCCATGGGGTCCTCCTTTTCCTCTCGCCAAGCCCCTCAGGTCAGAGCTCTCGCTAGCCTCCTCGCCTGTCACCAGTGCAAAGTCTCTGCTAAACAGCTTCAAACTTACTGGGACCTGCTTCTTCCCTTTAATCCCTGGCTCCTCACGTCTAATCTTTGGGATCCTGATACCTATCGCTTGCTCATCGACAGAGTAACGTCTGCCCTGGAGCATGAGGGCAAGCGCTTCCCTCCTGGCCTCATCCCCACACTCATTACCATCCGCTCCTGTCTCCTCGGCGCTAAGCCTCTAGAAGTCTCCCTCTCGGAGCCCTCCTCTTCTGAGGAGGACTGTGAGAACTCTAACGCTCTAGTCTTCCAGCTTAACAACCTCTTGGAACACTCTGATACTGCTTCCGAACCTCTGACAAAAACCATTAACAACCGCGCTCAAAATGGTGCACTTCCGCCTTCTTCACCACCTGAAAAGCGGAATCTTCTATATCCAGAACTCCCCTCCTCCGCTGAGGGCAAAGTTATACTCCCCCCTAGCCCCGTCACCACACCACTTCCTGCCAAACCTCCTGACCCTCCTGCTCCCCCAATCGCTCTGTCGCACCCCCCTGCCCCTTTCTCTCCCCAGCGGCCTTGGCACCTCTGCCCCGGCCACTCCCTATCCGCAATATAAAATTCTCAAAAGCAGTGAATTCAGAGATATATGTTTCTATTGACGTGTTGTAACTTGTATTGTGTTTGTCTGGTTGTTCAGTGTCAGTGTATATTTTGATACGTCCGGATAGTAATATTAATTTAATGAATAAAAATTATTATAAGAGCTCTATTCAAATGGCCAAAAATTAAATAAGCGCTTATATTAATAAATAAATATGGATATTAGTTTAAAATAATAAAAATAGTTATACTCAAATTAAACCATTATTCTAATAAGTTTGTTTAATGTCAATGGTAATTGCATGTTGTCAAAAGTTTGCTTAAAAACAGTTTCTAAAATCATTGTGGTAACTTTAGTATAAAGAAGGTATATAGAATGTGCTTTTATTATTAAAAGAAAGTAATTTTATCATAAGATAAAATGACTAAGTTATTAAAACAGGGTTGGAGTTTTGTTCTTTCTCGGGGTTTCTCAAGTCATTGGTCTGTTTTGGTGGAAGTTTGCACAGAATTTTTCTCCTGGGTGATCAGTGTGCAAGAGGGAGGGTGTTTTATCAAAGTAGCTTCTTGTGCTTTGGCCTTGACGTGTCCTTGGAGAGACAGGTTTTGTTGCTTTTGGGGGAACATGATGTTTAAACCAGCTTTCTCAAAAAAGCTTTTTGTTTCACACTGTTACAAATAGTTTGGTTTGTTCCCTGGAAGGGGGTGGAATACTGAAAGTGGTTAAGTTCATGTGATAAAAGTTAAATAAAATATTTAAAAGTGTTGTACAATTAAAAGAAGTTTTCTAATTTTATGACAATTAAAGTTGTATAAATAAAAGGTTCATATAAATGCTTTAAAGGTGTATAAAATTGCTGAAAATTTAATAATGTTTCAGTGTAATATTAAACAAAAATATACTGTTATTAATCATAATTTTAATTATTTTAAAATATGTGTTATAAAACTACCTCTCTGCCTAAAAATCAAAAGGCAGGTGTTTTAACTTAAGTTTGTCTAATTTACTCCACCTCTACTATATATAATAATAATAATAATAAATGGAAACTAAAATAGTAAGCGCATCAAAGATGTTTTGTAACAAATTAAAAAATAAATAAATAAATAAATAAAGTGCATTTCAACTGGTGTTGTATTCCTCCCTGGAGGAGGTGGCCACTCTCCCAGGGACTGATGCATAAACCTTGAAATGTACTGCCCAGGGAGTGTTGTGTTCCTTCCTGGGGAGGCTGGCCCCTTCCTCAGGAATTAACAAAATACTCAGAAATTGGCATATCATTATTATTAACTTAAAAGATTGTTTTTTACTATTCCTCTTAATCCAAATGATAAAGAAAAATTTGCATTTACTATTCCTTCTATTAACCATTCAGCTCCTACTGAATGATATCAGTTCAAAGTTTTACCTTAGAGAATGATAACCAGTCCTACCTACATTATGTCAATCCTTTATTCACATTCCATTACAAATTTTACAAAAACAATTTCCTAAGGTTATGATTATTCATTATATGGATGATATTCTTTTTGCCGCTGAGCAATCTTAAGAGCTGAAACAATCATTTCAGCTGGCTAAAGAAATTCTTCCTCAACATGGGTTGCAAATAGCAGAAGAAAAAATTCAAAAACAGGTTCCTTTTCAATATTTAGGTCATACTATTAATAGAAATATTATAACTCCACAAAAGGTCCAGTTTCAAACTGATAATTTATGTACTTTAAATAATTTTCAAAAATTACTGGGTGATATTAATTGGGCATGGCCTACTTTAAGAATTCCAACTTATGCTTTACCCTAACAAGAAACCCTGACTTAAATAGTCCTCGCATTTTAAGCCCAGAAGCAAAAGAGGAGTTAAATGGCTGGAAAAAGGAGTGCAAAATAGCCAACTAACAAGAATAACTGTAAATCTTCCAATTTCTCTTTTAATATTTCCATCTTGCCATTCCCCTACTGGGATACTTTGACAAAAGGATAGAATAATAGAATGGATATTCCTACCCAACAAAGATACAAAAAAAAAAAAACTTCTGATTATCATAAACTTACACATACTAATGCTTCTGGCTTACATCATAAATATCCCCACTTAACAGTAAAAGAAAGTAAGAGGATTGTTAGACAATGTACTACTTGTGGGCCCATAAATGCCCCCACTTTCTCTCCAGGAACTAATCCCCATGGAGAACATCCTAATGAAATTTGGCAAATGTATGTTACACATGTGCCTTCTTTTGGCTGCCTTCTGTTTGTGCATGTGACAGGGTACACATATTCTAATTTTATTTGGGCAACTGCTCAAGCTGGTGAAAAGGCCTTACATGTACGTTTTCATTTATTAAATTGTTTTGCAATAATGGGCCTGCCAACACAGCTAAAAACTAATCATGAGCCTGCTTATCTTAGTCAATCTTTCAAAAAATTTTGCAATAACTGAAATATTAAACATGTTACAGGAATTCCATATAACCCTCAGGGACAAGCTATTAAAAAAAAAAGTAATCACTTATTAAAATTAATGTTGCAAAAATAAAAAGGGGGAGATGGAGGAGAGTCTGCTAGGGACAGACTGTCTAGAGCATTGCTTACCTTAAAATTTCTTAATAGACAACAAATTTCTAATATCACAGCAGCAAAAAGACATTAGGATGTTAAAAAAAGGAATGAAAATGAAAAATATGGACAACCTGTATATTGGAAAAATGAAAGAACCAATAAATGGGAAAAAAGGAGAGGTAAAATTTGGGGCCAAGGTTTTGCTCTTATCATTACAGAAACAGGAGAAGAGCAGTGGATCCTCTCTAGAAAAATCAAGCCTAGAGTTGAAGATGCTGCCAAGACTTAAACTGTGGACATGGTGGTTTAAAATGAATTAATTATAGGTAAAGTATTAAGTCAAGGTAAGATACCACATCATAATTACACTTATTAGACATACATAACCAACTCACCTCTTCTAGAGCTGTTAATTTGGAGTGCCTGCTATGCTCAATTTTACCGCTTCTACCCCAAACCCAACTGTCAATAATCCAATTTGGCAAATACTTAATGCTACCTTTCTTGATCTGAACGCTTCCCACCCCAACCTCACTCGCAATTGATGGTTATGTCTTTCTGTTACACCCCCCTATTATGATGCTATAGCCGTTAATGCCTCCTACAACAATTCTAAGGAAGAAAATCCCACCTCTTGTAATTGGAACCAAACCCATAAAGGACTAACAATCCAGTCTGTCTCTCAGAGCTGGCACTGTGTCACTAAAATCGGAGGCACTGTTATTCCCTCCATGAAAGCCCTCTGCAACCATACAACCACCCCTGCAGCAACCACAATGTTTCTCATACCCTCCAATAACATGCAATGGATCTGTTCCTCCACAGGCCTTACACCATGCCTCAGTGTTCGCACCATCAATTCCACCAATGAAACCTGTGTGCTCGCTGCTCTGCTCCCCCGCATCTTTTACCATACCTATGACCAATTCTTTGATTCTTGGCAACATCATCTTCTCCCTGTCTACAAACGTAAAAGGGAAATCATTACAGCAATTACAATTGCCACACTTTTAGGTCTTGCAGGAGCCGGCACCGGGATTGCAGCCCTCACCACGCAAAATAACAACCTTGCTTCCCTCAGGTCCGCTGTTGATGAAGATATCGCCCAGCTTGAAACAGCTATTAACCACCTAGAAAAATCTCTTACTTCCCTCTCCGAAGTAGTTCTCCAAAACCGCAGAGGGTTAGACCTCCTCTTTCTTAAAGAAGGAGGCCTCTGTGCTGCCCTGGGGGAAGGATGCTGTTTCTATGCCAATCACTCAGGTCTCATTCAAAACAACTTAGCCCAAATAAAAGCTGGGCTAGAAAAACATAAAAGGGAAAGGGAAGCCCAGGGGGGAGGTCTCTCCTGGGGACTCCAACGACTCCTCCCCTACATCCTCCCCATTATAGGCCCTCTAATCATTCTTTTTGTCGCACTAGCAGTCGGACCATGGGCCATCAAATGAATCGTCCAACTCGCAAAGGATCAAGCTAACACCCTTTTCATCTCGTTCGTACAGATTCACTATCAGCGACTCCCCACCAGAGAGCCTCGCAACACCCATTCTTCCCAAACCACCCCCCACTAATTCTCTCAACCAACTTCCTTTGCCCTCATATTATTCCAGCTCCTCCACTCACCCACATTTCAAAACTTTGCTTGCCCTCAATATCAGCGGCCTCCAACCCTCCTCAAGCGGCTAATCAATATAAGGGATTGACACACCAGGCATAAAATGCTCACAGAGGTGATGGACTGGATAGCCAATGACGGGCAACTGAGCTAGCCCATCAGTCAACCTAAGATAGGGGCATGGCCATATGCTGCCATGTAACCCCATGACGGGTAAGACTGACCACAAGCTGGGTAAGGCATGCTGCAGGTCCTTACTGGGCGTAGTTCTGACCTAAGACAGGCACACGTACCTCCTCGCCAACGCCGCGTTGCCCGTGTCGCCCCTGGTCTTAAAACAACCTCGTCAACCGCCCCTTTTAAAAACAAAAGGGAGGAAATGTTGGAGGTTGCCTAAGGAGGTAAAGCTAAAATGGCCGACTATAACAAAGGACTAGCCTAACTCTATTTTCAGCCTTCTTTAAGAATGTAGCTCACCCTGTTCCCGCGCCCGTGAAACCTTCCTGCCTTTGACAGATAGCAAACCCTCCCTAGCAACCAACTGTGCCCAATCTTAGCCTGCCACGTACTTCCTCGCTTTTCTTGCCTTGCCTCCTACAAGACCCCCACACAAGACCCCTCACGGAATCGATAAAAGGCCCTGCACGTCCTCAATAAAAAAAATCCTGTTTGCTGAACCCAAAGAGAAACTTGTCTGCTGCTTTTATTCTCTCGCTGTCCAAACCCCTCGGAACGCCGCCGTGCGATTCCCCCAACCATCCTGCCCAGCCCCAGGACAACTTTCACCACAACATTAGCCAAGGACATAAACATAATATAGTTACATTTCAGCTTTCTCATCTTTCTGTCCCTCACCCTCCTGGGCATTGCATAGCTCTGTTCTGGTCTACTGACCCCCAAAACTGTTCCCTTGGATAGCTTTTGGCTGTTTTTCCACTGTTTTGTGAGAGTATTGAACTCTGCCTGTTACTGCAACACCAGCATCCCACAATTCTTCTGAGACAAGTACTCTTATACTCTCTTGGTCATAGTAGAAAGAGTTGGGATGCTACAGTATTTACACATTTTTAGTATATAACTGACAATTTAAAGAATCACATTTACTGGCAAGGAGATTTTATTCTTGAGTGTCAGTTAAAAATAAGTATACATATAAACATTTATTTATGTATAAATAAATTAATTCTTATTTATAAGTGCAATACTTTAGAAACAATCTCAATTTATAAGAATAAGTGAGGTGGTATATTATATATCCTTAAACTGCAATATCATACAGTCAAAATATACTGTATTTCAAAAAATTGTACTCAATAATGCTGCTTATACAGATTAAAATATACATTCACTTTGTTACATGTTTTTCTTTGTATTTTTGTATTTTAGAGGAATTTGTTTGTATTGTTATGAAATGAAACAATGGAAATCTATTTTTTAAAAAGTGTATTGTAGAGAAGCAGCAAGACGTCATTGGTTTAACTGGGTACTCATCCATCTTTCCTGCAAAAAACATCTGAGTGGGGGTGAGATCCTGCCTGAGTAAACTGTTTTGGAATCCCACAGAGCAGAGAGCTTTGGGGCATCGATATGGAGGGTGCTGGATGAAGAGAAAAATTTCTCAAGGTAAAACCATGAGTTTCTGGTCCCTGTGGCTGTAAACTGTGGACAGCCAAGCCCCACCTTCAAGGCCAAAACCTGCTGAGAGCCCTGACTCGTATAGCTGGCTGATCAGTGGGAAGGAGAGTTCACTGAGAGTGGGAGGGCTGTGGTGAAGGATGGAGAGGGATTTATTTTTTGTGGGTATTGTTGCCTGGATCCCCTTTGAGCTGTAGAGAGCATACTAACTGGCTCAAGGTGGCACTAGGAAGAGGGGAGATGAGAATTTGCCAAGGCACCAAGATTTACCTAACTGCCCTGGCATGGTGAAACTTGTCCTAGAAGAAGGCGGAGTCGGGCAATTGATTAGTCCTGTGCTGAAAACTATCAAAATTTCAACTCCTCTCATGGAGTTGATCAAGATGAAGTGCTTAATAAGCTTCCAAAAGCCTATTTATGGTCCCCTAGGGGGAGGGGTGGTCTAGAATAGCGTTGAAAGTCATTTTTCTGTGGTCAGTTCATTCACCAGGGTCCCATTTGAATTTCAAAAGGCAACTCATCTTAACCAGAAGAGGTGAGGTGGGATCCACTCACAGGTCCATACAAGCTATTGATTCCTGATACCCTGTGAGAGAAAGCAATAATAGAAAGAGGGCAGGGACAGGCTCTTAATCAGCAGGAATCAACACAACTGCAAAGCATCAAACCTTCCTGAGGGAAAGTGCCTGGATAACTGTCTGAAGAGCTAACTGAAACAACAAGAAAGTTTAGCTCAGTGGAGGAGTATCCACCTTGGAGGTCCTTAGTTCAATTCCTGGATCCTCTTAGAGTAGTGATACATCAGGATCTCAAACATCCAGCTGATAGTTTAGGACAGGGAAAACATAGACATTATTTTTGTATTAGCTTCTGTTGGATCTATTATTTTTCCTAAAAAGAAAGTAACTTCTTTTTTAAAATTTAAATCTCACTTCAAATCCTCCAGCGGTCAGGCTGGAAGGAAATTGATTGATGAACAGCAGCCTGAGAAGTCCCTCAGAGGCCAAAGAGGGAAGACTGTTTTTCCTTAGTTTTTGTTTGACTGTTTACTTGTGTGTGTGTTTTGTTGTTGTTTATTTGTTTTCTTGTTTTTCTTTCCTCATTATTCCCTCATGTTTTTACATTTTTAAAATTAGGTGCTGCTGGCTTGTTTCTTGTTTACTGTGTTTCCTCTTCCTTGATATCCCCTTTTCTGTGTATACTGATTTTGTCTACCAATGCTATCTCTTTTCTTTCCTTCTTCTTTCTATCGTCCACTTTCTATTGTTGTTCTTACATTCCACCATGCTTTCTTTAGTCTCCAATATTTCTGGTTTTTATTTCTATCTCTTCTATTTGGTTTTATTTCTTTTAATAACATTTTTCTTTTTATCTTTTCTTTTCCCCCTCCCTCTCTCCTCAGCACTCTGGCCTTGTGATTCATTCTATATGTTTTCCTCTATTTGGTGTACCATTTCATTATTGGTACTCTACTTTTTTATTCCCTTTACATTACACTGCTTACATGAGTTAAATATTCACTTTCCTAGGTCTTATATGATTCCTCTTCTAACTTTTGCTATTATTATTACTATTATCTTTTTTCTTTTCTTACCTTTTTCACATTCTATGGCCCTAACCTTTTTCCTTCAAAGGGACATAGAAAACAGCAAGGAGATAGAACAAGAAGAGCAAAGTCTAAAAGGTAAAACATAACACACATCCAAAAACAGCAGCTAAATAAAACCTTAAAATAGAGTGAGAAGCTAATCAATTGAATAACTCATCAAGATAAAAAGATGACCAGACAGCCAAGAAATTTACAAACCATAGCAGGAAACATGAATACATGGCCCAGTCAAAAGAAAAAAACTAAAAACCAGGAAGAGATGCAGAACATCAAACAACTAATCAAATCTATCCAAACAAATATCACGGATCAACACAATGAAGTGGAAGAAGAGATTAAAGGTATTAAGAAGACACTAGCAGAACATTCTGAAGGAACTGTAAACTTACATAAAAGATAACAGATATAATGGTGATAGATGACACAATTCAAGAAATCAAAAATTCACTGGAAGCACATAAAAGCAGATTTGACAGGCAGACGAAAGAATTAGCAATGTTGAAGACAATAGATCTGAAATCAAAGAGATAGTAGAAAAGATAGAAAAAAGAAAAATCCAGCAGAGACTTAGGGATGTAAATGACAATACAAAAAGCACAAACATATGCATTATAGATATCCTAGTGTGAGAAGAGAAGGGAAAGGGACATAAAGTTTTTTGGAGGAAATAATGGCTGAAAACTTCCCAACACTATTGAGGAGATAGATGTACATATTCAGGAATCACAGGACACCCCAAACAGTATAAATTCCAACAGGCCTACTTCACGACATGCACTTATCAAACTCTCCAATGCTCAAGACAAAGAGAAAATACTGGAAGCAGAAAGAGGAAAAAGAACCATTACATGCAATGGAAGCTCAATTTTTTCAGATTTCTCATCTGAAACCATGAAGGTAGAAAGGCAGTGGTATGACATTTTGAAGTAGTTAAAAGAAAAAAATTCAAGATAATAATTCTCTATCCAGCAAATTTGGCATTCAAAAATGATGGGGAATTCAAAATATTCATAGATAAACAGAAATTAAGAGAGTATTCACTTCAAGAAATACTAAAGTGAGTTCTCCAAGTTGAAAGGAAAAAATCAGGAGAGAGAGAATTGAAGGAGAGTCTAAAAAGAACTAAAAAGAAAAAAAAAGCAAAACAAAAAATAACATATGATGTACATAACCACCCAAAATATAGGTAATGTATGTAATTCTTTGAAAGTAGTAACAAAGAATGTTAATGGATTGAACTCACCAGTCAAGAGACACGGATTGGCAGAATGGATAAGGAAATATGACCCATCTATATGCTGTCTACAAGAAACTCACCTTAGATTCAGGGATTCAAGGAGGCTGAAAGTGAATAGCCGGAAAAAATATATTACAAGAAAACCATAACCAAAAAATAGTAGGAGTAGTTATACAAATATAGGACAAATAGACTTCAAATGCAAAATTATTGTGAGAGACAAAGAAGGACACTATATATAAGTAAAAGGGGTAATCTTTCAAGAAGAAAGAATAATCATAAACATTTATGCAACTAACTAGTGTGCCTCAAAATACATTAGGCAAACACTGGAAAAACTAATAAAAAAAAATAGATGTTTCTACAGTTATAGTGGGGGACTTTAAAACACCATTATCACTATTAGGCACAACATCTCAACAGAGAATTGATAAAGAAAAAAAGACTTTCAATAATACATTAGGGGATCTGGACCAAAGAGATATACAAAACCCTACCCCAAAATACTGCAGGATACACAGTCTTCTTGAGTACACATGGATCATTCTCCAAGATAGAACACATGCTACGCCACAGAAAAATTTACAATGAAGTCAGAAAGATCGAAATTATTCAAAGCAATATCTCTGACCACAATGGAAAGAAGCTGGAAATCAGTTAGGGCCAGAGAACTAGATTAGGCACAACGATATGGAAGTTAACACACTCTAAGACAAATAGTGGTTCAAGGAGGAAATCTCAAAATAAATCAATAACTCACTTGCAATGAATGAAAATGACAACAAAACATATCAAAACCTATGGGATGCAGCCAAAGCTGTACTGAGAGGGAAAATCATAGCCATAAGTGCATATATCAAAAAAGAAAAAAATAGCTAAAATTGAAGACCTAACTGCACACCTGGAGGAATTATAAAAAGAAAAGCAAACTAGCTCCAAAGGAAGTAGAATGTAGGAAATAACAAAGATTAAACAGAATTAAATGAAATAGTAATTAAGAAAGCACTAAAAAGTAAGCAAAACTAAATGCTGTTTCTTGGAGAAGATCAATAAAATTGGCAATACCTTAGCTAAGGTATCAAAATATTCACCATATTTTGAGAAATGATGCAAATAAAATAAGAAATGAGGAAGGGGATATCACCTCTGACCCCACAGAAATAAAGAGTATCATAAGAGGATACTTTGATAAGTTATATGCCATCAAGAAGGATAATTTAGAGGAAATGGACAAATTCCTAGAAACACACAAGCCACCTCCATCGAAGAAAGAAGAAATTGAGGAAATCAACAGACCACTCAACAGTAAAGAGATAGAATCAGTCATCAATAACCTCTCAACTAAGAAAAGTCAATAACCAGAAGGCTTCACAGGTGAATTCTACCAAACATTTCAGAAAGAACTATCACCAATCCTATTTGAACTTTTCCTAAAAATAGAATATTGCCTAACTCATTCTATGATGCTAACATTTTCCTAATACCAAAGCGAAACAAAGAACACAAGAGAGGAAAATTACAGGCCAATCTCTCTAATGAACCTAGATGCTAAAATTCTGAACAAAATACTTGCTAATCATATTCAAGAACACATCAAATGAAATATACACTATGATGGCAATACCTTAGCTAACTAGATTTCATATTGGTTGTGCAAGGAAGTTTCAACATAAGAAAATCAATCAATGTAATACAACACATAAACAGATCAAAAGAAAAAAATCACATGATCATCTCTATAGATGCAGAAAAAGCATTCAACAAAATCCAGCACACTTTACTGATAAAAATACTGCAAAAGATAGGACTAGAAGGAAACTTTCTGAACATGATAAAGGTATAAATGAAAAACCCACAGCTAATATCATATACAGTGGTCATATCCTAAGAGCTTTCCCTCTAAGACTGGGAACAAGACAAAGATGCCCACTATCACCAATCCTATTTAACATTGTGTTAGAAGAATTGTTCAACCACTTAGGCAAGAAAAAGATATAAAAGGCATCCAAATTGGAAAGGAAGAAGTAAAAATTTGCTCTTTGCAGAAACCATGATCCTCTATATAGAAAGCACTGAGACATCTACAACAAAGCTTCTAGAACATATAACTGAGTTCAATGAAATCACTGGTAATAAGATCAATGCACAAAAATTAATAGCATTTCTGTGTACCATTAATGAGCAAACTGAGGAGGAAATCAAGAAAAAAATACCATTTACAATAGTAACTAAACAAGTCAAATACCTAGAAACAAATTTAATTAAAGATGTAAATGACTTATACACAGAAAACTACACAACACAGTTAAAGGAAATCAAAGAAGACTTACATAAATGGAAGAATAGTCCCTGTTCATGGATAGAAAGATTAAACTTCATTAAGATGTCTATCCTACCCAAACTAATCTACAGATTTAATGCAATCCTAATAAAAATGAACAGGGCATTTTTTACTGAATTGGAAAAACTAATTATGAAATTTATTAGGAAGGGCAAGAGGAGAGGCATCAAATAACCAACGGCATATTGAAAAAGAGAAATGAAATTGGAGGAATCACACTACCTGACTTTAAAATATACTACAAATCTTCTGTGGTTAAAACTGCATGCTATTGTCACAAGTATAGACATACTAACCAATGAAACCAAATGGAGAAATCTGATATAGATCCTCAAATATACAGTCATCTGATATTTGACATGGCCACCAAGCCCACTGAACTGGGAGAGAGTGGACTCTTCAACAAATAGTGCTTGGAGAACTGGACATCCATATCCAAATGAATGAGAGAGGAACACCATCTTACACTTAATAAAAAAATCTACTCAAGATGGATTAAATATAAGAACCAAGAGCATACAGACATTGTAAGATAAGGTAGGGAAGCATCTACAGGAACCTGACATAGGAAATGGCTTCATAAACTTCCCACCAAAGCACAAGAAGTGAAAGAAAAAGTAGATAAATTGGACCTCCTCGAAAACAAAACCTATTGCACCTCTAAGAATCTGTCAAAAAGTGAAAAGACAGCCTACCCATTGGGAGAAAATACTTGGTTACCATATATCTGATTGGAGCCTAATATCCAGCATGAATAAAGAAACTCTATATCTCAAAAATATAAAGACAAACAACCCATTTAAAAAAAAATGGTCAAGTGATTTGAACAGACACTTCTCCAAAGAAGAAATATAAATGGTTAAAAAGCACATAAAAAGATGCTCAAAATCACTAGCTATTAAGGAAATACAAATCAAAAGTACAAGGAGATACCATCCTACACCCATTAGACTGGTGGTCATCCATGGCTGGTGGGAATGTACAATGGTCCAGCCATTGTTGAGGACAGTTTAGTGGTTCCACAAAAACTAACTATAGATCTGCTATATTATCCAGCAATTCCACTTTTGGATATATACCCAGAAGAATTGAAAGCAAGGAGACAAACAGATATATGCACCCCAATGTCCATAGCATCATTATTCATGACTGCCAAAAATTGGATTTAACATAAATGCCCATTAACAAATGAATGGATAAACAAAATGTGATATTTACATACTATGGAATATTATTCAGCTGTAAGAAGGAATATAGTACTTGCACATGGCATAACATGGATGAATCTTGAGAACTTTATGTTGGGTGAAGCAAGCCAGGCATTGAAGGATAAATACTACATGACCTCTTTAATATGAATTAAGCAAAATGAGCAAACTCAGAGAGCCAGAGCCTGGAAGACAGATTTACAGGAAATAGTAAGGTTGAAGGAGGTTGTGAACCAATGTCCATTTGAATGAAATCTACAATAAGGTGGAAGTGAGTAGTTGTGCAGTGAAGGGACAAAACAGGGGTGTAGTGATACTATTGGCTTAGGCAGTGTAAGCTTGATGGGGGTTAGGGTGGGTAGTATGTATTGGATGGTCCACGGAACTTGGAGGAGGGTTGAGGGAGGGAGCAGGTGAACACTGGGCTTTATCTGGTGTTTGGGTTAAACTACAATGTTGAGGAACCTCATTTGGCAATATGATAAAGAAGGGTTACTGGTGGAAAGTGTTGGATGGGGGAGCATTAGGGACAGGGCGCACCTGGGACAGTCTTCTAGAGAATGTACTAGTGATCATTTTTTATAATGTGTTGTATCATTGGGTGGAGACCCACATAATGAGTGGGAAGGAGTTGGACTCCTATCCTGCAGAAGACTGAAATGTTCTCAAACACAGGGGAGGGTGTTTCTTGAAAGCATGGGTGGTTCCAAAAAGGGGAGGACAGACTAATGTGTCAAGATCTCAGCATTGTTGCAAGTATTTATGAATCTTGTCCTTCAAGGTGTGAAGCCTAGCAGTCACTGAGGTCCCCTAGGTGAGGGGGAAGGAGGAATACAAAAGTTAGAAGGGGGTACTTAGGGGGCAATGGAAATGTTCTGCATGATCTTGCAATGATGGATACAAGCCATGTTAAAATTTATCAAAAATTTATAAAAGAGTAAGGTATGAAATGTAAACCATAATGTAAAGCATTGACCATAGTTAGTAGATATGTTTGAATATTTGTACATCAGTTGTAACAAATGTACCATCCAAATGTAAAAAGGTTATTAAGATAGGAAGAGAGAAAAGGGGGAGGATATTGATTATATGGTTATATGGGAGTCCCTTATATTCTGTATATGACTTAAAATTTCTTTGAAGACAAAATGAAAAACAGTAAAACACTGGGGAAGAATTGGAAGAAAATGCCACTGTACATAGAGGACAGTAGATATTACAGTGATGAAACATAAAACGTCAAAAATATTTTTTAGTTTTTAATTTTTTAAACATTTTTCATTATTTTTAAAAATCTGTTTCTTTTTTAACTATAGTTTTAGGTTTTCTAAATTATTATATATTTTATTTCTTATGTTTTAATCCATCATTATTTCATTTTCCTATCAATTGTATTTGGCAATATTCTTAGCTTCATTTTTGAAGAGGTTTTAGGTCACAAAAGGGTTACAACTCTAGTAGGGGAGGACCATTGGTGTGGGGTGTCAGTGATGGGGGATACATGGGAGGAAGTTCAACTGGGCACAAATATATAGTATATAAATGTGTCCAAGTGTTCATGGGGCATTGCCACAATGGTTAGAGATTCACACAACTAAAAGAATATTGAATTCCCATCCTGGGGAGCTCTGCCACATTATTTAATGGTACAGCAACAATCCTCCAAGTACAGATGCTATGATTAGTGAAGAAGGATGGTCGATCGATGGGCCCTCGATATTGATGACTATGCTTATGAGCCATTACTCTTGAAATTGCAGCTTAGCCTAGTGTTGTAGGGTGCCTAAGAATTACTTACTGGGAGCATCCTTGTTGTTCAAAAATTGCCTCTCTCTAAGCCAAAGTCAGCATGTAAATGCATTGCCTACCCCTCCAGCATGGGACTTGACTCCCAGGGATGAGCCTCCCTGGCACTGAGGCATTATTACCAAACACCAGCTGGTGATGCAACTGGAAAAAGACCTTGAATAAAAGGGGTAAAATGTAAAGGCAAATGAGTATAAATGGCTGAGACATCAAAGTGAGTCACGAGGTCATCAGAGAGGTAAAACTTATGCATATCTTAGTAGGATATCATAGACTGCCAAAGTAGATACTACCCCAAATAGTAGGGCTCCTGAGGACTCTGGAGATACCCAGGTCCTACGGTCATGGCAGATAGTTCCTGAGTTTGGTGCCTTGCTGGTGGGCCCTACTTTGGAGTTTGTGCTCCTAAGTATGATAGAAGTGGATTCAGATTGTCTTCTCTACATATGCCTCTTCTGTCCCTTTTATTTGAACCTATAGTTGGTGCTGGAGATGATAGGTTTATGTACGAGACATAAATCTCTGGGCTGTCTATATGCCAGCTTGTCCCTGAGCCTCAGCAGAGTTGCAACACCTACATTCCAGTTCATTGGACTCACCCAGGACTACTGATAAAGGAGGTGAGTATGGACAACCACTACACCAAGGAACTGAGAGAGTCTAAATCTGCAAGCAAGAGAGTCCCATCCCTCAGTTATATGGGATTGAAACCTTTCTCAATTAAAGGTGGAGTAGGCATCACCATCCTAGAGTCCTCAGGATTGGGGAATAAAATAGTTTAGGAAAGGGAAAAAGATTTTTAATATGGGGACATTTACAGGACTTGAAATTGTCCTGAGCGGCCTTGCAATGACAGATACAGGCCATTATATATCCTGCCATAACCTACAAAATTGAGTGGGAGAGAGTGTAAACTAAAATGTAAACTGTAATCCATGCTGAGTGGCAATGTTTCAAAATGTGTTCATCAATTGCAATGAATGCACCACCCTAATGAAAGAAGTTGTTAATTTGGGGAAAAGTGGGAGGCATGGAGAGTGGGACATATGGGAATCCCTTAATTTTTATGTAGTAATTTATTTAAACTAAGTATATTTTAAAAATAAATAAAAATATCTTGAAAAATAAAACAAAAAATGCCAACAACAAAAGGATACTGTAAAATTGTTGTAGTATTTTGGAATGGTGATATCTGAATAGGTGCAGTAAAATAAATAAAGAAAGATTTGTTATTCAAATAATCAATCCAAAGCATTAACTACAATATCACTGTATTTAGAGGAGCTAAAAGGCCACTTTTAAAAATTTATAAAATGCATTTTAATTATATTCATAATTCATCTTTCAGTATAGAGCTACAGCTTCAGTGGTTTTTAACTCCTCAATATCATTATAATAACAAGCAGTCTCTGCCTGACATGAACTCCAAACTCATGGAAATAATTCATTTGAGTGAAACTTATAGAAGATTAATCTTGTCTAAACTATTTCAGGACATCAGACTAGATCTAGAAATATCCTGATATGTAGGCAGTCGTCTCCATACAATAGAACTAGCCACATTGCATTTTAGCTCAATTAAATCTTCAGTTCAAGTGTTTAATGGACCTTAGAGTAGCTGTGCTTTATTATGGGTTACTACACAAACATGCAGAGCTTTGTTTCACTCAAAATGTTACAAAACTAAGATTTGGAAGAGTGAAGACATAACTGAGCAGATATCTGGAGAAATAGCATTCCTGTCAGATGGAGCATCTACAGCTAAGTGTGCCTGAGGCAGGAGCAAACAGGATACTGGGAATAGAAGGAGGTGATCAGTAGGAGAATTCAGGATGAAGATGAAACATAATAACTCTGAGTGGAAAGCATTGGAGGACAATGGGAGGAGTTTAGTTTGTCTTTGGAGCCATGGAGAAATCTAAGGTGTTATTAGTGTTGATCCCATAAGGTACATGGGCTGCTGGACTTAGGATGAACTTAAGTCAAGTGAGGGAGGAAGCAAGTTAACCAGGTCAGAGACTGTAGCAACAAACTAAATGATGGGTGGTGGGGTATGTCCCAGGGTAGCAACAGTATAATTTATAAGTGATTGATTCTTGGATATATTTTGAGAACAGAGAAAAAATAATTTTCTGAGATATTTTATGTGGATGTGAGAAAAAAAAATGAATTGAGAATCACCATATCATATTCAGATCAATAGGAAGAATGAAATGACCATTAACTGAGATGCAGAAAATCCTGGGAGTAAAATATTTGAGTGGATGCCCAATAGTCGCTAAAATAATGAATTATTTAAAAACTATAAAAATAAAATACAATGACAATAAACATCACAGGTCCCCAAAAAGAAATGTGAAATTTCTGAGTTTTTGGAAAAATTTTCTCACCTGAATTCTCCTTTAATAATGCTTAGAAATATAATGAATTTCTAAATCAATGTCATTAAAGTGTCAAAGAGAGGAAAGGAAAAATGAAAGGAAAGCATTGTGATACATGAGTAATAAGAAATTCAGACCAATTCCATCTACTGGAGCAAGATCTCAAAACAAAATGTGACACTAGGACACAGAGTCAACTGAGGTCCTATCCCCACCAAAGATATCTGGGTCACCAAAAAGAAAGGAGTAATGTGAATTTTAATGTAGATAGTAGGATAACCTGAGTGGGAATAAAAATAGAATAGCAATTAACAGTGAAAGAGATTATAACTAAGTGGGGATTACAAAAATTGATTTTTAAAATGTAGGGAAAAAAAAAGGACAGATGATGAAGAAAGAAATAAACAAGATATAGAAAAGAGAAACAATGCCAGGAAAGAGGAAGGTAAAAAGGGAGTAATAACAGAAAAAAATAAAAGAGTAAAGAAAAGAAATGCACAAAAATCTGTGGTATGATATTATACTAGGAAAAGGAGAACTACATGGAATAATGTGTGGAGATAAAAGATTCATTCAGAATTTTTTCAGGATGCGATATACCATGTTTCTTGGTAACAAATAAACCATTCCTGAGGAGATCCTGTTTTGAATCAGGATTTTAATGTAAATGTTATCATCATTTTTGGACATTCTTAATACCTGAGTGACCAGAAATCAGAATTTGACAACACTTAGGCTGACTCTGCTCTGAACTCCATGAGTAAATATGTAATTAGCATGAACAAACAGAACCCTCAAAAACAAGTTATAAATATTTATGCATCCTCATTTTAACATCTCACCCTAAAACTAAAATATACTTCGAAAATTAAAAATAAAATAAAATAAATTTTTTTTGGTGACAAACTTAAAAATGTTGGGATGTTGCAGTGTATTTGGAAACACAGTGAATATAAAACAACCAGAATTTTCTCCCAAGTAGAACATGATGATATGAAATAAATACTGGAAGAAGAGCCATTGAATCAAATATTTCCATACTGCTCATTTACTAAACATGAAGTAAGATAAAATTTTGACCTAATACACTGTTAGAGAACACATTGATAAATTCTGTCAATTACCAGTAGGAGAAAAGAGGTATATCTTTATTTGGAAAAGTCATTCATTTTAATTAAATACTAAATATTAAAAACCAGAAAATATTTTGGATATTTTTCCAGTTAGCACTTTTTTTCTAATGCAATCTGCATGATCTTGTTTCTCAGGCTATAGATGAGAAGATTCAGGGTTGGGGGTAACACCATGTAAAGCACAGATATCAACAATTTCAATGAAGCTGAAGGTTTGGCATTTTTTGCTAAATATGTAATAATCCAGAAAACAGGAAGAGCATCACTACAATGAGGTGGGGAAGGCAGGTTGAAACAGTTTTTATTCTGCCCTTTCAGATGGGATTCTTAAAAGAGTGGAAAAATGTGAACATAAGAAATAACCATTAAAATAAAACAAAAGCAAAGCAACAGCTAAGAATAATAAATTCATCTTCTAAAATATGTTCCCCAGAACAAGTAAGTGTAAGCAGTAATGGGACATCACAGAAACACTGACTCGCTATGTTGGACCCACAGAACCTGACAGATAATGTACCTATTACATGAATGGAGCCATAGAGACATCCACTGAGCCACAATGTTGTCACCATGTGTACACAGGTACCTCTATGCATAGTGCCTTCATAGTGCAGAGGATAGCAGATGGCAGCATAGTGGTCATAGGACATTACTGTAAGTAGAGCAAGCACTGTACCAGCAAAAACAAGAATGAAATGAAAACCTGTGAGGTGCATCTTAGGAAAGAGATTGAATGGCTGTTGGTCAGAGAGTTCATGGTAGAGTTGGGTACAGTGGCAGAGATGTAGCAGATATCAATCAAGAATAAATTCTTCAGGAATAAATACATGTGTATTTGGAGATGCTAATCAATGATTGTGAGAATGATAATGAGAAGTTTCCCCATTACTGCTGAAGGTAAATGAGGAAGAAGCATGAGGCATACAGTCTCTGAAGCATCCAGTTATCATGGAATCCCATGAGCAAGAATTCTGTTTTGATGGTCCTGTTGATAAAATTCAGTTATGCTGATTCTTCACAGTGAAAATATTAAAACAAAACAAAATACACTCTCATTCACACATTCTCATCTGTTCTCTTTTGCCAGTGTCTTAATGTTTTTGTTGTTGTTGTTGTTATGAATGGTGTCCTTAGTGTTAAAGATCCAATATGGAATAATTCCAACATGTAGAAAATGTTTCATTTTAAATATGTACATTTTAAATATGTAACATGAACATTAATAAATCTGTGATTTGGGCTAGTTCATTTGATGTGTCTTTGCAATCTGGAAGGCAGTGGTAAGGATTTGGAGCATACTGTAAATATATCAGAGCAAAATTTCCTTACTAAAATGATCAAAAAGTAAGAGGTTCTTCCTGTCCTAAATGTTTTATTTTAATTTTTCAAAAAATCCTTAGATATTCATGGTCTTGCTCTTAGTACCCATAAGAAAATATTTCAATTTCCCCCAAATAGGGAAATATTCTATATGTTTCAGAGCTATGCACAATGATACAGGAAAATTGGCTGACAAAATAAGGAAAAAATATATTGGTATAACTTAGGTAAATCTATCCTTAAAATCTCTATACATATGTATAGATTAATATAAATTTAGTATATATGTGTATTAAATGTTCATGTGTGTACTTATTTTTGAGAGTGCTGTTGGGAAAAAAAATCCTAATTTCATATCTAATCCCACTCTTTTCATTCCTTAAAAGTGTGGTGGGCTTTGATTTCAATAAATAATAGTGATGAAATTAGTATTTTAATTACTAAGTAAAAATAGAATGAGAGGATCAGAACCTGATCAGAAATTTTCTTGTGTTTACATAGCAAATATAATCTTTATATCTTGTGGAAAAAATACAGAGACATAAGATAAATAAGTTTGTCAGACATTGACTTGGTAAAATGTATTGAATTGAATTAATTCAAAAATAGTCCTAAGTATCAAGCATGGAGTCATGTCTTAATATCTAATCTTCTGTAATTTGGAGAGAAGGGAGAAGATGGAGTAAACTAACCTACATGATATATTTTTTAAACTGGAACATGTCTTTTCCTACTTCTCTGCTATCATCAGGGATAAAAGCAAGTGATAAACAAGGTGTATAAGGAAGTTCTCACTCATGAAATACTGAAATTGACTCACCATGTAGAAATCCAAAGGCTTTCTCAATCCCACCTTTCCCTTAAGGGCATTCTTTTTTCAGTGCATATCTGGAGGCAGAGGTTGAAATAATACTATCCATTTTCATACTCACAAAGCAACCATTCTTGAGAAATTGGGTCTGGATGAACAGTATTGTATTATATTACCAGTGTGCCTTCCAAATGTCAGTAAAGTACCAATTTGTATTTCCTCTCCTCCTTCTAGTTTAGATTTAAGTGATCATAAGTATGTGTGTGCATTTCCTGAAGTGCAGCAATGACTAATTAGACTAGTCCCTAAGTGGCCAAAAATGGTGATGAGTGGCTTGTTTCCTTGTGAGGCCTTAGACATCTTGGGATATGAAGCTCAAAGAGCCCAGACTTTGATTCCAGTGCCATGTGTTATGCATACTAATTTTCCTGAATCAAATTACATAAAAGAGGAACAACACTCAGGTACTGGTCCTCTTTGGTTGGTGAATTGTTACTTCCTTTTTGATAAGCTCTTCTTTAAGATCTGAATTCAGGTATCTTTATGACCTGAATTCAGGAATTTATACATGGGAGAAGGTTATAATTGCTGCCCACTCTATCCTTTCTATCTCTCTCTATATATATATGTAAATATATATGATGAATGTTAATTTATTCTCTAAGTAAATGAATTAAAATTACAGATAAAAATAATGAATATGTAATCTTAAACCCCAACATATTTATATTTACATTAAGTGGAAAAGGTCTAAAATCACCAATTAAAGGGCAGAAATTGTCAGAACATATTTAATTAGTGACCCAAGCATACAATTTCTATGAAATCTCACTTCAAATAGTGTGCTTTGGTAGGTTAAAATTAAAGTAGAAAAATATATACTATGCAAAGTCTAACCAAAAGAAATCTGGAATAATTCAGTTGTTACCACAAATAAATTACCAAGAAGAAAGAGAGGTGTATTAGTCACCTGAAAGGGTTCTGATGCAAAGTACCAGAAATCTGTTGGCTTTTATAAAGGATATTTATTTGGGGTAGAAGCTTACAGTCACAAGGCCATAGAGAGTAAGTTACTTCCCTCACCAAAGTCTGTTGCCATGTGTTGGAGCAAGATGGCTGCTAGTCTCTGTGAAGATTCAGGCTTACTTTTCCTCTTAAGGCTTCATGGTCCCAGCTTAATCTGTAGGCTGGCATAAGGCTCATCTCTTTTCCTTGGGCTCCTCTCTCCAGGCCCAGCTGCTGTGCTCTCTCTCCACATGGCCAGTCGTAAGCTATCAGTCAAATGGCTAGTCTCTCTCCCAGGGGCTCCAGCATCAAAACTAAGCTTTCTCCTCAGCTGTGACATTTTCTTTGTGATTCTTCACACATCAAAAGTGTGGGGACTCATCATCCTACTGATGTGGTCAAATCAAAGCCCTAATTTAATTTAATCAAGTAAAAATGAAACCTCTAAATTTAATACAATCAAATGGTATCATGCTCAGAAGAACAGACCAGTTTACAAACATAACCTATATTTCTTTTTGGAATTCACCAATAATATCAAACTGCCACAAGAGGCATTACATAATTATGAATTGATCAAAGTACCAAAAAGACATATTCCTAAGCAGATAGTTGAAAAATACATGAAATAAAAATCTGACAAAATTAAAAGGAGAAATAGACAAATCCACATTTATAACTGCAGATTTCAACACTCCTTATAAAAGGATTTACTAAAAAGAAAATAGAAAATCTGAAAACACCATCAACCAACATCTAAGTTGCATCTAAGTGACATTACTAAAATGCTCTAACCAGCAACAGCAGAATACACATTCCTCTCCTGGAACATTCACAAATATAGATCATGTCCTGATTAATACCAAAAAAAAAAAAAAACAAAAAAAACAAAAAAAAAACTTTAAAAACTTATACTCCTAGAGGAACTTACAATGAAAGTCGTGGAGGCCAGAGCAATTTTAACAGGGGCCCACTTCCACCATTACGACCACTTAGTTCTACAGGCTATCGCCCTAGTCCTCGTGACCATGCTTCCAGAGGTCGTGGGGGACTCGGACCTTCCTGGGCAAGTGCAAACAGTGGCAGTGGAGGCTCAAGAGGAAAGTTTGTTAGTGGAGGCAGTGGTAGAGGTCGTCATGTACGGTCCTTTACACGATAAAAATTCTTTTTGGAACCATCTTAAATGTATATGAACATTTCATGAGGACAATAGAAATAAATAAGACATTGAAGGACCAATTTAGACTTAGCAGTTATATGGAGACATCTGAGAGAATATTTTTATCTGAAGAAAGCAGATTTTGTTTGATACCTAACATGAGATTTCAATAAAAAATCAGAAACTTTTTAAGGTAAAAAAAAAAAAAAAAAAAAAAAAACCTTAATATTATTGAAATTATATAAATTATATTATTTTACAATAATGAAATCAAATTTAAAATCAGTAACAGCAAGATAACAGGAAATATAAATGGCAAACTTAAATAATTGATCTGTCAAGAAGAATTATATTGAACTGAACTAAAATGAAAATAAAACAATGATATTGTAAAAATAATGGTGTCTAATTACACATTGAAATAACTAATGCACAAATCACAAGCAAAATTGAAAAGAAATTGAACTAGTAATTACAATATGACATATCAAAACTGGTATGATGCGGCAAATCCCTTGCTTAGAGGGAAATTTATAGACTTAAAGATAACAAAATAGAATAGAAGAAGAGCTGCAAAACTGTAATAAAAAATTTTTACTTAAAAACCAGAAAAATAACAAATTAATCTCAAAAATACAAATAACTAATGAAGACAAATACATAAATTAACAAAATAGAAAAAATACATATAATAAAGAGGTGAAAGAAAACCAAAAATCAATCCCTAAAAAAACTAATACAAACTTTAAAAAAACTAATGAAATTAATAAGTATTTTTTGAGACAAAAACATGATAGGGAACATATAACCTATTAGGAAAGAAGGAAAAAATACCATATAAATTACCATATATGTGTTTATATATAAATACCTATAACATTAGAAGTAGCTACAATAGCACATTTTATGATAATTGTGATGGATAAGTTCATTTGTCAACTTGCTTAGGTTATGGTGACCAATTGTTTGGTTAAGCAAGCACTGGCCTGATTATTCATGTGAGGATATCACATGGATTGGAAGTGACAGTAAATTGATTGCATCTATGGCCTATTACATCAACTGTCAAATAAGGAGATTAACTTCAACAATTAGAGAAGTCTCGGGCAATCATTTAATGTCCTTAGAAACAGAAGGTGTGATTTCAACCATCAGAGGATGAATTTCTATCTCTACTACAGCCAACCAGCTTTTTCAGGGGAATTCATCACAGACTTTCATTGGAGTTCCAAGCTTGTGATCTGCAACTATGGAATTTGTACTTGCCCATTCATCCCCATAGTTCATGAGCCAATTCCTATAATTGTCAAAATGTTTAAATTACAGATTGTGGTACTAAGAGCAGCTCTTGAGAAAGAATCTAAAGATGAGATTTCTCAGTTGGTTCTCGGATTCGGAGAATTGGTTCTCTAATCTGAGTATATTCAAGGGCACTAGTGTCTCAATTTCTGAAAATCAAGATGACACTGATTGTCCTTAGCTTGAGTAGGCAATAGAAAGCACAATATCTCCACTGGATACGGCTACTCAAATGTTTATAAGATGCAAGGCTTTGGTTGAGAGTGTATTTGACACTTTACCAGAGTTTTGTGAAATTAAAAAGGATAATGATGTTCAATGGATGCTCCCAAATACTCTGGATACATTCATAAAAAGGATGAGCTGAAGGCTTCAAATTCCCAACTTAAGCACTGCCAGAAGGGAATGAAATTTTCTAAATGTACCCTGAAAGAAAATCTTATATTCTATAAATGAGATTTAGAATTTTATTGTGTGTGGCTGGTGTAATATGCATGATATTTCCAACTTGGTCTGATGTCAAAGTGAAGGCATTGATTGGAAAAGAATGAGATCCTTAAAATTAGAATGGGAACGTGGGTTGATGATGATGGCAGGGACATTTAAAACTTAAATTCTGCTGAATTTTCCTAGATAAACCTGTAATGATCTGTCCTGAGTAACCACACACTCAAATTTGAATCTTTCCTGAGGAATCAACTATGCAATCTCTACCTGAGAAAATTAACCCTCATATGCCTGATAAAACTATAACTACTTTCCATAAAGAGCCCTCAAATCTCTGTATGAAGAGATTAATCCACCATATGAAACTGCAATGGGATTCCCCAAAGTAGATGAATTGTGAGACACTTCTAATTCTTTTTATGACCACCCACCACCCCTCTTTTCTTCCAGATCTATGACTAGATTGATGTGTCAACAGAACTCAAAAGTTGAGGTAAAAAGTGTGACCAATGAGGAGGCATGCCACACTCCAATAGAACTGCATTCATATAGAATGTTTGGGAGTGGATATTATTGGTATGGGGTAATGTGGAAGGAACATAAAGTTGAATCAGGCTGAATTTATTTTTATGGGCCCACTAAGCAAAGATTCTGGATTCCATGTTGTAGATTGAGGAGTTAGAAAGTGCTCTAACATTTTGTTTGGATGGTTGGCTGAAGCATGAACAAAAAGGTGGCCTTCATTACCTGAAGTTAAAATTCCAGTTCATACACCCCAGGAATGTCCACAGTATACAACTTTCACCAGGAATGTGAGGAATAACTCCATAATCCCTGATGAACTTTGTAGCTGCTCTCTTCTCTAGGTTAGATATTACTGTGGGAATTGCTGTTAATGAATTTTGATCCTTAAACACAGTGAGAATAAATGAGTAAGCAGAAGCCAAGAAGCAGCAATTAATGATCAAAGACAAGCTGGGCCTGGCTACCAAAATGGATAGCAGAGTCAAAAGAAATAATCAGAATAGTCTGACTTGCAGAGATTTATGGCATTGGGAAATCTAGAAGTAAAGTAGGTGGGAAGTCTACTAAATTCTCACTTGATTTGTATAAGGAAAAGAGACCTAGTTCAAGTGACTAAAAATCAAAGTTTAATCATAAAAACTGAGAGTCACAACCCCTTGATCAATCCCTATACTTGAGAGAGATTACAAACCAAGAACCTCTTGAATGAAGAGATGATTGGGTCCCCTTGGGAAAAGACCCACTATATTGTCAATAATTTATACTATTCATCTTCCTTCCAGTTTTCCCAAAGGGACCTACAGCCTTTTATGTGGTTAACTGTGCACTGGGGAAAAGGAAATTATTAGATATTTTCAGGAAAGACACTGGTTCAAAAATGATATTACTTCTATGAGGACTAAAATGTCACTATGGTCAAAGTAGGGGCTTATGGAGTTCAGGGGATGAATGGAGATTTAGCTCAATTCCATCCCACATTGGGCCTAGTGTGTCCCCAGACTCTTATCTATAGTTATCCTCCAAAATCCAGGAAACAAGATTAGAATAGACATTTTCAGAAACTGGCAGAATGCCAATATTGATTCTTTGGCTTGTGCAGTGAGGGCTGATATGGTAGGAAATACCAATTGGAAGCTGCTAGAATTGCTTCTACCTAGCAAAATAATAAATTAAAAGAAATACCGCATTCCTGGAAGGATTTCAGAGATTAGTGCCACCATCAAGACCTCGTAGGATGCAGGGATGGGAAATACCAATGCTGACTGGAGACTTTGGGAGGTCTATATTAGATAATAACATCACAGATCTTTAGGATTTGGGAGAAAATTATTGCTATCCTCTGCAGATAACTACTCCTCTAAGCACTGGAGTAAGGGCATGAAAATTTCTAAATGTGCCCTGAAAGAAAATGTTATTTTGTATATCCATAGACATGAGATTCCTATAAATGATATCCCGAGTCTTATTGTGTGAGTCGCTGACTTAATACATACTGCTTCTGATCAGCTGCTGAGCCTTAACAGAGACCAAATACTTAACCATTGGCCACCAAGTTACCATAAGTCCTTAGTTGCCCTTCATGAACTTGATGTTGTCTGACCTACCAAACCATAAAGTTGGGTTTGCACAGAGTATTCCATCTTAAAAATGGAAGTGATATTTATGAGATAGGCCTTGAGAAGGCCCCAAAGGCAAAAGTAAGTTACATGAGGAAATGGCTTAAATGCGCATGGTCACCACTCTTATCACATTACCTTCTCTTTCTCCATCCACAACTATGACCCCTTGGGGAGTTCATTACAAAAATTTGACTGAGGAAAGAATGTACATTATGCATGAGCACAGTATGGAAGTTTGATATTATTTATGAATTCCAAAAAGAGAAATTGATTATGTTTGTAAACTGGTCTATTCCTTTGGGCATGATACCCTTTGATTTATTAGATTCAGCTGAGATGCTTTGATTAAATTATGTTATAATTAGGGCTTTGATTTGACCACTTTTCATTAGAGTGACTCAGTTTGAGTGTCTGACCCCTTGGTGGGATATATGAAGAGATGCTCTACCAAGAACATAGAGAACATAGAGAAGTAGATACACAGAGAAGATACACAAGAGGTGACAGCTTCATAGACATGGGAGAAGACCCAGGAAGACAGATGAGCCATTCAGTTGAGAGTTTACAGCTAACCCTGTGAAGAAAACAGATCAGCCGAGCCCAGAGAGATATGAGCCCTGAGAAGGGGGGATAAGCCCTATGCCAGCCTACAGCTGAAAGTGAAAGAAGCTGGACCTATGGAGCCTTAAGAGGAAGAAGAAAGGCTTAGCCCTCACAGACATCACCCACCATCTTGCTTCAACACATGGCAACAGAGTTGGTAAGGAAGTAACCTTGAGTTGGACTCTTTAGGACTTTGTAACTGTAAGCTTTTACCCCAAAAAATACCCTTTATAAAAACCAACAGATTTCTGGTACTTTGCATCAGCACCCCTTTGGCTTACTAATAGACACAGAAAAATGAACTTCCATTCACCAAGGCTGACCTGGCTACAGCTACTGCTGAGTGCCCAAATTGCCATCTACACAGACTAGCACTAAGTACTTGATATGGCATGATAATTTAAGGTAGTATATCTGCTACCAGGTGGCAGGTTGATTATATTGGATCACTTCCATCATGGAAGGGGAAATATTTTGTTCTAATAAGAATGGACACATATGCCAGATATGGGTTTGGATTTCCTGCATTCAATGGTTCTTCCAAAACTAACATTCATGGACTTACACTTTATCCACCTACATGATATTCCACACAACATTGCTGCTGATTAAGAAACTAACTTCATGGCAAATGAAATACTGCAATGTGTACATGCTCATGGAATTCTATGGACTTACCATGTTCTCCATCATCTTGAAGCAGTTGGATTGATAGAAGGATGAAATGACCTTTTGAAGACTCAGATACTGTGCCAAATGGGTAGCAATATCTGGCAGGGCTAGAGCAAGAAGCCTGTATATGCACTAAATCAGTGTCCACTGTATGGTGATGGTTCTTTCACAACCAGCATTCATGAGTCCAGGAAGCAAGGAGTGGAAATGGGAGTAGCACTTTTCACTATTGTTCCTAGTGATCCATAGGAACACTTTTTTCTTCTTGTTCATGCAACCTTAAGCACTGCTGGACTACAGGTCTTTGTACCAAAATGAAGAGTGCTTCCAACATGAGACACAATAATGATTCTGCTGTAGTAGAAATTAAGACTGCCAACCAGCTTCTTTGTGCTTCTAATGCCTCTGAATCAACAGGCAAATAAGGGAATTACTGAACTGGTTAGAGTGTATAATCCTTATTATCAAGGGGAAATAGTACCACTACTATATAATGAAGGTAAAGAAGAATTTGTCTGGAAACCAAGATATTCCCTATGGTCTGTCTTAGTTCTACCAAGAGCTGTGATTACAGTAAATGGAAAACGACAACAACCCAATCCTGGATGTACTACTAATGGACCTTAAACTTCAGGAATGAATGTTTGGTTCATCCCACCAGGCAAAGAACCACGGCCAGCTGAGGTGCTTTCTGAGGGTAAAGGTAATATGAGATGGCTAGTGGAAGAAGGTTGTTATAAATATAGGCTATGACCACATCACTAGTTATAGAAATGATGATTATAATATTCATGAATATTTCTTCTTTGTTTTGTTATGAGTATGCTTTTTCCTACATCAATCAAATATGTTTTTTTCTTTCCCAGCTTATCCCCTTATCATATAAGTTGGATTAAATTTCTATCTTAGCATTTAAGTTATAAGACAGCAAGTTTAAGAGTGAGTATTATCCAAGGACTTGCACCCCCTGTTAGAGAAATTTAGTGTGTCTCCAGTTGTGTACGGGTTATTTGAATATTGTTAGGCAAATATATGACTGCTAATAATTCTATTTAGAGATTAAGTGTAGTTTAAGGAGATATATATGGATGATAAGTTGGCAAGGGGTGGACTGTCATGGTTAAGGTCATGTGTCATCTTGGTTATGTAATTGTTTACAGTTGTTTGTCCAAGCAAGCAATGGCCTGATTGTTAGTGTGAAGGTATTTCTTATATTTAAATCACCAGTACGTTTTTTGCCTCTATGGCTAATAACATATACAATAAAAGGAAGCGATTGCCTTCAGCAATGAGAGAGGTCTGATCCATTCATTTGAAGGCTTTAAGGAGAAGTGATTTTGGCAGTTAAAAGGGAGAATTTCCATCTGTACTTCATCCAGCAAACTTCTTCATTGGAATTCATCACACACCTTCAATGGAGTGCCAGCCTGTAGATGGTCCTAGAGAATTTGGACTTGCCAATCATCAAAGATGAGTGACCCAGTTACTATAATAATTAATAATATTTATATGATCTATCTACCAACCTACTTTCATCTTGTTAGTTCTGTTTCCCTAGAGAACCCTAATAGAATATGGTTTATGTTATATTCAATTGACAAACTTTTGGTAACAAAAGTTACCAAAATTGGTAGAAGAAAAATTATAAGATATAGTTAGTAATAGAACATAAGAAAACAAATTATTTTAATAAGTTTAATAAAATTAAACATCTATGTACAAATTCTATATCCTAGACTAGCTCTCTGCATGGATGTCTTTACTAAGCTCTAAAAATTGTCCTTTTTATCTTGTCTTTCCTGTTCTATACATATAGTGGAATCTGTGTGAATACATGTATTAAAACTTTAAAAAGAATATATGTTAACTGTATATGTAGTTAGAAGTCAGGATAGTGGTCATTAGTTGGGGCAATGCAGTGTGCATGTTTAGGGACTGGAAGGAAAAACAAACAGGAACTATGGAGTACCAGGTTTAATATATTGCTTGATCTCATTGATAATTACATAGTTTGCTCAATTTGTGAATATTAATCCACAGTATCTGCACACTTACTTATGGATTTTAATTTTAATAAAACTTTTAAAATTGAATAACACATAAAAATATTAAATATATAGATAAACTATACTAAAATTTATATAACAATAAATTATAGTGATATAAAACCAAATTTTTCTTTCTAGTCAATACATATAAAATAGCTTAATTAACCTAGTACAGTATGCAATTACATTGTGAGATCAAAAAGTTAAATTCAGCTCTACACTGAGTATCTACATTATACACATGCCTAAATATAATTATGTAGCATGCTTCAAAATAAAAGCATCGGGTAAGGACATGTTTTAGTTTACTAAAAGGTTCTAGGAGCAATATATCAAAAATGTGTTGGCTTTTATAGTTGGAATTTATTGGTTTAAAAGCTTACTGTTGTGAGATTGTGAAAATGTACAAATCAAGGCATCATAAGAGAGGCTGTTTCACAGATGGTATGCTATGAGCAATCAGGCAAATGGCAGCATCATTTAAAAAGGTTTTATCTCTCAGTTCAGCTATGGGTGATCAGGCACAAGACAGGGCATAACGGTGTTTCTCCCCAAATCAAGGCTTCAAGTGAACCTCTCTCCCAGAGTTCAGCTGAAGGTGATCAGGCATATGGCTCATCTCTTCCATTTCATTCAGCCCTCTCTCTCAGCCTCACTGAGGCCACTTTCTGTGACTCTGTGTGCTGCTGATTTCAACTTCCAGTCTCCAGAACCTCTCTCTCACCTTCACAGGGATTCTCTGTCTCTATTGCCTTATCCTTGTGTCTCTGTATTCAGTCCTCCATATATGAATAACTCCAGGAAGAGAACCAAGATCCACCCTGGGTCATGCCTCAGTGAAACAATCCAATAAAATGCCCCTCACCTGAACTAAATCCCGTCAAGTGGTCTCATACCCACAGGAATAGATAAGCTCCAAGAACATGATTTCCTCTTTAACAAATATTATATGCACCTGCAAATTTTGTGTATTATATGTTCCTTATATCCATATTCACCTTTCCAGCATTTCTCCTTTAAACCATGAATTTGAATGGTTTATTGTTTATTTTCCAAATGTATAGAAATATTAAATTATAATTGTTATTTACTTCTAAATTAATTTCACAGTGTTTAGTGCAAAAGTATTTTATTTCAGTTAGTTTTGCAACTCATTACATCTGTTTTAGTTATGGTTCTTTTGGGAAACTGAATCAACAGGAGATATCTGTAAATGGTAGGAGATTTATAAGATTTTCTCACATGGCTATGGGGATACACAAGTCCAAGTTCCACAGGGAGGCTGCAAACCAGGGGTACCAATGAAAGTCCAGTGAAAGTCCTTGATGAGTTTCCAGGAGACGTTGGCTGTCCAAAGACAAGCAGTGAAATTCTCTCTGAATGCTGAAATCACTTCCCCTTTTAAGGCATTCAAGTGAGTAGATACAATGTCATTTGCTGCTGACTATGATGTCCCAGGTTGGTCGTAGATGTAATCAGCCATTTATGCAGTAAACTTACTGATGACTAAAGCCCCTGAATGTGTTTATATTACAATTATCCCAGAGCTTGCTTGACCCAAAACTAGGCAAAACTACTGGACTGAGTTGACAAATTAGCCTAACCATCACAGTCCACACCCTCTCAACTCAGCTACCATACACATTACTTTAAATCATGCTTATTCCCTAAGTAAAAACAATAAAAGACATTCATATATATCCACCTAACAATGTTCAACACTATTGTGTACAACTGGAAATGCTTTAATTCCCTACAGTATAGAATGTGAGTAATATTCGCTCTTGAACTTGACATCCTTATATATTATGACATGAAACTAGTACATCTTGTCATATGATAAGGGAAAAGGTTGGGGAAGAAAACAAAGAAATTCAATTTATGTACATATACAATCATACTTATACAAAAACAAAGAAGGAGGATTCATGACTATTACAGTCCTCATTTCTGTAACTGGCCACATGGTTGAAGTTCATATTTATCACTACATTCTTCCACTACCCATTCCATGTTCCCATTACCCTCTGCAAGCACTACAGCTGGCCATGATTCTTTGCCTGGTGTGGTGACTCAAATTTTCATTCCTGAAAATTTTGGGCCATTGTTAGTCCTTCTTGGATTGTGTTTTGCAATTTTCCATTGACTTTAATCACAGGGGATGGCCATACTAAGAGATACCCTAGAGGATTTCCTGTATTCCAGGCAAACTCTTATTTACCCTCACTATGTAGATGCAGTCCTATTTCCCCTTGATAGTCAGGATCAATCACCCCAGCTAGTACAATAATTCCTTTATTTGCCTGTTGCTTTAGAGGTAATAGGAGCCCAAAATGGTCAGATGGTAGTCTTAACTTCTAGTTCAATGGAATCATTGTGTGTTCCCTGGTGGCATGACTTCTTCCTTTGAAACTAAGACCTGTAGACCAGCAAAGCTTAAGTTTTCAGGGAAGGGAAGTAAAAATATTCCCAGTAGGTAACTAGGGGTAATAGTGAGTAGTGCCACTCCTATTTCCACCACATGATCCCTGGACCCATGAATCCTGGCTATTGGAGAAACAGCACCAGAGTGGATACTGATATAGAGCATGCACAGCCTCCTGGAGAACATTGCCCCGGCCCTGCACTGTTTTGCCACCTAGTTGACACCATAATTGAGCATTCAAATGACCATTCCACAGTTCTATCATTCCAGCTGCTTCAGGATGATGGAGAACATGGTAAGACCAGTGAATTCCATGGGCATGTGCCCATTTCTACACATCGTTTTCAGTGAAATAGATTTCTTCATCAGAAGCAATGCTGTGTGGAATGCCATAGTGGTAGATAAGGCATTCTATAAGTCCATGGACTGTAGTTTTGGAAGAAGCATTGCATGTAGGAAATGCAAACCCATATCTGAAGTATGTGTGTAATCTAGTTAAAACAAATCCCTGCCCCTTCCATGGTGTAAGTGGTCCAATGTAGTAGTCAACCTGCCACAAGGTAGCAGGTGGTCACTTCAGGGAATGGTGCCAAATTGGGGGCTGAGTGAGGGTCTTTGATGCTGACAGATTGAGCGTTCAGCAGCGGCTGTAACAAAGTCAACCTTGGTGAAGGGAAGTCCATGTTGCTGACCCCATGTATATCCTCCATCCCTACCTCCATGGCCACTTTGTTCATGAGCCCATTGGGCAATAACAGGAGTGGTTGGGAAAAGAGGCTGAGCGTTAGCCATAGACAGGGTCGTCTTATCCATTTGATTATTAAAATCTTCCTCTGCTGAAGTTACCCTCTGGTGAACAGTAATGTGGGACACAAATATATTCATGTTTTTTGCACACTCAGAGAGGTCTATCCACATACCTCTTCCTCAGACCTTTTTGTCACCAATTTTCCAAACATGTTCATTCCAAGTCCCTGACCATCCAGCCATACTATTGGCAACAGTCCATGAATCAGTGTACAAATACACCTCTGACCATTTCTTCTTCCAAGCAAAATGAACAACCAGGTACACTGCTCGAGGTTCTGCCCACTAGGATTTGCCCTCACCACTTTCCTTCAGGGATATCCCAGAAAAGGGCTACAGTGCTGCAGATGTCCACTTTGGGGTGATACCAACATATCATGCAGATCTACCTCTAAACCAGACCTTAGTTTTCTCTTCCTGAGTCAACTGATTTTAAGGGACTCCCTAAGAGGCCAGAGCTGTGGGCTGAGAAAGAGAAGGTAACATGGCAGGGGTGGGTGGCCATGGGCATTTGAACTATTTCCTCATGTGACTTACTTTTGCCTTCAGGACCCACTCAAGTCCTATCTCATATATACCACTTCCCCATTATTATGGAGTGCTGCTGTGCATGCCGAACTTTATTGTTTGGTAGGTCAGACAATAACCAGTTCACGACAGGCAACTCAGGTCTTATGGTAACTTGATAGCACATGATTAAACGTTCAGTCTCTACTAAGGTCCAGTAGCAGGCCAAAAGCTGTTTCTCAAAAATATAGTAATTATCTGCAGAGGATGACAGGGCTTTTTTCCAAAATCCTAAAGGTCTGCAATGTCATTGTCCAATAGGGGCCTGCTAGAGGCTAATCGCCACTGAAACTTCCAGCACCTTTGGATATGCTGGATCATATGGCCCAAGTGGTAATGCAGCTTGCACAGCAGCCTGGACCTGTTGCACAGCCTCCTCTTGTTCTGGTCACCAATCAAAAGTAGCAGCTTTTCTGGTCACTCAGTAAATAGGCCAGAGTAGCACACCCAAATGAGGAATGTGTTGTCTTCAGAATCTGAAGAGACAAACTAAGTGTTTTGTCTCCTTTTTGGTCAAAAGGAAAGGCCAGGTGAAATATCTTTTCCTTCACTTTAGAAGGGATGTCTCCACATGCCAGACAGACACCACTGGAACGGTAGAAATTTCACTGAGGGGGAAGACCTCTGTATTTTTGTTGGATTTTTTTCCCCATCATTTCTCATGCAAATGCCTTATGAATAAGTCTAGAGTCTTTGTTACTTCTTGTTCACTAGCTCCTATCAACATGATCAATTTAATGGACCAATGTGATGTCTTGTGGGAAAGAGAGATGATCAAGGTCCCTGTGAACAATATTACGACATAGGGCTGGAGAGCTGATATACCCCTGGACCAGTACAGTGAAGGTATGTTGCTGGCCTTGCCAGCTGAAAGCAAACTGTTTCTGGTGGTCCTTACTAATGACAATTGAGAAAAAAAGCATTTGTAATCTCAACAAGTGCATACTAGTTACCAGGGGATGTGCTGATTTGCTCAAGCAATGATACTACATCTAGGACAACAGCTACAATTGAAAACACAACCTGCATAAGTTTAGAATAATCTGTCATCCTCCAAGACCCATTTGTTTTCTGCACAGGCCAAATAGGAGAGTTGAATGAGGATTTGATGGGAATCACCACTCCTGCATCCTTCAGATCCTTGATGGTGGCACTAATCTCTGCAATTCCTCCAGGTATTTGGTATAGCTTTTTTTTTAATAAAAAATTTTTTAAAAGATACTTATATTTCATAAATGTTACACAAAAATTATAGAGATTCCCATATGTCCCAACTCCCACACCTCCCACAACCTCCCACATAAACATCCTTCATTAGTGTGGCACATCACCTGCAATGGATATACACATCCTGGGGCTTTGCCATTAAACATGGACTATAGCTCACATTGTAGACCACACTTTCTCCCCCACAGTTCTGAATATTATATGATGATGTAAAATGGCCTATATCTGTCATTGCAATGTCACTCAGGATAATTCCCAAGTCCTGAAAAAGCCCCTGCCTCCAGAGCATCCAGAGGCCACTGGCTCCACATTAATGTTGTAATTTCTTCCATTGCTTGAATCACAATATGTCTATAACAGAATACCAGTAAGTCCACTCTAGTCCATAGCTCTTCCCCCAACCTGATGAGTCTGGGGTGGTGATGTCCACCCCACCTCCAACTGAGAGGGGGCTTACATCCTAAAGATAAGATGGATGGAAATATCCCACCCACAGCCACAGACTCTCCATTCCATGTGATGGCCATTGACTATCATCATCACCCTCCCAGGTGTACTGGGTAAGTCCATTGAACTGTAGAGTAGGAGTTGCAGCTCCACTGAGATTCTGGGCCCAGCTGGCCCATGGAAAGCTGAAAGACTCCAGTCTCTGGATGTACACCTACAAACTCCAGCACCATGTATAGGTTTGGATAGAAAGGACATATGGACCATGTGCAGGGAAGACATATTTGAGTTCAACTCTGTCACTCTCAGGAGCAAGGATTTAAAGTAGGGCCCACTGATAAGGCACCAAACTCTGGAGCTATCCACCCTGATATAGGACATGGGTGTCTCCAGATCCCTCAGGAGCCCCTCTATTTGGGGTGATATCCACATTGGAAGCCTATGAGGTCCTACTGAGATGTGCATAAGCGTTACCTCTGGGATGACTTCCCGACACACTTTGAAGTCTCTTAGCCATATGAACTCATTTGTCTTTACCTCTTCCCCCCTTTTATTTGAGGTCTTTTTCCAGTTATATTGCCAGTTGGCACTTGGTAGTAATCCCTTGTTTCCAGGGAGGCTCATCCCTGGGAGTCATGTCCCATGCTGGGAAGAAGGTAATGCATTCTTATGCTGAGTTTGGCTTAGAGAGAGGCCACATACCAGCAACAAGGAGGCTTTCAGGAGGCAACCCTTAGGCACCCCATAACAATAGGCTAACTTTCAATTTCAAGAGCAAAGACTCATAAGGCTTGTCATCAATAACAAGGACCCATAAGTGGATCATCCTCCTTTGCCAGACACTGTCCCTGCACTTGGGGGACTGTTGCTGTTCCCTTGGAGAATGTGGCAGAGCTCTCCAGGATGGGAATTCAGTATTCTCTCATTTATTAAGTGATTCTCCACCCATTGTGACCATGCTCTGTGAACATTTGAACAATTTTATATGCCTTGTATGTATGTTCAGGTGAACTATTTTGCTAGGCAGAGGAAGTTCTAGTTGCTTCCACTTGGCCTACCATAATAGCTCTCCCTCCACAAGTCAGGGATCCAATTTGGGGATTCTGCCAGTTGCTGAGTATATCTATTCAATTTATGTATTCTGAAACCACAGAATGGGTCCAAGGACCCACTGGATCCACTGTAATATGGACCTTAGCTAAAACTCCATCAATAACCTGACCTCCATAAGCCCCTCCTCTAATTGGTGGACCACAGTGACATTTTGGGTCTCCTGGAATTAATGTCACTTCTGAATCAGTGTCTAATAATCCCTGAGATGTCTGATCATTTCCTTTTCCCCAATGCACAGTTACTCTGGTAAAGGACCATAGGTCTCCTTGGGGAACAGTGGGAGGAAGTTTAACAATATACATTTTTGGCAGTTTAACAGGATCCTTCCTCCAATGGGACCTTGGTACTGTAAGATTTTAACGCAAATAAATATCCTTTATAAAGCCAACAGATTTCTGGTACTTTGCCTCAGTACCCCTTTAGCTGACTAATACACAATGTTTCAAAGGATTCATATATTTTCCTCCAGAACTCTTATTTTTTAAAAGTAGAATTAAGAACAAAAACAACTTAGTTTATCATTTTTTCTATTAACCTGGTATGTGGTATGAGCTGTAGATCATATATGAATTATTCAATAGTACATGATTAACAGGTATTATATTTCCACATATATTGAATCCATAATGAATAAATGTTATTTTCCATTAATATTTCTATTTGTGTTCCAATCCACTCTACATTAGTCACTGATGTTTTATAGTATATTTTAATAGCTGTTAAGATAAATTTTCCTTCATTGTTCTTCTTCAGAGATTTATTGGCTATAATTGCATATTTCTTCATTTAAACATGTACCAGCATATTTATTTTTAAAGTTTATGTTTTAATTAGGTATCATATGCAATATGTCACCTATTATAGTGTGAATTATCATTAAAAGATTGAGACTTTCTTTCCAAGATAACAAGGATGTACCATTGCTCAAGAATATTCTTGTATATTTCAAGAGTAGTTTACCATTTTACTATTTTCTCCAAATTTTTTCCTGACCACTTCATTTTCTTATTGTTTTATAAATGAATCATTTCTTGTATCATTTTAAGTCAGTGTTTCTCATAAATATGCTATTGATGTCTGCATATTAATTCCAACTCCCTAATTTACTAAAATTCTCACTGCTGTGAGAAATATTTCAGGTGATTGAAACAGTTTCCAGATAGATATCATAGTATTTGAGCCAAGTCCACTTCTGATAGGATGAAAGGGGAGTTTTCAAGCTATGCTTGGGGTTTTCTCTGGGTGATCAGCTAATATTTTGGGGTGATTGGGTGGTAAGCACCATGCTCACAGACTTGTGTCCTGCCAGACAAATTGGTTGTATTTATCTATATGGAGTTGGCATCAAGACATGTGTAGCATTTGTAAGAACCATTGTTATCAGATGTCAGAATTGTGTTTTGAAGTGCCCTACTTGGAAACAATTAATCATTTTGAAGGGGGCTGAACATAAGTTGTAGAGATATATGGAGTTCTATCTATATGGTTAGTGCATGTAGGTTTAATAGGTAAGCCAGTTAGGCCACTAACTCCAGGAAAAACTTTCACTGAACTTGATAACAGACCTAGCAATTGCAGCACATGAGAAAATAGGTGCTTGTTTCAGCACAGCAAGTTAACTAGGTAACTAGTACTTCAGTGATGGTTTGAGGTACTGGGGTTTTTGTGGCTGCGTAGGATGGTCCCACTGAAGTAGACTTGGTAGCTGATGTCAGGGTAAGCCCTGCTGCTGGTGTGCTTTCCAGAAGCCAACATAAGTTGAATCAAGACAAGCACTTTAGTGCAAATAATACACTCCAGTCAAGGGGCATGTCTATTATGAGTCAGGGGAAGTTAAGGTTGCTGGAAATGGTGGTCAAATTTGGGCATTGCAACACGGAGTCCTCCAAATTCCAGATTTTCTGCTTAATGGCCAATGCTGTATCACACTCTGACTGGTGCCAAAAGGTGTTCTCACAATAGGGAACATAGTGATGAGACTTGCATTAAAACAAGTGGTTATCTCAGCTAGATGAAACTCTGTTGTGTGTCTGGAATTTCCAACAGTGTTGGACAGTGGTTGTTTTAGAGATGACCCCATGGCTGCCTCTGGTCACATGAAGTCTGAAATCTCCCATGGTGAGCTCTTGGGTTAAGGTGGGGTTTTCTGTGGTATTGCCAACTCCAGGAGCTAAACCTTGTGCCAAGTTTATGTCATCTGAGATGGGAACTCCACAAGACTTCCTAGAAGGAGAAATGTGGTGGCTGTGCAAACTGATTGTAGGCATAAATCTGTGAGGTGCTTCAAAATATTTCTTTGCATCCTGTTCTTTTGTTGGTTCAATTACAAAGGCTTAACCTCTGCTTGTCTTCTGGGGAGCATTCTGACAAGACTTGAGTGGTGCCATCTGGGATAAGCATAGATCCTTCTATACACAGGTAGAGTAATTTAGAAGCACACACATTTCCCTGAGTTAAGGATAATTTTAGGATGTCCCTCCTGTAAATTAAGCTCAAGCTTTTCAGGACCCACTGTGGGTCAGTGCTGTATAACAATATCAGCCACTTTGGGTGAACCCTGGAATACTCCAGGACCCTCTCTCCTGATTTTGGAATTTGGTCTCCAGTAGTGTCAAGTTTAGTAGAATTTAGACACTTGTGCCATTGGGTCCATTTACTTTATACGGTCTGATCTGTCCCACTTGGATCCATATTTGTAGGCACTTGGAGAATAGCCCTTCTAGTACTGCTTTCCAGCAAGCTCCAGTGCCCAGTCTGGAGTGCAATTTCTGACCAGAGTGTCTTGTTCCAGCAGTCCCCTAGGCTTCTGGACCCTGGCCCAACAGGCGCCCCACGAACCAGGGTGCACATAAGATTCCAAATAATGCTACCAACAAAGAACATCACCATTTTATAACTCAGGGCTCTTGAAGCGCGGCCTTCATGATGACATTCATTAGGGACTTGCATTCATTAGCATTTCATCAGTGTTCTCTTCCACCTTTGGCAGAGATCATACTTTGTAATTGTACCTCCATATGTTCAGTGCCTGATGGTGTTGATGTCCACTAATTTGAGGGATTCTTCTACTTGTATAATGCCCCAAACTGTACCCTCCATGTGACGTGGATCAATGATTTCAAATTGCTCTGGGGAAGAGTGGGTAGGAGATAGTAGCCAGTCATCAAAGTCACCTAAGACTACTGGAAATTGTATGTCAAGCAGGTAGTGCAGTCTAGCAAGACCATTGTGAGTTGGCTTTTTGCCAGTGGGTTGGAGCTGGCAAGTATTAATCATTCATGGTCACTATCATCCCCAATCTGTTTGGCAATAGATATTGTAGGCAAGATCTTCAACTTTTTCAGCCATATGGGGAGGTGTAATTATGGAGTAAAATGTAGATGATATTGTCCCTGACATTGTTTGTATGCTCCATAATTACAAGGGGAGGGACCATTGTGGGTCCATCCCTGTTGTGATGGGAAGAGTGATGAGTATATGTAAGAAGTTAAGAAGTGCCAAGATTTCAGGCAAAAGCTTGGACAATTTTGGAGTCCATTACCCATTTTTTTAAGTTTAAGAGAAGGGATTTAAGAGGGCTATTGTGATGTTCCATGAGGCCAGCAGCCTGGGTAAGATTGGCTAAGTGGACATTCCATAGTACCCGGTTCAGTAATTCTGATTCCCAGTTAGTAAAATGAGAGCCTGGTCTGAGTCAGTAATGTCTGGGGGGCCAAAAATGGGAAATCAGTAACAATCAAAGAACAGTACCTATTCTGTTGAGGTATTCCTTGTCAAAGAAATCAATTGGAGATCAGCAATCATAACTTTGCATGTAATAGTAGAACAGAAGGCACCACCAGGGAGGGAGAAACTTGATGAAATCAGTTGGCCATTGGCTGAAGACATGGTCAACCCAGTAAACCAGGGAGCACTGTACCATGTACCAGTGTTTAATACTGGTATAGCATTTTCAACTAAGTAGCACTCACTTGGCTGAAGCTGGTTTAAGAGGAACTAGGCATACTCTAATGTGTTTAAATGACACCCTTCTCCTAGGCTTTGAGCAATGTAGTCTTTATGGGCTTAAAAAGCTGAGAGTAAGGGGGACAGTACTGACACCCTGGGAATGGGGATATAGAAGCTGTAGTTACGGCTTCATAACCTCCTGGAAGTGGGGTATTGGGAGCTTTCCTATAAGTGTCAGTTTGACATGGTACAGAGGCCAGAACCAGTGGTGACTTGAATGCCAACAACCTTATCTGTTGGGTGGTTAAGAAGAGCTTCAGGTGTACTGGCCTTTGGATGTGCTGAAACAAGAGTTACCTGGAGGGGAACAAGGGCTTCTACTAGTTTGATACAAATAGGGCCTCCCTATATTGGCTGTCCATGGATTTTTAAGAGTAATGCAACCTCTGGCCTTATCATACTGCTAGCCTGTTGGCTGCAGCCCAGGTTTTGGTTAAAATTGAATCTGTGTGCCATTAAAGGTCAGGGCATCTTCCACTACTATTCAGATGGCTACTAGCTCTATGAGCTGGGCTGAACCCATTTTGCCATCTTGGGTTAGTGTGCTGCTGCTTCTGGGGTGGAAAGTGGCTGCTGGCCAGTTGGCTCCACAGCATATAGTGATGGCAGTGTCATCTGTAAAATATATTGACTCCCTGTTTCCTTCATTTAGCTCTTCCCTGAGGCCTCCCCAGATGGCTAAGGATTCAGGAAGTGGGAGTAATGTTATCAGTTATTCTAGGTTCATATTCATGGTGCTGAGCAATGGGAACATCATATGCCCCTGTAATTTGGAAAGGATCAAATATGAGAAAATGGACTATTTCCATTTTATGAGAGAAGCAGTGGTGGCTATACAGAACCTCTGCTGGGAGGTGTCTGATACCTATATACAGAGGGATCTAGGTATGTGGTAGTATTGGAATGTGTCCCAAAAGTGCTTTGGTTTCTTTAAAAATGTTGTATGCACCAAAGATCTTTCAAGAGGTTTGAATTGGGCTGTGGCTGTGGGAAGCCTTTGAGTCCAGAAACTCATAGTTAGCCATGCAGAGTTATGTTTATTTCTTAGGCTCCAGGAGAAATAATCAGCAGTGATAAGAGCCTTGTCAAGACCCTCAGAGACTGATGGATCTAAGACCATAGCCTGTTGGACCAAGTGCAGTCCCATATCTTGTGTTGTCCCAGATAAAAGGTAAATTTCCCAGTGGTGGCATATATGGGCTGGACCAGAACAGAGAAATTAGGTATATGCTGCCTCCAGGAGGCAAAATGTCCCAATGTGTGTTGAGCCTGCAGCAAGGTGGCAGGTAAGCTAAAGGTTAGAATCTGTTTTTTAACTGTAAGGGGAAATTGGTGATCCATAGAGGACACATGTGATGCCTAAGATCTCCACTGCACAGGCATAGTCCTGAACTTTATGTGGGGCTATAGCCTATATAGAACTTTGAATAAAAGCCACCGGAATGTCTAATGTGGTTTTAACATCTTCCTCCAAGAAGCACCTGGGTAAAATTTCATCAGTTTAATGCCATAAAGTGCCTGGGTCTGGCTCAAATTGCATTAAATATTGGAGGCACAGATAATAGGCTATTGCTGGGTTGTTAAGGTAGCCTATAGTTAATCTGGTGGAGGTGTATTGGATACCCTCAAAAGAGAAGGGAAATTGGTGTTGTGATTTCTTTATAATGAGAATAGAAGAGAACATGCTGGGCATATCTATGACTGCAAAATATTGTCCTGTAGCCTTTTGGATGTCTTCTAGGAGTTGAATTATGCTTTCTGGGGGGCACTTGAGGACTGAAGTTTCTGTAATTGATGGTCAAGCACCATTCATTAACACAAGGCTTAAGCACAGGCTAAATAGGGGAGTTGAAAGGGCAAATCATGGTTGTGATAACACCTGTCTCTAGGAAAAGTTTAATTGCTGGTCTGGACAACTCATTCACCTGGCAAGACAGTACTGTGAAGTGTTAATTATCTTTATGGGATGGGAAGGCTCTCTGTTCCCATATGGCATGTCCCACCAGGAAGCTCAGGAACTGTGGATTGTTCCATGAGGAATGTTGACATACCAGAGCATCCATTCCGATGATAGGGTATAGAGCAAAAAGAGAAGCTACCACAAGGGGCAGGCCTTTTAAGAAGATAGTGCCTTCTGTGGCATTAATAGGATATACTTACGCTGAATTGCTTGACCTGAAATTCCCTGCAGGAGGAAAGGACAACCAGTTTGGAAATCATTCATGTTTCCAGGAATGACAATTTCCCCTCTGTCTATAAGGGCTAGGAAATGTTGATTATTCTTGTCCAGTAAATTGTTAGAGATGTGTAGGGCTGAAGGTCTCCTGATAAAGATCAAGAACTGCCCAGTCCCTAATACAGAGGTTGGGGAGGTTGTCATTCCAGCAATTTGGAAAAGGATTTAAAGATGGCTCTGTGGGCTGCACCCCAGGGTCATCAGTGCTAGAAATGTCAAGGCTATTTGTTTTCCTTCCAGGGCACTGAGTTTTGGAAAGCCCTGGCAAGTGCACACATTTTGAGAAGTGGCTGGCTTGAGATAAGTTGTTTGAGCACACCTCAGTTAAGGAGCTGCTACTTGAGGTCATTTTGTTCTATTTTGTCCCCTTCTCCCAAAGGGATGGAGGATGGGCTCACTTGCATTCAGGGTAACACCAACACGGTGGTGAGCAATAAAGGGCATTGGAAACCCTCCTCTCTTTTGGAAATGGCCACTTTCCTGGGTGGAGGTTCTCCCTGGTTAAATGTTGGGCTGCCCCTGCTCCTTTTTGAAACTTATGGGAGACTAATATTTGAGATTCCCTATCTGAGAATCTTCATGAGATTATTTTCAAGCCTGTTAACTGCTTCAATATGGTGCAGGGCCTGTCGGACCATGTCAGTGGGGGCTCCCGGAAGGAAAAATTCCTTGCCCTAGGCACCAAAAGGGACTCTTCCAGGTTTAAGATCTTAGCCAGGTAGGGGTGAGAGTGAAGTTCAGCAAAGTGATAGACCTATTGAATTATGCCTTTATTTATAGAGGAGAAGCCTAGTTTCTTCCAATGTTTTGTACTGTGGAGGAGTGAGCTTTCCACCAAGCCAAAAAGTCCCATGTGAAGAGAAGCAAAGCTTCTTCTCTCTTGGTGGCAGTTTCTTCCCATTACTGTCTTCTATGACTTTTCCCTCCTCAAACTTGAATTTGTTATCCTTGCATTTTCCAGAGTGTGTTTGTGGTGGGGAAACTGAAAGTAGGTCTTTTGTGGTTTCCTGGGAATCTAGGCACTGAGTATTTTAAGGTTCTTAAACAAGTTATATATCTCAGGGTCTTTGGCTAGCTCCCCTAATTGGTGCATTTCTGCAGCCTAAGTAAAAGCTAAGACTCTATTGAATAACTTCAATAGCCAATCTGCCCTCCTTACTCCCTCCTTCTGCATAAACTTTTCCACCATGGTGTAATAATGTGTCTCTATTCTGATCTCCTTATGAGCATCCCCTGAGATCTTTGTGCATGTGGTGGTGACTGGGAATGTCTTTGGGACAGGACAGTGCCTCTTCTCAGATGCACAGGCCACCATTTCTTGCTCAAGGGTATTCCAGTAGACCTCTGAAAGGTCCATGTCAGCATTCACTAAAGCAAGGGTGGCAGGGATCACTGAGATGGCATCCAGACTGTGAGACTGCAGAACAAGGGCCTTAGCATGCAGGAAGGCTGTGGTACTTAGCAGTGTCCTCAAGCTGGACAACACAATGAGAAAGGGAAGACAGAAGTCTTCAGGCCTTGACTTTAACAGAGGGTTAACTCTCTCTTAGAAGAGCTGTCTTCTCTATTATAGGTGATCAGAGGATGGAAGACCTTACTTTGGTGGGATTGTTTCATATCGAATCTTTTAATTGGCTTTGGTGGCAAGAACCATCCTGGTTATATGTTAAGGTAAACACCCAAGGCTTTGTCAACAAATAACTGATGTTCTAACTGCTCCCAAGACAGGAATACACAGGAAGATATGATGAGAAGAAGTGGACAGACACATGATATTATCACAGAACAGAAAATACAAATACCATAGCTCATGTTCTGATACGGGACTTGGAGATGGAAATATGTTCATGTATTCCAACAGAATGTGATAGCAAAAATAAGCAAGGACTGATTATTGATTGGTTATGAAAAGTGATGGAGTAAGAGATTACTGGGAGGATTCTAAGGTATTGGGTTTTCCAACTCATATGGGTGGAGGCCCATTACATAAGGTGGCTTTCTTTTCTTTTTTCTTTTCTCTTTTCTCTTTTCTTTTCTTTTCTTTTCTTTTCTTTTCTTTTCTTTTCTTTTC
>JAKSZT010054130.1:783258-903080 GCA_026826555.1 Tolypeutes matacus
TTTCTTTTCTTTTCTTTTCTTTTCTTTTCTTTTCTTTTCTTTTCTTTCCTTTCCTTTTCTTTCTTCCTTCCTTCCTTCCTTCCTTCCTCCATTCTTTCGTTTTCATTCTTTCTTTCATTTCCAATTTAGAGATGGTAAAATAGAGGTGAGTTTGATTTTGTACATGATAACTTCCACGGTTAAAGCCTGTATTCACAAGGAAATGATCAGCAGACAGATATTTTATATGGAAATTCATTACAGCAGCATTTTCAAGGAACTACACAAATAGGAACTTGATTTTCACTATATAATTATCATGTATTTTAGTGAATTTATGCTACAGAATAACAGACAAAAGCCAAAGAAATCAGATGTTTTAAAATAATTTACTAATGTCAAGTTTGCTTAAATATTTACTGTTATAGTTTCCTAGGTTGCCAAAATGCAATATACCAGAAATGAGTTGGATTCTGCAATGGGGATTTATTAACTTATAAGCCTACAACTCTGAAGCCATGAAAATGCCTGTATTAGAAACTTAAAGAAGTGCCCATGCAAAGTTCCAGAAATATGTTTGATTTTATACAGGATATTTATTTAGGTAAAAGCTTACAGTCCCAAAGTAATGGAAAGTCCAATTCAAGTTACTCTAAGAGGTACTTTCTCACCAAAATCAGCTACCACGTGTTAGGCAAGATGACAGCTGGCCTCTTCCTGGTTTCATCCTTCCCCTCTGGGCTTCCTCTTCCTCTTGAGGATCTGTGGGCCCAGCTTCTTTCTGATTTTAGCTGTAGGGTGGCACAGAACTTGTCTCTCAGGAATTCCTATATCAGTTATGGTTCTCTTCCCAAGTTCATCTGTAAGCTTTCAGGCAAATTGTCTGTCTCTCCCCAGTACTTTAGCTGTTTGAGTCTTTTCCTTTCTGTCACATGGCAGAATAAAAAATGTCAAAGTTCTCTCCTCTGGTGTCTTCTTGAGTGAGTGTCCATTTATATCAAATCCAGCAAGTGAAAGTGGTCTCAACCGGAGTCATGCTGACATAGTCAGACCAGAAAGCCTAATCTTGACAGATAATCTAATCAAAGATATCTCAGCTGAATTTCATGCAAAAGGTATCACATCCAAAGGAATAGATTAGTTTATGAACAATCTTTCTCATTTGAGATTCATAAGTAATCTCAAACTGCTACAATCTACCCTCTCAATCCCAAAAAGTTATTATAATATTCCAAAAAACTGAAGTCATTCCAGTAGCAATGCTAAGTACAAAATCACATCATAATCAGTTATAGGAATGCAATTTGTCTTGGGGTAAGTTTCCCTCTGACTGTAGACCTGTGAAACTTACAAAACAAGTTATCTTGTGCAATATATAAAGGGGAAACAAACCTCACCCACCAAGAACATTGGAGTGATGTCCAGACTTTCCCCAATCTCTGGGATCCTGTCTCAAACCACTTAGCACAGTGAGTTGGTGGCAAAATTCAACCGAATCTCTGGCATACAGGCCACACCTTCTCAGAAAAGTGAACTGGTGACCTGGTCCTTCTTAATCTATGCAGACTATGTCAAAACCCTCAGAACAGTGAGTGGTGACCTCATTGTTTCAAACTTATGGAGGAAAAGGCTCACCCGTCAATGCAGTGTGGGGCAACTTCACTCTCTCCAAACTTTGAGAACAGACCTACTCCCTTCAGAGAAGTTTAGTGGTGACCTAATCTCCCCAAACTTTGGGGAAGAGACTCACCCCTTCAATGCAGTATGGGCCAAACTCACTCTCTCCATCCTATGGGAACCGGCTCACTCCCTTCCAAACACTGGGGAGTGTGCTCTACCTTCTTTGCAGCCCATGGTGGCCAAACTCTCCCAAGAGTGGGCTGGATATCCACACTCTTCAAATATCAGGGCAAGCTCACCCTCTGTGTATACATGGGTGGGGTCCTTCTCTTGGCCCTAGAAGATATATTCATTCCAGACCTGAGTTTCCATGGTTTTGCTCTTAAAGCCATTTACCCTTCAATATATGCCCTCTTGCTCTTTTTTTTTTTTTTTTATTATGGGTAAAAATCAAAATTCTCACAATACATACAAACATTTGTAAAATGATATATAAATATATATGCATATATGTGTATTTGCTTACAAAAATGTTATTTATATATATATATATACATATATTTTAAGAGTTGCTTAGATTACCTAAAATATTACACGGAACCCACTGGGATTCCCATGTTGCCCACCTCCCACACCTCCCACCACATCCCACACAAACATCTCCCTCTTGCTCTTTTAAGTCCAGGCTGACAGTGGTTTCATTTATACAGATCTCTCATAAAACTTGTTGGTTTAACATGCAGAAAGCAGGGGTCCAACTGTCAGACTTGTTTCCACAAGTCATTCCTAGATAACTGCATTTTTAATCCTGACTTCATAGTTCCAAGTTTAGTTAATTCCTCAAATGGAGCACTTGATTTCCAGAAGTGTGGAATTTCTTGAATCAGTTTCTTGTTTCTTTATGCCCAACAATTCAGTTATCACCTTAACTCTTTCATCTAACATTTTACTATAAGCTGCAAGGAAAAGCCAAACAGCATTTCCCACAATTATTTTTGAAATGTCTTTGGCTAAATGTCCAAGTTTGTAATTTTCAAAATCTGTCTTTCATATAAAACCAGAAGTCAATTTTGCTAAGTTCTCTGCAACTCTAAAACACGGATCACCTTTTCCTCAATAATTTCCTTCTAAAGCCTCATAAAATGTCTCTTTAGCATCCATATTCCTACCAAAATTCTTATCAAAGAAAATTACGCCTTTTCTATCAATCATCTCACAATTCCTCCAAAAATACCCCTTACCCATTTATAAAACCATTCTGCATTTTTGGTAATGGCAAGAGCACAGCCTCCCTCTCCTGGCACCACATTCTATAATGTTCTGCCAAAGGGGTTCCAATGTAAAGTACAGGAAATCTGTTGGCCTTTAAGGATAATTATTTGGGTTAAAGCTTACAGTCCCAAGACCATGGAAATCCTACTCAATAGACCATAAAAGATACAATTTCACCAAAATCAGCTGCCACATTCTGAAGCAAGATGGCAGGTGATCTCTGCCAGATTTCAGCCTTTGCTTCTGGGCTTACTCTTCCACTTGAGTCTCTATGGGCATAGCTTCTTCCTGATCTCAGCAGAGTATGCTGCACCACCAAACACAGTAATATCATTACCCATCTGTCCTATCCTTCAAAATGCAACTATACTCTATCCTTTACCATAGATTATGTCCATATGGGTGATGGCTCAAAGCCTGCTCTTCTCTTTCTCTCCCTTATTAACCTATCTTTCAGATAATGGTTCTCAGAGACTGCTCACGTTATTCAGTTCAAATCAGTTAGGTCATATACTGTTCATCCTTCAGTGCCTGGCTTGCTTCACTCAACATAAGGTCTTCAAGACTCATCCACGTTATTCCATGTGTTAGCACTTTATTTCTTCTTACAGCTGAGTAATATTCCATTGTATGTATGTACCACATTTTGCTTATCCATTCGTCTGTTGATGGGCACCGGGACTGATTCCAACTCTTGGCAATGGTGAAAAATGCCACTATGAACATTGGTGTGCATATATCTCTTTGTGTCTTTGCTTTCAGTTCTTCCAATGGAATTGCTGGATCATACGGAAGATCCACTGTTAGTTTTCTGAGGAACCGCCAAACTGTACTCCACAGTGGCTGGACCATATCACAGCCTCACCAGCAGTGGATGAGGGTTCCTATTCCTCCACATCCTCTCCAACATTTAGTGTCTCCAGTTTTTTTAATAGCTGCCATTCTGATGGGTGTAAGATGGTATCTCATTGTAATTTTGATTTGCATTTCCCTGATAGGAAGCGATGTTGAGCATTTTTTCATGTGCTTTATAGCCATTTGTATTTCTTCCTTGGAGAAGTGTCTTTTCAGGTCACTTGCCCATTTTTTTAATGGGTTGTTTGTCTTTTTATTTTCAAGGTGTAGGATTTCTTTATATATGCAGGATATTAGGCTCCTATCAGATATATGTTTGCCAAATATTTTCTCCCATTGGCTAGGCTGACTTTTTATTTTCTTAATAACATCCTTTGAAGTACAGAAGTTTTTAATTTTGATGAGATCCAATTTCTCTATTTTTTCTCTTGCTGCTCGTTCTTTGGCTGTGAAGTTCATGAAACCATTTCCTATTACAATGTCCTGTAGATGCTTCCCTACATTATCTTCCACGGTCTTTATGGTTTTGGCTCTTATATTTAGTTCTTTGATCCATCTTGAGTTGATTTTTGTATAAGGTGTGAGATGGTATTCTTCTCTCATTCTTTTGAATATGGATATCCAGTTCTCCAAGCACCACTTGTTAAAGAGGCCATTCTCTCCCAACTGAGTGGGCTTCGTGGCCTTGTCAAATATCAGATGACTGTATATGCAAGGATCTATATCAGAACTCTCAGTTTGGTTCCATTGGTCAGTAGGTTTATCCTTGTGCCAATACCACGCAGTTTTGATCACTGCAGATTTTTAGTATGTTCTAAAGTCAGGTAGTGTGATACCTCCAACTTCATTTTTCTTTTTCAATAGGTCTTTGGTAATTCGGGGCCTCTTGCCTCTCCACATATATTTTGTGGTTAGTTTTTCCAGTTCCTTAAAAAATACAGTCTTGACTTTTATTGGGATTGCATTAAATCTGTAGATTAGTTTGGGTAGGGTAGTCATCTTGATGATGTTTATTCTTCTTATCTATGAACAGGGAATATTTTTCCATTTATTTAAGTCTTCTTTGATTTCTTTAACAGTGTTGTGTACTTTTCTGTATATAAATCCCTTACATCTTTAGTTAAATTTATTCCTAGGTATTGGATTCTTTTAGTTACTATTGTAAATGGTATTTTTTTCCTGATTTCCTCATCAGTTTGCTCGTTATTGTTGTATAGAAATGCTGCTAATTTTTGAGCATTGATCTTACAGCCTGCAACATTACTGAACTCCTTTACAAATTCTAGAAGCCTCGTTGTAGATTTCTCAGTGCTTCCTATGTATAGGAACATGTCATCTGCAAATAATGAAATTTTTACTTCTTCTTTTCCAATCTGGATGCCTTTTATGTCCTTTTCTTGTCTCAGTGCTCACGCAAGTACTTCTAAGACAATGTTATATATGAGTGGCGATAGTGGGCAACCTTGTCTAGTTCCCGATCTCAGAGGAAAGGCTTTTAGGATTTCACTGTTGAAAATAATGTGAGCTTTGGGTTTTTCATATATACCCTTTATCATATCCAGAACGTTTCCTTCTATTCCTATTTTTTGTAGTGTTTTTATGAGGAAAGGGTGCTGTATTTTGTTGAAAACTTTTCCTGCATATATAGAGATAATCATATGATTTTTTTTTCTTTCCATCTGTTTATGTGGTGTATTACATTGATTGATTTTCTTATATTGAACCATCCTTGCATACCTGGGATGAAACCCACTTCATCATGGTGTATAATACTTTTGGTATGTTGTTGAATGTGATTAGCAAGTATTTTGTTGAGGATTTTAACATCTAGGTTCATTAGAGAAATTGGTCTATTGTCAGCTTGTAAAATGGTTTTCCAGCCATTCAATTTCAGCCTACTTGAATCCCTGGGTCGAAGATGGGTTTCTTGTAGACAACATATATTTGTATCATATTTTCTTATCCATTCTGCAAATCTGTGTCTTTTGATTAATGAATTTAATCCATTAACATTCAGTGTTATTACTCGTAACAAATTTCTTAGTTCAGCCATTTTTTCTTTGGGTTAATGTATGTCATATGTTGTTTTGTTTCTCTTTTTGTCTTTTCAGTTGTTTTTAAACTCTCCTCCAACTCTCTCTCCCTTGTTTTTTCCTTTCAACTTGTAGAGATTCATTTAGTTTTTCTTGAAGGGCTGGTTTCTTATTGACATACTCTCTTAATTTCTGTTTATCTGGGAATATTTTGAATGCTTCCTCGTTTTTGAATTACAGTTTTACTGGATAGAGAATTCATGGCTGGAAGTTTCTTTCTTTTATTATTTTGACTATGTCATACCACTCTCTTCTTGCCCCCATGGTTTCAGCTGAGAAATCAGCACTTAATCTTATTGTGCTTCCTTTGTATGTGATGGTTCTCTTTTCTCTTGCTGCCTTGAGTATTTTCTCTTTGTCTTGAGCATTGTACATTTTGACAAGTATATATCTTGGAGTTGGTCTGTTGGGATTTATACTATTTGGGATGCGCTGTGCTTCCTGGAGCTGCAATCTATCTCTCTCAATAGTTGAGAAGTTTTCAGCCATTATTTCCTTCAACACTCCTTCTATTCCCTTTCCCTTCTCTTCTCCTTCTGGGATGCCCATAATGCATATGTTTGTGCGTTTTGTGTTATCAGTTAATTCCCTGAGTCCATGCTGGATTTTTTCTATCTTTTTGTCTATCTGTTCTACTACCTATTTGATTTCAGATTGATTTGTCTTCCACATCACTAATTCTTCCCTCTGACTGTTCAAATCTGCTTTTATGTGAATCCTGCGTCTTTTTGATTTCTTGGATTGTGCCATTGTTCACCATCATATCCATTACCTTTTTAAGCATATTTGAAATTTCTTCAGTATGTTCTCCCAGTGTCTTCTTTATATCATTAATCTCTTCCTTCACTTCTTTAAGTTGGTCCATGATATTTGTTTGGATAGCTTTTATTAGTTGTTCATGGTTTTTATTTTGTTCATTGGACTGGTCAATGTTTTCCTGTTTCTCAGAGTCATTTGTATTTTTTTGTTGCTCTCTGGTCATCAAATTATCTTGATAGGTTTGTTCAGTTGATTAGCTTTTCTCTATGCTCTAGAGTTTTATTTAGCTGGTGGCTCTGCGTGTGAGTTAAGTTTTCTCTTTGGCATTTTTTTCTTCTTATTTTATTTCCTTGCTTCTTTCTATGTTCCCTTGAAGGCAAATGATTAGGGCCAGAGGCATCAAAAGATGTAAGGAAGGCAGAATGATAATAGTAATATTGATAAAAGTTTGAAGAAGAGCTAAATGAGACATAATGAGATGACTATTTAACTTGTGTAGGCAGTGTAGAGTAATAGGGGAAAAAGTGGAGTTCCTACAATGGACTGGGAAAACAAATGGAGGAATATATATATAGTGATGTAGAAAGCTAGAATTATGAGGAGGGAGAGAAATAGTAAAGAAATGGCTGAAAGGAAAAAGTTAATACTAAAAAAAAAAATAGAAGAATACAAAATAGATGGAATAGAAATTGACACTCTTAAGTTGTGGGCCTATGAAAAAATGTTGTATTTAAAAGCCACAACAGAAAGCAGAAAGCAGAAAGATGAAGGTTGGATAAGCGATAGTTTGGAATACAAAATCAGTATAGACAGAGAGTGGGAAATTACTGAAGAAGAAGCACAGCAGAGAAGCGACAAGCTAGCAGCACATAATTTTTTAAAAAATGAAAGAAAAAAGAAAGGGGAGAATAAAGAGGAAAGAAAAGCAAGAGACCAGAAATAAACAGAGAAAAACCAAAGATCCAAACAGGCAAGCAGTCAAACAGAGTTAAGAAGGGTCAATGATTCCCCTAGGGTCCACGTTGATCCTCTCTGCCTGCATGTGTTTATCAATCAATTTCCCCACAGGTTTCTATATGCAGGTCCTGAAACAGCTTTTAGCTTTTAAACTAAATTAAAAAGAATTTATTTTTCTTTTATTGAAGTGACCTTCTCACTTTTTTTTTTTTTTTTGGCAAAATACAGAACCCAAAATAATTTCTCCTCTAGACCAACCCCTTTACGGAAGGGACCCTAGCTGGGCTCATGGAAATTAATCAAGCACATCCCACTTCCCGGACTCCCCAGGGTAGCTGTAGCTCTGATGTTAGTCAGTGGAGAGTGCTAAAGATGGCTGATTCCACCCCTTCTGTAGCCGAGCACCAGTGTCACCGGGTTGCTATGTAAATCAATTTAACGGGAAGCGGCTGTGGCTCAATCAGTGGGGCTCCCGTTTACCATATGGGAGGCCCCTGGTTCGGTTCCCGGGGCCTCCTGGTGAGGGCAGGCCCGCCCGCACTGTGTGGTTGGCTGACCCGGCGAGCACGGGCAGCAAGGGGGCGATAAATGAATAAATAAATAAAAATCTTTAAAAAAATAAATAAATAAATAAATAAATAAATTTAACCGCAGATTCGCCTCTCCTCTCAGCCTGATGCTGCTTCAGGTCAGCTTATCTACTCCCCAAAACTATGGGGCAGTCCAGGCAGCAAGATCGATGGCAAGAAATAAAAAAAAAAAAATTCCCTTCCCTGTCCTCCAACAGAACCCTCCCTCTTTTGGAGATTGTCCCCTCTTCCTGGCTCTGCAGCAGCCCAGGGCTTATCCTTGGGCATCTAGGCAAATCAACTCCCTCCCCCAAACAGAATCACCCCTCCTGTCCACTGGGTGCCATTTCACTCAGGCTGTTCTGTTCACCCAAAATCCAAGGGGCTCCAGGCAACCAGATCCCCAGAAAATAATACTTTTTTGCCCTGCTCACGGCTCCAACTGGCTGTTTTATTTTTTTTCTCCCTAACCGCGGTGCTCAGCCGTCCATGCCAACCACCACCAGCAGGCTTAAAACTCACGAATCCCTACCATTCCATCCATTGATCCATGCAGATAGATCCACTGGTGTCTTCTTAAGAGAGTGTCCATTTATGTAAGAAAAAAGAAGGGGGTGAGGACTCAAACTTAGTCTGATGTAGTCAAATCAAAAAGTCTAATCTTAACAGGTATTCTAATCAAAGACATCTCAGCTAAATTTATTGCAGTCAAGGGTATAACACCCAGAAGAACAGAATTGTTTACAAACATAAAATCTTTCTCTATTCGTGATTCCCAAATAATCTCAAATTGCAACAATGTTCAAATCAAGTCATAATCAGGTGATGCCCTCTCCCTGAACACCAAATGCCAGTGATCCTTTCTATGTCACATGGCAAAGAACTTGACATTTGCCACTGTTTCCTTATTCTTCTCCTGGTTTCCTTGCTTTCCACTTCTGGCTTCAGTGGCTTTTTTTCTCAATTTTTGTGACTTTTTTCTCTGTCTATGTCTCTGTATTCATGGCATTTATAAGGGAATTTAATAAGAAGATTAAGATCCACCCTGTGCCATACCCAACTGAAGTAATCTCAACAAAATTGCCACCTAAAATAGGTTCACATTGACAGGAATGGATTAGCTTTAATGACAAGATTTTTGGGGGGTCCATAAGAGCCTCTAACTACCACATTTATAAAAAGTAAATACAAACATGCATAGTCAAAGCATGGGTATAAATGTGTGCATAAATATACTTTCAAGATTTAGGCAACAGCTAGTAAGCAAATGTTGCCTCTCTTTAAAAGATTTCTTGTATCTGTACATTTTTTAATTTTGTTCAAATATTTCTTCAAATTTTCAAATATTGTCAAACCTTAAAATTAAGCTTTTAATTTTATACAAAAAATAAAATTAAATATATTTGACTATCACTTTTTCTCCCTTTCTCTCATATTTACATTATGTTTTATGCTGTGATTTTATGATTTTATGAAAAATTGTTTTATTTTATTCCAAAAGCATGCATACCATGATTCAGGATAGTTTGCTTTAATGCCTCCTTCCTAAAGATAATGTTATAACTAGTTTTATTGTCAACTAGATCATTTCAAGTGAAACCACACTTTTTGCATTCAATTAATTTTTAAAAAATAAATTTAAAATTTTTACCAAAATACAATATCAGGATGAAATGAAAGAATTGAATAAATGAGCTTCTTTCATAAGTCTTCAAATTGAAATTGATGTTGTAATCCAAGGGCTCTGAGTTGGTATGTTGCCCATCCACAGCACCATTTTTACCCCAGCAAAAGGAGGAAATATATAGTTTTAGAGTGAAGAAGTGACAAAGAGGACACTGAGTTAAAGATGCATGCATTAGCATACATTATACCATGAACTCAGATTTGAGAAAGATAGCTATTTTATGGAGGTAGTTAGGAGGACATAAAGAATTTGCTCTTCTTTTATTCACAATGTTTCACTATTATTGCAATGGTTTGCATATAGCTTTTGATATACTGGTGGATGTGAAGAGATTAACAGAGACATATAGCATTAATTTCACATTTATAAATAGAGGTAATTTTGACAATACTATCCATGAATGTGTACCACTTTGGAAAGGAAAACTAATTAGGTGCTCAGAACATATATTTAGTATAGTTTTAATATAATCTGTTCTACCATATGCCAATATTTAATATGAGAAAACTTTCAAACTTTTGCATTTGCCAATACTGTTGATATCATTTTATTCTCCTATTAAAAAGCACTTTTTCTGTACATAAAAGATAACTGACCTTGTGATGAAAAACAATTAATTTTTAAATAATTTTTATTATTTTACTTTTTATCATATTTATTTATTTATTTTTTGGTTTTGTATTTGAGGATATTTTGGATTGCACAATGATCACAACAGTGGCAGGGGAAGATCACTGTGTGGGGTATCTGTGAAGAGGCCATGTGTGAGGAGGGGTGCACATGAGGCATGCCTCTATGGAATATGAATATGTTCAAGTGGTCATGGCATACTGTCTTGGTGGGTAGAGACCCACACAGTAATTGAATGGTCATCCTGGAAAGTCCTGCTACCTTCTCTAATAAAGCAACAAGCAGCCCTAGAGTACATGGGCAGTGCTTAGTGAAGGAAGACAGACTAATTCACCAGGCCCTTGATTTTGATGGCTGTACTTATGAACATTTTTCTTGTGAAATTGAAACTTATCTTAGTATTATATATTACTCAAGAGTTACCTCCTGAAAGCCTCCTTGCTGCTCAAATATGGCCCATCTCTAAGCAAAAGTCAGCATGTAAACTCACTACCATTTCCCTGGCATGAGAGCCTTCTTGGCATTGAGGGATTGTTACCAAGAGCCAACTTGCAATGCATTTGGAAAAAAATCTACAGTAAAAGGGGGAAATATTAATACAAATGAGTTTTTATGACTAAGAAATTTCAAAGTGAATTGGAAGATCATTATGTATGTTACACTTATGCATGTCTCTGTAGAATCTCATTGAGTGACAGTGAAAACAATGCCTTAAGCCAGAGGGCTCCTTAGGGCTCTAGAGACAGTGAGACACTATAAGCAGGGAAGAGAATCTCAGGAATTTGATACCCTGTCAGTGGGCCTTACCTTGAAACATATGTTTCCCAATGTAACAGATTTATACTCATTTACAATTTCTCAACACATGGCTTTTTTTGCCTCTTTTGTTTGAACCTATAATTGTTACTATTCTCATTAAATATATGTCCCAGAGACATAAATCTTCAGTCTGTTCATATGACAGTTGAGCCCTGAATCTCAGTAGAGTTGCAACCAACACCCACTCTCCAGTTCATTGGAGTCACCCAGGACAACAAACAAAAAGATGATGATGGAAAATACCAGTCCCAAAAATCAGAGAGTGTCTACAACTGCAAGCAAGTTAGTTCCATACACTTGCTCCATGGAATCTAAGTTCCCTCTCAATGAGAAACAGAGTGGGCATCACCATCCCAAAATAATCAAGATTGAAGAATGTATATACATAAGTGGGGAATGCAACTATGGACTGAAGTAGACATATTATTATTCTGGTAATGGAAGAAGTTGTAGCATTGACATAAAGTCAGTGACCACCAGAGGTTCTGAGGGGAAGGAGAGGAAAGAATCAGTGTAAATTGACACATTTTGGGACTTTAGAGTTGTCCTGCATGACATTGCACTGATGGATACAAACCATTATACATTTTTTTCAAAACTTATAAATTTGACTGGTGCAAAGTGTAAACTGTAATATAAACTAAAGAACTCGGTTAGTAGCAATGCTTCAGTATGTATTCTTTAGCTGTCACCCATATGCCACACTAATGAAAGATGTTGTTAATCAGAAAAAGTGTGTGAGGGGGATGGGAATTGGGTGGATTATATGAGAATACTTCTATATTTTTTATTTAATGTTTGTGTAATGTAAAGTCTCTTTAAAAATAAAATTTTAAAAAATATTTAATAAATGTTAAGATAAAATCTTGGTTGTTTCAAAGAGCTCTTCTTAAAACCTAATGGGTGTAGAAATCACAGGGAAATATGGATAAAATGCAGATTATCTCCAATCTGAAATGAATCAATAAAGCCCCGAAGGTGATAGTTGAGTAAGACACAAGAATTGGATATTCTCACATTTATTTTTAATGACAATAATTGATCCCTAACAATAACAGACAGTGTTTACTTAGGGAAAAAAATGCCATCTTTCTTATACCCATGAAATATCTCATTGGAATGTCAAAATAAATTTCCAAGGTAAATATTCTAATGCACATTTTATAAATATATAAAATGGGAAAGGTTTAAGTAAACAAATTTAAGTAAGAGAAGAATTAAAATTTTAAAAATGTTCCTGCATGTTTTCATTGTGAAAGCACACACTGAATAGAACAAAACAAAATTAGAATATATGAGAAAAGGTAACATAGAATAAGGCAACAAAATTAGTTAATTATGTACTTTTCTTCCATATCAATAAATGTAAAATGAAAACATTTAGATGAGGCACTGTTTCAATATACATCAAAATGTTCATGTCTCCTAACTCAATCAATGATGTATCTTAAAAGTAAACTCAGCATTGTGTGCCAGATAATATGCATACCCACGTTTCTAATAATATTGTTTAAAAACAATTTAATGACAGCAATAGAAATAACGGGTTAAATGTTCATTAGTAGGAGACAGGTTAAATTAGCATATATATAAAAGAGATTCAATTTTACTATTAAAATAATTTTTAAAATGGCTGAATATAGTTTCATTTTTATATATCATTTAGTATATAAGAATTGTTTTCATCTGTGTATTGAGACAGTCTGGAATGAAATACAAAACATGAAAGATTTTGGGAATTTTGTTTTTATTTTAACATAGCAGCTGTATTGATACACAATTTATATAACATAAAATTAAGCCTCTGAGCACATGCAATTCAGTGGGTTTTAGTACATTTAGAGAGTTGGGCAACTATGACCACTCTTTTAATTTTGAATATTGTAATCACCTACAAAGAAATTCCCATTAGCAGTCACTCCCCACTCCCCTATCCTTCTGGTCCTTGGCAAAAACTAATGTACATTCTTTCTATGGATTTACCTGTTGTATTAGTCAGCCAAAGGGGTGCTGATGCAAAATACCAGAAATTGGTTGGTTTTTATAAAGGGTATTTATTTGGGGTATAAGCCCACAGTTACCAGGCCATAAAGTATAATTTTCTTCCCTCACCAAAGTTCATTGCCTCGTGTTGGAGCAAGACAGCTGCTGGAGTTTGCCAGGGTTCAGGCTGCTTGGGTTCCTCTCTTCCTGGGGCTTGCCTCTCTCTGGGCTCAGCCTTGCTTTGTGCCACAAGGCCAGCTATAGACTATCAGGCAAATGGCTTGCTTCTCTTCCCAGGGCCTTCTCTCTTTCCTCATGACCAAGCTCCTCTTTTACTACTTCCCAGGGCTCCAGCTCAAGACTCAGCATCACAACTCCAATTCAAAACTGCTGCCCCTGTCCTTTACAATGCCTTTTATATTCAATTGCCCCACCCACCAAGGGGTGGAGCTCAATGCCCTACTGACATGACCCAGTCAATGCCTAATCAAAACGTAATCATGCCCAGATTAACAGACCAGTTTATAAGCATAATACAATATCTATTTTTGGAATTCATAATTATATCAAACTGCTACACCTGTTGAGAACATTGAGTATAAGTGGAATAATACAATATGTGGCCATTTATTACTGAGAATAATATCTGGTTATACCTGAGCATAATGTTTTCGAAAGTCATCCATATTTTAGCCTGTATCAGTACTTAATATTATTTTGTGTTTGTTAGTATAATTTGAAATGTGAAATAAATTAAAATTTAAGATAAATGCCACTGTACATACAGGATTAAATATCTTACAGTGATGAAAGATAAATGTCAAAAAAAAACTTTTAAAATATTTTTCATTATTTTATCCCAATTTTTTTTTACCTTTTAAATTTTTTTGAATTTTATTTCTTATTTTTAAAACTATCATTATTATTTCATTTTCTTATTAATTATATTTGATTATTTTATTGGTTTCATTTTTTAAAAGGTTTTGGATCACAGAAGAGTTACAACTATGGCAGGGAGGATCATTTATGTGGGGTGTCAGTGATTGGGGATACATGGGAGGAAGCTCACCCGGGCATACATATAAGGCATATAAATGAATTCAAATGTTCATGGAGCATTGTCATGATGGGTGGAGATTCACACAATAACCAAAAGAATATCGTATTCCCATCCTGGGGAGCTCTGCCGCATTCTCTAATGGAACAGTAAGAATACCCTGAGTAGAGGGACAATGACTAGTGAAAGAGGATGGTCCATTGATAGGTCCTTGATATTGATGACTGTGCTTATGACCTTTACTCTTGAAATTGAAACTTAGCCTAGTATTACAGGGTGACTAAGATCTACCTCCTGAAAGCCTCCTTGTTGCTCAAAAGTGTCCTCTTGCTAAGCCAAATGCAGCATATAAATACGTTACTTTCCCCTCAGCATGGGACAAGACTCCATGGAATGAGCCTCCCTGGAATTGAGGGATTACTATCAAGCACCAACTAGCAATGCAACTGAAAAAAAATCTTGACCAAAAGGAGGTAAATGTAAAGATAAATCCACAAGTATGGGTAAGAGACTTCAAAGTGTGCCAGGAGGTCATTCCAGAGGTTACACTTATGCACATCTCAGCATAACCTCACTGACTGCCAAAGTAGATACTACCCCAAATAGAGAGGCTTCTGAGGGCTCTGGAGACATCTAGACACTATAGTAAGGGCAGATAGCTCAGGAGTTAGGTGACTTTACAATGGGCCTTACTTTGGAATTTATGCTCCCCAATGTGACAGAGTTGGACTCAGTTATAGTTTCCATACACATTGCTCTTCTGTCCTTCTATTTGAAACTATAATTAGAACTAGAGTTGGTATGTGTATATCCAAGAGACTTAAATCTTTCAGCTTTCCATGTGCCATCTGAGCCCTGAATCTCAACAAAGTTGCAACACCTACTCTTCAGTTCATTGGTCTCACCCAGGACAACTAACAAGAAGGTGATGATGTACAACCACTATACCAGGGAACCTAGAGAGTATACAACTGCAAGCAAGGGAGTCATGTCCATCGGCCCTCTGAGACTGAAGCCTCCTCTCAATTAGAAGTAGATTGAACATCATCATCCCAGAAACCTCAAGATTGAGGAACAAACTATGGACTAAATTAGACTTATGGGCATTCTTCTACTGCAGACTAATTGTGATTTTAACAGTGGAAGAATTTATACCATGGATGTGGAGGCAGTGATCACTGGGGGTTCTGAAGGCAGGGGGAGGGAAAAACAGGTGTAATATGGAGACATTTTCAGGATTTGGGAAATGTCTTGAATGGTATTGCAATGACAGATACAAGACATTATATATCTTGCCATAACCTACAAAATTGAGTGACAGAGAGTGCAAACTTCAATGTAAACTGTTCCATGCTTAGTGGCAATGCTTCAAAATGTGTTCATCAATTGCAATGACTGTACCACACTAATGAGGGACATTGTTTATGTGGAAAAGTGTGGGAGATGTGGAGGGCAAGGTATGTGGGAATCCTCTATATTTTTATGGAGCATTTATGTAATCTAAATGTCTCTTTTAAAAATAAAAATAAAATAAAGAGACAAAATTGTATTTTTTTTCTTGCATGATTGTTATGGCATACCTGGAAAACTAGAAGTAAACACTGAAATAACAAAATAATTCAATAATTGTCTCAAAAGTACTCAAATAAAGCAATTGCCATTTATATATAATTAGGCCACTAATATCTATGAAGTAGTATATAGAAAAATGGTTCCAAACTGATTACAAAATGAATAGTTAAATGTTTGTAACCAAGAACCAAAGAAGAATTTTACAGTGCTGCTATGGAAAAAGAAAAATAGTTTTGAGCAATTTCATGACAAAGGATGGGTATTTGAAAAATTTAGAAATTTATATTTTGGTTTTAGATAGCATGACCCAAAATATAATGAAAGAAAGACAATCCTTTCCAGGAAGACTACAAAGCCAGATGCAATACAGGAAAGGGATATTATATTTGATTAGATTAAATAAAATCCTGTCGGTAATATATTATCAGAAATAAAGTACAAACATCACCTTTTACATATGATAGGCATGAGATGGATAAAGTCTAAATTTCTTAATATTTTGGAGCAATAGAAATCAATGAAAATAGTGAAAAATTAAAGAAGGATATGTCACATAAGGTTAAGACAAATGGCTCATATACTTTTTAAAACTTAGTCTAACTCACAATTAGATAAATGCACATCAAAACAATGAAGAATTATATAAGTCTAAGAATATTGTTAAGGAATTGTTAGCCCCAAATACAAAGTTAAAATAACCTGTACCATTTGAGATTTCCTTGCAGCTCTCTAAATAAATGAGGTTATTCCTTTAAATTCCCTAAATTCTGAGGACAACTGTGGTGATCTATTTCATTCTATCTCTATGGTATATTTCCTTACTCATGTCAAGGAAGATCACTTTAATATAGGGTGAAAGCCTAGGCCAGTAAGCCATGATTCTTAGCCTACTCTCTCTTGGGGGAAGCAAGGGGTGTTTTTCAATTTCTCTGAAGTAAGAACACTTGTCATTCAGGCCTTGAGAACACCTTTTTCAAAGCCTAATTAGCAGCTGGGTTTGCTGTAATGCTGGGATTCAGAGCAAGGACAAGCCTGGACAAGATGAGCCACAGTGAGAAGAGTAAGGAGTCTGGCACAGACAAGCACATTCTACCTTCCTCTCAGTTTGGGAACAAAGATGGGGAAATGTATAACCAAACCCATGTATCTAGAATTTAATTCTAAACTACTTCATTTTCATTCATTCAACAACATGTGAAAATCTTCCATGTGTACTCTATCTTGTGATTTTGTCTTCTCTTTCCCTTTAATTCTTTTTATGACCACTCATTACCTTCTGTCTTTTTGCATTTCATAGCTATATTATTAGAACAGTATCTTGACAGATTTCTCTGCCTAACAAATATCTTTTTTTCCAAAGAACAGTAAATTTTGAGGAAATGCTGTCTGCATTGTGCCATACACCTCTAGTACCGAAGCATCCTTTGTTTTCGGTGTGAACAGGTGAAAGCTAAACCTCTGAGGTCATTGCTTATGCCCCTCAACTCTCCCATCCCTGTTGCCCAGAACACTTTCATGAATCTTTGCTGGAGTGTTCTACCTCTACCCCTTTTGGGCTGCTCAGCTTTATTCACACTATATTTCATGACTTAAATGACCTCGTTTCCCCTTCCAAACAGTTCCTATATTTCAAGGGTTAAACATTTCCTTTGCCACATTTTTACATCAAATCCACCCTGATTCCCTCATCATCACTTCTGAAGGATTTATTGCCTGCCTTAATTTGGCCCAATAAACATCATCTTATATTTTTATTATAAATTTAAAATAAGCAATATATTATTGTAGAACTATGTAATATTTTACTTGAACAACTAACAAGCAAATGCACGGTAGTTATTTAGATATAAGAGACGGGATCTTTAAAGAAAATGGTATTGTGCTTCTAATTGCTGAGAATTTATTTGGATAGCAAAAATCTCCAAAGGAGAGTTTAGATGTAAAATAGCTGAAAAACAAAAAATAATTTTGGGGAACATGACTTTTAGAGAGAAAGACCTTTTATGAATTTTTAGATACAAACCAGGTTATTCTAAGACAGTAGCTTTCAAACTCAAACATGCATCAGAATCACCTTGAGCAATCATTAAAATTAATCTCAAAAGTCTCACCGCAGTGTTTCACTTTCTGTAGGTTGGGATTGGTAATCCAGGATCTGCATTTCTAACAAGTTCCCAGATGATGCTGAGGTTAATTAGCCTTTTTACACACTTTGAAATCCACTGATCCAGGGATCTGAGACACAACAGAGGAGATCTTAACAAAAAGAAAGGAGCCATTGTTGTAAATCGCATTGACATTGGATAATAGAAAATCATTTACAAACTTCATTTTGTTTTTTTGTTTACCATTTGGCTGGTTTCCTGAAAGCAAGTATCATTGGGTTTCTGGAGAAAATAGAATTGGATGGTAGAAGGAATCAAACACCCTTTCAGGATGCATGCAGTGTAAGGTGTGAAAAAAATAAAATGGTTCCAAGTTAAAAGAAAATTAAATGAAAATATTTTTGTGGGATAAAAACTATGCAGGATATTGCCCCAAATATAATTGAAATTAAAAAGCTAAATACTACTTATCGTCTAAGCACTGAGCTTTCCACTCATTGCATTGCCTTGAATTTTAGTTTATTTATCATAATAAGTAAATATTTCTACTAGAATAAAAGATTACAGTATGACTTCCAAAGGGCCTACACAGGTCAAACAATTTAAACTAATATTTTTGCTGAATTTTTTGTGCGATTTTATAATTATTCATACTCAAACAGCAAGAGAGAAAGGTTAAAAATGAGAACACAAATCCTCAGATGCAAAATATTTTTAAAAACAAGGCAAAATTTAAACTTGAAAATCAATAATATAGCTCAGGAACAACTAATTGCTGAATTCATTGAGCAAACAGTTAATAGATTCACACACTGAAATACTGGCAAATTCCTTTCTCTACCTGACATAGCTTCATAATAGGATCATGCACAAGTTATCACCACTTAAGAATGTGTAAATTAAATGGGTTTTCCTAAATTCCATCATCCTGCATATCCAATGTATGATACTATACCCAACTTCATGTGGAAAGGACACATTCTTCCTCTAAGACAAGAGGAAAGGAATGGAAACATAAGTGAGAAGAGATTAATAGGGATATACAGGGAAAATTTACTATTCTCAGCCATGTAGATGATGGGGAAGCCCACTGAGAATGGTGAGAATAGTTTCAGTTTTGAAGGGTAAGGACAGTTGGAGGAACAGCAGGGAGAAAAGGAAATCTAGTCAACCACTAAGTATCCAGAAGGTATGTTACTCTAGGTGATTAAATAGGAGATTTGGTTAAAAACTCCTGATTCACTGTACCAACCCCCTAAAAGCCCACAGCAGTTATAATGGAGAATCCACTGAGAAGATAAAAATTTCTAATGCATATGAAATGCATATAAATATTTCAGATAGTTCCATTCTGCTTCAAAGTGACTATTAAATTTAGGGTAATTTTTTTTATTAAGAAAAATATAAGACAAGTAAAGTACAAACAATTTAGTAGATTTTTGTTGTCTATACCTCTAATAAATTGCCTAAATGAATTTATCTGAGATATCTCAAATCCTTTCATAATGCTTGACTCTAAGTATCAGTGATTACTCATATGTCAAATATTAAAGGATAATGTCTTAAAAAGGATACAATATTACTCTCATACAAATATAAACAAATACATGCAAAAGATATCATTTAATTCAGTAGTTAATAAGGGAAACAGCAAGATATTATTAGTCATTCAGAGGACAAATCAAGTTATACACATATAAGAGCAGATAAAGACTGACAGAATATATATATATTTTTTTCACATGCTTGAAATAATTTATTTTCCTGAATTTTATAATGATTCAAGGTAAAATTTTCAAATCATACTTTGTTCATGTCATAGCATTTTAAGACATCTCCCAATATTATCATTTCTCTCTCATAAGTTCATGTGTAAGATAAATTGCAACATTATCTAAGTCAACTATTCCCAAACCTTGTACATCATTAAATTTTTTTTAAATTTATTTTTATTGTGGGTAAAAATCAAAATTCTTACAATACATACAAACATTTGCAAAGTGATATATAAATATATATGCATATATGTGTATTTGCTTACAAAAATGTTATTTATATATATATATATACATATATTTTAAGAGGTGCTTAGATTACCCAAAATATTACAAGGGTTGCCACCTGAAAGCCTCCTTGTTCCTCAAATGTGGCCTCTCTCTAAGCCAAACTCAGCATATGATTGCATTACCTTCCCCCCAACGTGGGACATGACTCCCGGGGATGAGCCTCCCTGGCAACGAGGGATTAATACCAAGTGCCAACTGGCAACACAACTGGAAAAAGACCTTGAATAAAAGGGGGAAAAGGTAAAGACAAATGAGTTCAAGTGGCTAAGAGACTTCAAAGAATATATTTTAAAACAGATGTAAAATGCATATCTTTACAGAGCAATATCAATTTCACTACTACAGAATATATTTAATTTGCATTTATTTATTTTTTGCCAATTTCAGTTTGTTTTCATATTTTTTCCTCTTACTGGCATAAGGAAAAACTGGGATGAATAGAGGAAATGCTATTACTTCCATTTTTTCCAAGAGGTATGTTAAGTATTTTTATCTGCATTGTTCAGTTGAATCAGAATAATGATTCAAATGAGAAGACTCACATGTAAGTTAATACCAAATAATTTATCAGAGATAAAATGCTGCTAGTAAATGGTTTAACTATTTGTATCCATACTGACTGTTCCAAAACCACTGTCTTTTATCACTACATATCACAATGTAAAAAAAAAAAAAGGAAAATTCTATTAAAGTAGGATTTAAACTATAGACCTTAATCTAAATAGAATTTTAAGTAGAAGATTTGAGACTGATAACCCTTTGCACTCACAAATCTAATTTCTAGTAGAAATCTTCATATTATCATGAATATGTTAAATTACTTGAGTAAGGACTTTTTGGGGTTAGTCTAATGCAGTGTCAAATTTTGTGATAAATATATGGGTGAGTGACTGACAGTGATTTTACACAAGTAAAAAATAAATATTAAATTATTTCAATCCATTCTCAAGTTGTCCACTTTATTTTTTTGAGAAATTTGTTAAATGTCCAGAGAAATGATCAACTTCACCTTGGGGAAAACATTCTTCCTCATGGGGTTTTCTGAAGTTCGGGAGATCTAGATTTTACATGCTGTACTCTTTTTAGTAATTTACTTATCAGCTCTACTAGGGAATCTTATCATCATTATTCTCATCAGGAAGGATCATCGGCTACACACCCCCATGTACTACTTCCTGAAGAACTTGTCCTTTCTGGATCTTGGCTTCATTTCTATCACTATCTCCAAATCCATCGCTCACTCTCTGACTAATCACAGCACAATCTCATTCTTGGGGTGTGTTTCACAAGTATTTTTCTTCTTCTTCTTGGCCTCTAGAGAAGTAGGTCTCCTCACAATGATGTCCTATGACCGTTATGTTGCCATCTGCCACCGACTCCAATATGAAATCATCATGAACCATGGGGCCTGTGTGCAGATGGTCGTTTCCTCATGGGTCAGTGGAGGCCTCAATGCAGTTTTGCACACATCTTCCACCTTCTCATTACCCTTGTGTGGGTCTCTTTTTGTTTATCAGTTCTTCTGTGATGTTCCCCCACTCCTTTCTCTTGCCTGTTCTTATAACATTGGAGAATTAGTAGTCATTGGGCTCAATTTGTATTAGATATTGATTGTTTTGTGTTTATTGATATTTCTTATATTAACATCTTCTCCACTGTGCTGAGGATGCCATCAAGAGAAAGCAGATCCAAAGCTTTCTCCACATGCCTGCCTCACCTCTTTGTTGTAACTTTGTTTATCTCATTTGCATTTTTTGCCTATTACTGCCACTTCCCAAATCTCCATCAGGCTTGGACTTGCTAGTGTCTGTGTTCTATACTGTGGTTCCACCCACCATGAATCCCCTAATCTACAGTCTAAGAAATAAGGATATGAAGACTGCACAAAGGAAACTGCTGATGAGCAGACATTGTCCTTCAAATTGGAAGAACTGGAGTCACATTTGACATGAACTTTTCATTCACTGACATACAAACCGGTGGTAAAATCTGGTGATAATACTGGATATTTAAAGTATGTTTAACATAGATGTACTCATTGAACTGATATAAAGAAGCATCCTCTACACCCAAATCTAGCAGATGGGACAAACTGTAGGGCTTCACTTGGAATTGGGCAGATGTAGGCTGGTATTTTATGTATGATTATAATGGGGAAATCTTTATCCATTTCAAATGCTAAACTGGACAGGATTTTAGGATATCAAAGATAAACCTGAAATCTCTTAGGCAAACCAAATATATGGTTACTCTTAGCAAAGGGGATATATGAAATGCTATGTCTTGGAGAAATATGTATAATTCATTCTCAAATTAAAAGACACAAGATTTATGGCAATCTGTTGTCCATCTGTTTTCGTATTTTCTTTCCCAATCCTACTGTATGCCACTTTCTGGTGTATGTTTAAATTATTCAGTTTTAATTCCATTTTAATCCAACTTTATTATATTTTGGTTCATGCAATGATAAAATGAAAGCTAGGTTTGGGGAGCATAGAGTAAGGCAGCAAGCCCAAAAGGATTCTTAGGATAAATGTGGATTTTGGGAGACAATACACCAAGGTGATTTTTGGAAAAGGCAATACTTAAGCTTTGTTTTAAAGGAAGAAAAGTCCTGAGTCTCAAAAGGTTGGGGGACTACAGTGAAAGATGAGGTGGAAGCAAAACAAAACAAAAATAGCAAAGGGTGGGAGGGGAAGAGATGACTGGTCTGGTAGTGGGAATCAAAGTGATCTTTGTCATGAAAAAAAGAGAAAAGGGAAGAGTTGGAGTAGGAAGAGGATAAAAAGTTTTGACAAGAGTCTGAGTGTCAAGCAGGCAGTGGGAAATAGAGCTTTGATTAATTATTGCCATGAAGGGAAAGTAGCTATATTTACATTCTATCAAAAATCTAATGTAATAGTTATGTTTGGGGAGGTCAAAACAATAGACAAGAAATTTTAGTTTACTACCAATGAGAGTTGCAGATCTTCATCATTTCTTCATATACAACCCAGTACGATCTTAGGACCATTTCTATCTTCCTGATTTAATGTTATGTTTTCCTTCCCTAGACTATTTGATCATGAAACTTCTTATGCCTTGGACAACTTCAGTCTAATTCAGTTCCTTCTTTTAGATACTTTTAAACAAGTTTTATCTCTACATCATAGCACTTATTTTAGTTTTAATTTGGAATTTGTTCCATAAGCCTTTAGTATATGCACCTTTCCCTCCCGGAACTGAGTTATGGTTGAAGGCAGGGTCTATATCTCCAGTGACTAGCTTAGTGTGTGGAATAGAGGAGAGATAAAACAAGTATTTATTTAATAAGTGAATTGTTGGACAATATCACAAGTGCTATTGCTCCCATAAAATTTTGTTATTACCCTTAAATATAAAAGTTTTTAACATCTTCTAGTTATTACCCAGGCTAAGTATATTTGTGCTGTAAATCAGTTTATAAAAAGAATTACCATACTGAAAGATAGTGAGCTTTTAAAGGGAAAGAATTCTATCTATGCTATTATTATGTATTCTGAAATTGATTTAAAATGAATTGATGGACCCTTTTCATTTTTTATTAATTACTCTCATAGTAGTTTTTTAAAAATATATTTTTATTTATTTTTAAAAGATACTTAGATGGGCTGGGAGGACAGCCGAGGGAAGGGCGGGCAAATGGGGCAGAGGCTTGCCCTGGGGGTGGAGGGTGGGAAGGCGGTGGAGGAGATGGTCACAGAAAGTAGAAAAGTTCCCCCACGCTGAGGGGGAGGTTGAGGAGGCGGTGGTGGCTGCAAAGAGCAGGAGCCGGAGCGGGAGGAGGAGGAGGAAGTGGCTGCGGAGCTCTCTGCTAATGAGTGTCTGGACCTGTGACTAACCAGGCAGCAACATATCAATTCCTCCCGGAGCGGATCCAGAGAGCCGGGATGGAGAGCGAAGGCGCTGGGCGGTGTGGTCCCCGCGCCCCCTGCAGGCGCCCCGCCGGGGAGGAGCACGGCCAGTCGCAGCAGAACCCCGCGGAGTCTGGCCGCACCAACCGCGGCGCGCCCGCGTCGTCTGGCCAGCTGGCCGGGAGGCGGCTGCGAGTGCTCCACCCGCAGGGCTCCTTTTACGCGGGGTGGCGGTGGGGCAGGCCTGAGCCAGGCCCCCGCGACCAGGGTGGGAGGAGCAGAGGCCGTGGCGCGGGTGAGTGCCCAGGTAGGCGCGGCCGGGCAGGTGGGGCCATCTGGACAGCTCACGGGGACGCCTGGGCAGGAGGGCTGGTGGGCAGCCTTCCAGGCCGCAGGACTGACTGCAGGTGGCTAGCAGCTGGGGTTCTGACTGTCACACTTTGGCTGGATTCTCAGGGAGAAGCCTCAGCATTCTCCTCAAGGCTCTTTCTGAGCTACCTTCAAATCCCCTACCACTTTGCTCATTTCCTGGCAAGGTCTGGGGTTATGCAAGAGCTTGCCATTTTCGCAGTTGGGCTCCTTGGTCGTAAAAATATGCATGGCGGGGAGGGCTTCTGCAGGAATCTAGCTCTGTCCTATGCGCCATTGGAGTTTACAGTGAAAGGGAAGGACCATTCCCCGCCGCAGAGAGGTTGACAGCTTTGGTCCTTAGATGCACAAAAACACCCCAGTGTGCTAATATCATCCAGAGCATCAAAAAAGGCATGCAAGAACCAGATTTTGCAAGATGCCTGCTGAATGCAAGGAAGGCTCCAGCCATTTTCGCTGCCTTTTAGAAGCTTATAAGATACAGTCCTATCACAAAGCAAAATAAAAGTATGAAACCAATAAATGGGTATATCATAAAGTATTTTATTTCTACAGGTTCATTCATGCAGCAGTCACTTACTGGGTGACTGTGTCTGGAGTACTGCACAAGGTTACCAAGGAAATGGAAGATCTGGTCCCTGCAGGGCAGGAGTTTACAATTTAATTAGGAACACAAGGCATATGTACATGAAACAGCTAGAAAATAATCTCTGAGTATTATGTAAGAGCGTTGGAGAAGGATGGGTACATTTTTCTTAATAAGGGAAAGAGGTTTGTATCTATATCACTGGTGGGGATCAGGAGAGGAAATTTCAGGTCAAATCAAGGCAGGAAAGCCTATATGTATCCCCTCTGGAACAATAGAACAGGGACATCAGTGTCACTTGGCTACAGTGTCTGCCACTGAACAACTGTGTCACCTTGGGCATGTTTTGAACCCCTCTAAGCAGAGAATAAAGCCCATCTCATGGAGTAGTTGTGTGGTTCAAATGAAATTATACACGTGCAAAAACTTTTCAGACTGCTATGTAACTGTTCCTCCAGCCTGTACTCCTAAGGCATCCTAATTTTACAATTTGTCCTCTTGTTAACTTGCACTAAAGTGCCCACTAGGTTGTAAGCTCCATGAGAGCAGGGACCAGGTGTAGTTGTGTTCACCATGTATCACCATGTCTAGAAGAGTGTCTGGCACATGTATGTGTTCAATAAAGGGTTCCTGAATAAGAGAATAATAATAATTTATAAAAAGATACTTAGATAACATAAAATGTTATATAAATAATATAAGGGGATTTCCATATGCCCCACTACCCACAGCTCCCTCTTTTCCCCACATTCACAACTTCTTTCATTAGTTTGGTACATTCATTGCAATTGATGAACATATTTGGTAGCTTTGCCACTAAGCATAGATTGTAATTTGCATTGTAGTTTACACTCTCTCCCAATCAATTCTGTAGGTTATGGCAGGATATATAACAGCCTGTATCTGTCATTGCAATGTCATTCAGGACAATACCAGGTCCCAACAATGCCCCCATATTACACCTCTTTTTCCCTCTTCCTGACTTCAGCACTTCTGCTGACCACTATCTCCACATCAATGATATAATCTTTTCCATTGCTAGAATCCCAATAAGTCTATAATAGAATACCTGTAAGTCCACTATAGTCCATATTTTATTCCCCAATTCTGAGGATTCTGGGATGGTGAAGGGTTCTGGAGACACTCTGTTCCTGCTGTCATGGCAGATAGCTCCTGAGTTTGGTACCTTGCCAATGGGCCCACATGACTCTTTTGCCCCTTCTATTTGAACCCATAGTAGTTTTTATTTGTACTGAATTGACTTGTAATTCATTCCAAAGGAAATGGAATAAAACAAAACTTTTGTAATAATACTTGTCTTTTGCATGTTGCTAAGTTACATGATCATTAACTGTATTTTAATAGGAAAAAAGAACAAATAAATTAGTGCAATAAAGAGAGGGCAAACATTTCTATTACTGAATAAAGGTGTATACATTTCTTTAAAAAAATTTTGTAACAGTGAAATATATTGGCTTATTTCCAATCAGTTGCAACATACCATATAAGTACTAGTTGTTCAGCAACTGAACTAACCACCCCCTTCCCAGGGTTTCATTCTTTCTCTTTATAACCTCTTATGTTATACTTTCTCATTCTAGACTTGATTTTCCCTCAAAACAAAGTAAATTATATTAAGGATACTTTGACATTGTTTTGGTTTTGTATTTGTAAGCTAGTTTTCCTATAAAGGAGGGCATTTGGAATCTAGCATATCATAGTATAATGACCCCCAAAGATGTGCCATGTCCTTATCCACAGAATATGTGATTATATTATCTTACATAAAAAAAGTAACTTTAAGGATATAAGAATAAATGTCATGTTATAAAGATATATTGGATTATCCAGACTGGAGCAGACTAATCACCTAAGTCCTTCAAACAGAGGACCTTTTCCAACTCTAATCAGAGACCCAGAGACATGGTAGCATGAGAAGGACTTGACTGAGCATTGCTAATTTTGAAGATGGAGAAAGGGGTCCATTATCCAATGAATGCAGACCTCTAGAAACTGAGGTTTCTTTCTGTCCATGTCTATGCACTCAGGTGTCTTAATTCAGTGATATCTCATTAGATATTTAATTTAATATCAGGTAGACATTATTACCCCAGAGTTGAAAATTCAAAAGTTTTAAGGTGAGGGTATAAGTTTTTATTAAGAAGATCAAATTGTGGTACAAGTGTTTGCTTACTTGATTAAATTAAAATCTTCTATATTGTTGATAATGTTTTTCACTAATTGGTTAAAATTGTGAAATATTATTTGATCATTCTAGAAATAACATCTAAACATATGTATTTTTGGCACACTACAGAACTTGAATGACCACAATCAAATTAGTTTGCCAAGATTTTTTAATAGAATATTTCCAACTTCTTACATAAGAATATAAAATTTTACGGAGTTAAGTTGCAAACAGAAGACTTCACTGGGAGATTTATCCAAAATTCTAGGTTTTTAATCAGTCTGAATAATCAGAACTCTCTGGGAAAAAAATCATTAATAATTACTACCATGTCTAAGAATCTATAAATTTAAGTGAGTATTTTCTAATTTAATAATAAGAAAGAATATGAGGTAATTAACTTAAACTGTTCTTTACTAAACAAGTCATAGAAACCATGATGAAGAAATGATGTCATACTTCCTATTATAAAACTATTACTTCAGTTTCACTATTACATTTTTAAGATCATATATTAAGCATAGATCTTGATAAAGGATAGAGGAGAAAATGTGAGGACACTGGGGCACGGGAAGAGAAGAAGGGAGAATTGAAGTTCAGAGATTCTAGTTCCCAATAAGATGGAGTTGGAACATTCCATTGTATCTCTTCCATTGAATATGTCTATAATTTCTGGACAGAATATAATAATAGTTACGAGAGGACTCTGTTCAGTAAATAGAAGCAGGAAGATTGAAGAAGACCAGAATTTGAAATACCATCAAACTGGTGGTAAGTTTACCATTTTTGCCCCTCATGTCCTCCTATGCTTTAGCCCCTGATATGGGCTCAGTCATGGAAGCCCAAAGTTTCTGTAAATCTGAAATGATTCTAAAATTAGAAGTTTATTTAAGAATTTGTTTCCTAAAAGATGGAATAGGAGTTCATTTCTTTATTGTTGCTGCTAAGTTCAAGTAAATTTCCAAGCACAAGAAGATTGTGACAGATGGAGATAATAAGAAACATCAGTTAGGAACCTCAAGATCTGGGGACTGACACAGTTGTGAGTTCCCAGGGTTATAATTTTGCCTCTTGTAACCCAGACTCAATTCTGGAGAAACTAGAAATCCAGGTAAATGAAGAGACAGACAAAAAGGGCTACAACAAAAGCCTTCTCTCTTTAGCTAAAAGACCATGAAAGGGGAAGCATAACATAACAGAAAATTTTAAACAAAACATCTATTCAGGAATATACAAAAGAAAAATCTGTGATCCCACTCAGCTTTGTCTGAAAAGATTGAGTGAAGAACTTGTATTTCCACCCCATCCAGGCTGCAGTGAGACATCCCAGCTCCCCCATTAAGATGATTTCACAGTAGGCCAATAGGGTGCCATGACTTTCAGCCCTACCTGATACACACAAGCCCCTGTGTATCACCACAGCAGTGTCAATGGAGATGATGTGGGGCATCTTGACTTCACTCCCTTCTGATTTTAATGAGGTTCCCCTCCCAGTACTTGCTGGGGTGGTGTCAGAGGATGCCTATGGGAGATTCAGGACTTTCACCATAGTCCAGTGGTAACAAGGCCACTACATTTGGTGTTAGTGGAAGCCATGTGGGAAAGAGAAACAAGACACTGCTGCCCATTCCAGTCCAATTTGTATTAGAAGAATCCTCATAGGGAGCTTGAAACCTCACACCTGCCCAACAGTAATGAGGAACCCCTCCTCCTCAACCTTTTTGTATCAACAGAGGTGAAGTAAGGAACTAGGAAATCCTCCCCTTCAGGAATGTATCTCACCCTGCGTACTATGCCAGAGCAATTCAGTGGAGGGTAACTAAAAAGGAATTAAATAAGATCCAAAGTCTCATAACATTGTAGCCAAAATTTCCAGGTTTTGGTTCTTCCAGGAAGATGGTGGATTAGAGAGGCACAGGACTCATTTCTTTCCCAGAAAAATAAGTAGAAGATAGGGATAAAAGACCTGGAAAAATGTTCTAGGGTTAGGACACAAGGGGCATTCTGGACACCACCCAGAAGAAAGAGGGACAAAGGAAAAGAAAAAGAATCTAAAGGGGAGCATGGTGAGTAGACGCTCCAGCTGCAGCTGCCGGCACTGTTTTTCCACCCTATAAGCAGACAATTTAGAAATCTCTGACCTTGGGCCGACAACTACAGACACAGTGATCCACCTTCCCAGGAAATGGTAGAGAGAGGGACACAGTCTAAAGTTGATTCAGCTTTTGGACAACAAATTTGGATGGCTGTGTCCCATGGGCCATTCCAGGCAAGGTGGGGTGGCACCATTGTATGCCCTGGGAGCCAGCAAGGGACTAAAGAGATCTGACCCTTTCAATCACCCTCCCTACTGGCCAGGAATGGTAGAGGAGAACACAGAAGTGAGTGAAATTACTTCCTACCCAGTAAAAGGGAGGGGTTATGGCAAATGTTAGAGAACAGCTTCTGAGAAAGTTTGGTTTGTGAGGCTCTGAAGAGCCTTGAGGCAGAACCTCTATCACAATGCTGTGGCTGGTGTTTTAGTGAAAACCTTCAGAGCAGAGTTTGAATTGAGAGGGCTGCTGAAGGGTGCCATCTACTGGTGCACCAAGGAAGTGCATGTGAGGAAAGAAGACTTAATTACAAAGGCAAAGACCATTAAACTACTAGAAGAAAATGTGGGAAACATGTCCAAGATCTTGTGGTAGGTGGTGGTTTCTTGGGTCTTACACCCAAAGTACAAACAACAAAAGAAAAAAATAAATAAATTAGACTTCCTCAAAATTAAACAATTTTGTATCTCAAAGGACCTTGTCAAAAGGGTGAAAAGGTAGATGACTTAATGGGAGAAAATATTTGGCAATCACAAATCTGAAAAGGGTATAATATCCGTGATATATAAAGAGATGCTACAGCTCAGCAATAAAAGGACAAATGACCTGATTAAAGAGTGGGCAAAAGATTTGAATAGATATTTGTTCAAAGAAAAAATACAAATGGTAAAAGAAAAAGAGAAAAAGAAAAAATATTCAGCATCACTAGAGATTAGGGAAATTCAAATCAAAGTTACCATGAGATATCCTTTCACACCTAATAGAATGGCCACCATTAAAAAGTTAGAAAACTACAAGTGTTGGAAAGGATGTGAAGAGAAAGGAATGTTTATTAACTCTTAGTGGGAATATAGAATTATAAAGCCACTGTGTATGACTGTTTGGCTTTTCCTAAGGAAGCTGAATATAGATTTGCCACATGACCAAGCAATACGACTACTAGATATATACCCAGAGGTAATAAGAGCAGTGACATGAACAGATATCTGCACACCAATGTTTGTAGCACCATTGTTCACAGTTGCCAAAAGATGGAAGCAATACAGGTGCCCATCAACTGATGAATGTATCAACAAATTGTGGTTTATACATGTGATGGAATATTATGCAGCTGTAATAAGAAATGAAGTTGTGACATATAAGACAACATGGAGAAAACTGGAGGGCATTATATTGTATGAAGCAAGCCAGACACAAAAGGACAAATACTAGTTGATTGTGCTATTATGAACTAAATACATTGTATAAACTCATGGATTTAATAACTAGAACATAGGTACCAGAAAATAGATTGAGGGTAAAGAATGGTTAATCTGTGCAGAATTGGTAAATATGTTGTTTGTTAATCTTTGGAAATGAATAGAAAAGGTGAAAGCACATCATAGTGTTTGTGACTAGCAGTGCTATTATATGGGAATGACAGAGGTGGAAAGGCAAAGTCTAAGGTCATGTATATTACTAGAAGGAAAGCTAAAAAATGCAACATAAGACTGTATAGCATAGTGAAACCTCATGTGAAATATGAATATGGGTAATATTGCATATAGAAGACTGTTTTTCTTTGAAACAGAAGAAATGTATGTTAATGTAACAAGATATTAATATCAGGTAAAAATACTACCAAAGCATACTGTGGACAGTAATATATATTAATATATTAATAACACAATTAAGGGTAAAAAAGGAAATATACTAATGCAAATAAACTAGACACAAGTAACTACATATTGCAGGCTCCAACTATACAAAATATAAATACCAATAAACCAGAGAGGTATAAACAGAATAGTAGCTATGTATGGCAGGGGAAACACAGAAAGATTGAGAGGTGATGAGTTTTTGTCTATTTTTTTTTGTATTTTATTACTATTATTATTGCAATAATGAATGTGCTCTAATAATGATTGAATTGATGAATGCACAACAATATGATTACAACAAATATCATTTATTGTATGCTTTGGATATATTGTATGCTTTATTAATATGTATCAATAAAATTGATTTGTTTAAAAAAATTTCCAGGTTTTAATAAAATGTCACTAGCTATACCAATAGCCAGGGAAATCTCAGTTTGAATGAGAAAAGACAATCACTAGATACCAGCATAAGTGTGTATTAGTCAGCCAAAGGTGTGCTGATGCAAAGTACCAGAAATCTGTTCACTTTTATAAAGGATATTTATTTTGGGTAAAAGCTTACAGTTACAAGTCCCTGAAGAGTCCAACTCAAGGCTGTTTTCTAAACTAAAATCATTTGCCATGAGTTGAAGCAAGATGCTATCAATGTCTACAAGAGTTCAGCCTTCCTCTTTCCTCTTACAGCTTCATGGTTCCAGCTCCTTCTGATCTCAGGTGTAGGCTGGAGACCTGATGAGTCTCAGTGCTGCAAATTATCAGGCAAATGACTCATCTCTGCCATGTCTATGGAGCTGTCTGTCTTCCTCTGTGTATCAGCTTCTATCTCCTTGACTGAGTTTATATAGCCCATGAAGGGGGTGGGGACTCAACTCTGAGTTGCCCTAATGTCATGGTCAAATCAAAGCCCTAATCTTGATTTAATCAAGTAAATGTAAAACTTTTGAATTTAATACAATTAAAGGTTAGGTACCATGCCCAGAAGAACAGACCAGTTTACAAACATAATCTCTTTTTCTTGGAATTCATTAATAATCTCAAATTGCCACAAAAGGTGACATAAATGTTAAAATTGTTTTACAAGGATTTTAAAGCATTTGTCATAAAGTAGTTCAGCAAATCTATGAATACACTTGAAACAAATGAAAAAATTAGAAAACTTCAGCAAAGAAATAGATGATATAAAGAGAAATCAAATAAAAAGTACATATTAAAAATGTAATAAAAAGTTTAAAATCAGTGAATGGGTGCAACAGCAAAATGGAGGGGACAGAGGAAAGAATCAGTAAACTTTAAGAAAGAACATTAGAATTTCTCCTCATTCAAAATGCAGAAAGAAAATATACTTAAAAAACAAAAAAGAACAGAGCTTCAAGGACCTGGGGGACTATAACCAGAAAGCTAACATCTCTGACATGTGACTAATTCACTCTTGTGCTGGTATATAGTGATTGTCTTTTCTCCATCAAATTGAGATTTCCCTGTCCCTTGGAATAGCTAGTGATATCTTATTAAAACCTGGACATTTTTAAAAACAAAACATCCTGTAAATTCCAGAAAGGAAAGCAAAAGAGGGTAGGGCTGAAAAGTTATTGGGAGAAACAATGGCTGAAAAATTATCAACTTAGTTTAGAGGCACAAATCTAATGATTTTAAGGAGTGGATTGTTGTGTGAAAGTTGTCGTGGGGCTGGGTAGGATGGTTGGGGGAATCGCACGGCGGCGTTCCGAGGGGTTTGGACGGCGAGAGAATAAAGGCAGCAGACAAGTTTCTCTTTGGGTTCAGCAAACAGGACTTTTATTGAGGACGTGCAGGGCCTTTTATCGATTCAGTGAGGGTTGTTGTGTGGGGGTCTTGTAGGAGGCAAGGCAAGAAAAGAGAGGAAGTACGTGGCAGGCTAAGATTGGGCACAGTTGGTTGCTAGGGAGGGTTTGCTATCTGTGGAAGGCAGGAAGGTTTCGCGGGCACAGGAACAGGGTGAGCTACATTCTTAAAGAAGGCTGAAAATAGAGTTAGGCTAGTCCTTTGTTATAGTCGGCCATTTGAGCTTTACCTCCTTAGGCAACCTCCAACAGTGGATTGATCTCCACATAAGATAAATCCCAAAATAAATCTCCATCAAGACGTAATCAAACATCTGAAAATTAAGGACAAAAAAAGGGATTTCTCATAAAAAGTATTATAGAAGTCAGAAAGTAAAACCTATTATGGAAGTCAGAAGGAAGTGGCACAACAATTTTCAAGTGCTGAAAGAAAAGAACTGTCAACTCAGATTTTTATATACAATGAAAATATATTTCAGGAATGAAGGTGAAATCAAAACATCCTCAGCTGAAGAAAAATGAAGAAAATTTTGTGTTCATTCTTTCATCTACTCTGAAAGAATGGGAAAAGGACATTCTCTCAATAGAAAAGAAATTATGAAAAAAGGAATCTTGAAACATCAGATAGGTTGAAAAACAATAGAAAACAAGAAAATATGGGTATAAACAATAGATTTTCCTTCTCTTCTTCAGTTTTCTAAATTATATTTGACAGTTGAGGCAAAAATCAAAACACTGATGTGGTTTTCAATGTATGTAAAAGAAATCTGTAAGATGATTATGATATAAATGAAGAGAGAAAAGGGAAGTAAAAGGAGAAAAAATTTGACACTTCACTCAAGCTGATAAAATGATGACACTAAAAGACTGTGGTATCATATGTATGTGTGATGTAACACCCAAGATTATCTATAAAAATGGTATAAAAATCTTTTGCTGTGAAACAATATAGAACAATAAAATGGATTTCTAGAAATATTTCAAGTAATTCAAGGAAATGAAAAAAACTAAACTGATAAGCAAGCAGAAAATAAACATAGAATAACAGACTTAAGCCATAACTTACCAGTAATTATATTAAATGTAAATGGCTTATATACACTAATTAAAGACAGATATTGACAAAGTGAATAAAACAAACATGACCCAACTTAATGTTCTTTATAAGAATCTCACTTAAAATATAACAATATAGATAAGTTAAAAGAGATGGAGAAGATATACCTTGCAAACATTAATAAAACAGGGAGCAGGATTGGCTATATTAATATTATATAAATAGACTCAAAGAAAATTACCAATTACAGAGGGGGATATTGTATAATTATAAAAGGTTAATCCATCAAGAATTAATAGCAATTCTACATGTATGTGCTCCAAAGAAGAGAGCTTCAAAAAAGTAAAAGAAAAAATTTATAGAACTGAAAGGAGAAATATACAAATCTACAATTAATTTGTAAACTTCAACAGTCTCCTGTCAACAGTATTGAAAGAAAAACTAGACAGAAAATCAATATCATACCATCTATATGTGGCATCTCATTGATATTGGTATAAAACTCTATCCAACAGCAGCAGAGTGCAGTTTCTTTTCAAGTTCTTAGTAAATATGTACCAAGCTACACTATAAACTGGGCCATAAAATGGACATCAAGAAATTATAATAATTGAAATCATACAGTGGGTGTATTTGGCCACAGGGAAACCTAATTAGATATCAATAACATAAAAATAGCATAAATATGTCTAAAGGGACATAAATATGTTAAGGGAAATAAAAATAGATTGAAATGAATTAAAATGAAATACAACATATCATGTTTTGTGGGACATGGATAAAGCAGTGTTGAGTGGGAAATATTTAGAAGTAAATACTTTCATTAGAAATAACCATGTATCAGAAATCTAAGCTCGCACATCAATAAAATAAAAAAGTAAAATAAACTCAAAACAAGGGAAAGTAATAATAATAAAAATAAAATCTGAAACCTATGAAATTGAAAAGAGGAAAATAAAGATAATATCAATGACATAAAAAAAAACTGGGTCTTTGAGGTGTTCAATAAAATTTTTATACTTCTAGCAAAAGTGACAAACCCAGAATGGGAGAAGGTAAAAATTACCATTATCAAGAATGAAATAGAATGCAAGTATAAGTGCTTCAGCTACCAAATAATTAGTATTAGAATATTTTGCATAGTTCTGTCCATATACATTTGAAAAATTAAAGGAAATGGACAATAATGCAAAAAATACCCACAAACTACGACAATAATTTGAATTGATCTATATCTATTAAGTCATTTCAAAACTCCCAAAAAAGAAATTTCCAATTTCACTGATTTTGCTGGAGAATTCTACCAAAATCAGACAAGACAGTACAAAATTTAAAAACTATAGACCAATATACATCAAGAATATAGCCACACATATCCTTAAAAATATGATGAAATATAATTAGGCAGAAGAGAAAAAGAATTATACATGATTACCAAGTGAGGTTTATTTTTGGGATGCAAGGCTGGTTCAACATTTAGAAATCAGTGTAATCCTCCGTATTGTTAGGATAAAAAGAACAATCACATGATAAAATTATCTGATTCAGAGAAACATTTATCAAATCAGAAAGGAAAAGAAAGTCTCCCAGTTTTCAGATGGTATGAGGTAGGAAGAAATCCCAAGGTATCTCCAAAAACATCTGGAACTAATAAGTGAGCTCAGCCACGTTGCAGGACTTAATATAAACATAATATATCAATTATATTTCTATATACAGGTGACCAATATGTGAAATACATTATTAAAATACAATGCCATTTACTATCAGTCACAGTAGGAAATATTTATGTGTAACTCTAAGTAAACTTGTACAAAATTTATATGCAGAAAACCACAAAACACTGGTGAAAATAATCAAAAAAGAAATGAATAAATAGACAAATATGCCATGTGCATGGATTGTAAAAGCAAATAACCTAAAAATTTACCTTAAATTTCCAGGTATGTTATAATGAATATTATAGACTGGTTGTCCTAAATACTGGGAATTTATTGTCCCACAATTTTGGATGCTAGAAGTCTAAAATCAAGGTATTGGTAGGCCTGATATTTTTTCAAAATCTGTAGCTTTCTGATGGGACCCTCCTGGCAATACATGATTCTATCTCTGCCTCCATCAAGTGTTGATCTGTATCCTCCCATCTCCTTCTTACTCCTACTGCTGTTTTTTATTATTATTATTATTATTTTGTTTATAAGGACTCCTTATGAATTTGGCCTCATCATGTTAGTATCTTTGAAGATCCAATTTACAAGTGAGTTCATATACATAAGATCTATGTTTAGAACTTGAACATACCTTTGTAGAGGGTTATGTTTCAATCCATAAAAGATGTCAGTTCTCACCAGATTGGTATATAATTTTAACTATGAGAATGATAGGAAGATTTTTATAGATATACACAAAATTTATGTTGAAATGTAACAAAATAAGAGTAGTTAAAACAATTTTGAAAAATAAAAATAAAATGAGATTGCTTACTTTTCTCCAATTCAAGATTTATTAAATGGTTACAGTAATCAAGATTGTGTAGTACTGGCAGAGGAACAAGAACATAGAACCATAGAACAGAATGGTAAATCTAGAAATGGCTTTACATTTGTATGGTCAACTTAATTTTTTTTTTTTTTTTTTTTTTTTTACAAATTTGTAAAAAAAAATCATTGGAAAGAAGCAAAGTCTTTTCAACAAATGATGCTGAATCAATTTTAGATCCAGATGCCAAAAAAAAAAAAAAAATTTGAACCTCAACATAAATTTCATACCTTATAGAAAAATTAACTCAAAATGGATCATAGACTTAAATGTAAAATGTAAAACCATAAATTTTAATAAAAAAAATAATGGAAGAAAATTATCTGGATGTAGGGCTGGCTGAGGAATTCTTAGACATAACTTAAAAAGAATTATCCATAAAATTTTAAAATGAAAATAAAATAAACCTCACCAAAATTAAAATCTATTACTCCATGAAATCTCCTGTGAAGAAGTTGAAAAGTTAAACTTCCCAAGGAAGAAAATATGTGCAAAGCACACATTCAGCAAAGGACTTCTAATTAGAATATATAATGAACTCTCAAAACTTAACTGTGAAATAAATAAAACAAGAAAAAATACAATTAGAAACTGGGAAATACATGAAGAGCTACTTCATCAAAGGGAATATACAGATGGCAAATAAACACATGAAAATATATTTAACATCACTATCTATTAAGGAAAAGTTTGTTTAGATTAAAATGTGATATCCCTACAAATCTACTGGAAAGACTAAAATAAAAAATAGTAACAAAAACAAATCCTGATAAGGATGCATTTAATCTAGGTTTCTCATATATTGTTAAGAATGTAAAATGGTATAATCATCCTGGAAATTATTTGGCGTTGTTTAAAAAATTACAAAACAAGCATACAAATATCAAACAAAGACTTACTATATAACCCAGCAATCATACAGCTGGATATTCATCCTAGAGAAATGAAAACTCATGTCTGAAAAAAATCTATTCCTGATTGTCCTTAACAGTTTTATTTGTAACAACCTAAAGTTGGAAGAAATCAATTGTCTTTCAACAAAGGAAGGCTAAACAAACCATGGTACATGCATGTCATGTGTTACAACCCAACCCCTGAGGGCTTGAGTTGGTGAGGCTGTAAGACCAAAGAACAAACCTGGCATTTAGTCAGGCATAATTTTTTGGGACTTATGAAGAGAATCTTTGATGGCAGCTGGATGCATGAAGTTAGCGCTCCACAAAGAAATGAGAAAATGAGGGGTGATATAAGGGGGTTCAGAACAAGGACATTCCACAGGATATGAGAACAGAGTTTCTGCTAGGGTTATGTGAGGCATACATTTGGGGTCTGGTGATGTTTTCACTACACTTGCAGGAAGGATGTTTACCAAGGATATTTATTGCCTTGGGGAGTCATTCTATGCAGACCAGAATGATGTGATCTATGGTGACATACTCAGTCATTAACCATCCTAAACTATTATATGCAGCATATCCTAATAAAAGACTGGGATTATTCACATGATTCCTTCCAAGGAAAAATATAATTACAAGTCTCATTAAATGATGGTAGCTGAATTTCAGTCCTAAAGGAGAAGGTCTTGTACCAAACTTGTGTATTCATCATATTCTGCCATGCCAGCAAGGTGTTCCATGCTGTCCAATTTGCAGGAATTATGTTCCAAGGATGATCAGTAACAATCAAGGACTGTAAGTTTGTGCAGATGCAACATTGGGCTCAAATGTGGGCATGGGTTACTGCCAAAGCAACTGTAGAAAGGTATTGGCTAGGGCACTACATGTGAAAAGAAAGATGTTTATGGGAACAATAATGGACAGATTGTGCTGACCTAACAGCATACAAGCAACATTTCCATTAGAAGATAAAAGAGAAGTCTGGGACTTTCAAACTGGACCTCATGACCAGAGACTTTGGTGAGCTTTATTCTGACCAGCCACCTTCCTTATTTCCTATACTACCTTTCTTATTTCCTATACTATCCTGCCTCAATTCCAGAGAGTTCACACACTTATTCTTAAGGGGGAGGTGAAGGGTGATGGTCATTCTTCTGTAGCTGCTTCCCACTGGTTTGGGGCAGAAGACCCTGCCTGATGAGGTGTGAAACCCTGGGCTATTCAATTGAGACTATAGAAAGATTATGGCAGAATCCGGATAAACTTTTTAGGGTCTTTCCTTTAGTTTCTTTATTCAGAATTTATGTGACTTTCTATCCTGTTCAGCTTCTCCAATTTGGTCTTCAGGAGTACTCATTTACCTATATAAGAACCCAATTAATTTTTTTAGATGATACAATTTAATAATTTTGATGATATTTACCATGTCATGTGTCTATTACTGTAAGGTAATGGAAAACCTTCCCCATGACCACCAAACACCCCATTAGATCTTGACTGTTCCCTTCCCCCCCAGCCCCCCAGAGCCCATGATACCACCCTCTCCCAACCCATGGAATGTCAAGATTCACAGTTACATGCCCTGGGGATTTGAACCTGCCCTTCCTAATCCACCCACCTGCCAGTGCTGCACCACTAAACCCAGGAACACCACCACTCATCTGCCCCATCCCCCAACATGCAACTACACTCTACCCCTTTATCATAGATTATGTCCATATGGGTGATGTCTCAAAGCCAGCTCTTCTCTTACTCTCCTTTGTTAACCTATATTTCAGACAATGGTTCTCAGAGACTGCTCACTTTCCTCAGTTCAGATCAGTGAGGTCATATACTGTTCATCCTTCAGTGCCTGGAACCCATTTAATTTTTAGCAAATTGAATAGACCTCTTTTAAGAATTTTCATTTGTTAATTTAATATTATCATTTGGAGGTATGAAAATGTACACTGAATGAACAAACAAATACAAAAAGAATTGAAACAACAACAAAAACAATACTCACTAATTTGACTCATACTTTTCACTCCTTTGGTATGGCTGTGCCCAGGCTCTGCATCATTTCACATCTCTGATTTTTACTATTTTTAAAATCTCTTCTGGAATCAGTGTTGCCTGTAATATGCAAGTCCATTCTTGGAAAAACTTTTATTACTAATCAGCAACCAGTTAGGCATACTTGAGCAGTGTAAATGCAGTTAAGCACTAATTTAGCAGTTTAGACACACAGACATTTAACACATATATTCTGAAGTACCCTTCAGGACTACACTTAGACTTGAAGTTCAGGAATAAGCTATTGATTAAAAACTGAAAGTTCTTTTCAACACCTTGACAAAAATTCTGATCAAAATAAAATGTGAATAAAACTTAAAACATTGTCAAAATAACATCTCATCAAACTCTTCCAGTTTACACAGTTTTGCAATATAACATCATCAACTCGGCTCAAGAGATCAGTTAAGAAATCTTTCATCTCTGCCTGTGCTAGGACTTATCCTCTTCTAACTTTAACTTTCCTTCTAAGCAGTGCATATAGGTCTTTGCTGCTTGGTCTACCTTGGTAGCCACCCACAGGTCTCCTAACAGGGGCCTTACTATAGCTGTCACATGGCAGGATGCCAGAATCACCAGTAGCTGAATTTGGTGAGAAAGCATCTCTGATGGTGCCTTGATTTGGACATTTCATGGCATCAGAACTGTAAGATTTTTCCTTAATTAAATTCCCAATATAACACCCAACACATTTCTGGTACTTTGCTTCAACAGCCCTGTGTCAAACTAATATAGTACCTAAGCCCAAGTTAAAGTTATTCTTTGCAATATATGGTGATTTCCATATTTGAAAATATGTTCAGATCATAGGAAAATTAATAAATGTGGAATAAAACATGCTAGCTAGTTCAGGATCAGTTAATGTTTAAAAAGTATCAAAAAACACATATTAGAAAGGCACTTTTTAAATTCAGTAAAAGTTTTGTATTTGTAGACTCCTTAGCCAGTACAGAATGGCAATAGGAAGAATGAGAAGACACAAGGAACAAAGAAAAAGAGTAAGAGTATGAGAAAAAAAGAAACATGTTCTTTATTTGCTGATGCTGTATGGAGTAACAGGAGAATAAAGGAGAGTTAATAATTGTTCAGTTTGAAGGATTTAAATAAATTTGATAGATTCAAATTCATTAAATAAATTAAATTGTATTTCTTTAGACCAACAAACATTTAACAAAATAATTTTCAAATTATTTGCATTATTATCAATATATAAAGTACCTCACTATGAACCATAGCTATTGGTAATAATCTGATCATGCTCTTTCATAATCTGTAACAAATGTTCCACAGCAATATAAAGTGTAGGTGGAGGAGTGATATATAGGAATTCTGCACATTATGCATGATTGTTTTGTAAGCTAACAACTTCTCTAAAAATTTTTAAAAATAAAAATAAATATATGAAATACCTGCATACAGATCTAATAAAATTTGTATGATAACTCTAGGCAGCAAATTACAATATTTTAATTAAAATATTTTAAATTCGATCCATATGAATTGGGAGTTATATCATCATCATGTATTGCAAGGTTCCATATAATTCATATCATGTTTGCCTAAATTGATACATAGTTTTAATGTAAATGTAGTCTTACTAAAAATGCAAAAAAGGTACTTTATAGAAACTGATTCTAAAATATGAATAAAATTGCAAAAGGGAAAACTATACAAAGCACTCTTGAGAGGATAAAAAAGCCATAGATTTTGCCCTACCAAACAGCAAGGCCTTATAATTTTTTCCATTGCATTATTAATCTATACTTAGGAGTAACTAGGAGGGAATGGTATTGGCACAGTGGAATGGTTGAAAGAGCTAAGGACCTAAAGAGAGATTTCAGAAACAGGACCACATCATGGATGCAATGAAGTATAAAGGCATATTAGAAATCAGCAAAGAATCTAGTAATTGGGCTGGACAATTGGTCATCTATCTGGACAAAAACAAACATATTTCAACCCCTAGATTTCAACCACTACCTCATGCCATTCAAAAAATTGATTCCATTACCACAATACTTTGGTTACTATGGCTTTGTATTAAGTTAGGAAATGGGGAAGTGTGAGATCTCCAGCTTTGTCTTTCTTTTGTAGTATTGACTTGGCTCTTCAGGCCCCCCTGAGTTTACACATGAAATTGAGGATTGGCTTTCCCAAAATTTTTTTTTTTTTTTTTTTTTGCGAAAAAGGCTGCTGGGATTTTGATAGGCATTGTGTTGAAAATGTATACTGCTTTGGATAGTATTGGCATATTAATAATATTAAGATGGGTGAACTTTGAAGATATCATGTGGAGTGAAATAAGCCAGACACAAAAAGACAATTATTGTATGTTCTTCCATATATGAAATATGTGGAAGAATTAAATTTATAGAAACAGAGACTAGTTTATAAATACCAGGGGCAGGGTTGGGGTGTGTGGAGAGAGTGAGTTATTGCTTAGTGGGTACAGTTTCTTTTTGAGGTAATAAAAAAGTTGGAGTATGGATTTTGGTGATTGTAGCAAATATTGTGTATGTACTCAATACAACTGAGTTTTACACTTGAGCATGGTTAAAATGGGAAATTTGGATTGAATATATGTTACTAAAATAAAGGGTTTAAAAAAGGAAACTCTAAGGCCCAATTTTATTTCTGAACTAAAGTTATGTAGTTTGGAGTAAAAGAACAAAAAAAAGTAAAATTATATAATCTCGAGCCAAAATAAAGTCAATTCCAGGTAGATTAAAGAACTACAAATGAAAGACAAGACTCTAAAAATACTAGAAGACAATATGGGAGATAATATTATTGACTTCACAATATGGGATATTTTTAACAGCAAAATCAAAACACAAACAAGAAAAAAGTGGAGGACTCCTAGAAACCTACATTAATATTAAGAATTCCAATTTATCAAAGACATCATAATAAAAGAGAAAAGCCAAATCCCAAACTGGGAGAATAATTCTATAACCCATTTCAATAACAATTAATATTAATAATTCATAAATAATTAATATATACTAATAAAAATAAACTTGATTAAAAATTAGGAAAATATTTTGTCAGCAATCCACAAAGGACAAAATCTAAATGGCTACTCTGTCCACTAGGGAGTGAGGAATGGCATCAAATGAGAAAGTATGCTAAATATAAATCAGGATATTCTGGCACATAGACAATGTTAAGATGTTGTACCTTTAATATCAAAGAAATCCACTGAAAAGTCTTAAAGGCAAGGGTAACAGGATAAATTTTGCATTACATGAGTAAAGCAAGAACACACACATTAGGGAAGGAAATATGAAAAATGGAAATGAAGGCATATGATATCTAGGTGGGGTTATACCTGTTTTCTAATTATACTGTTTCATCATTTCATCTTTCACTCTTAGTGCAAGCAGTCTACCTATTAAACCTCTGGGTGTGTGGAAGATAATACTATTCAATTAATTTTATATCTATTATCCTACATCAAACAAAAATGGAACTTTCCTTTTGCTGCTGTCTACTGGGATTAATTAAACTCTGTTTTGGTTGTTTTTCTCAAAAGACATATTTAAGTTTTGTCGCCAGAGGCCTCAGAAATATGAGTCTCTAACTCAATTTTATTAACTACCAGTTTGTTACAAAGACTGTGAACCAAATCATAAACAAATGTAAAGCAGATGTGGTATCCATCGAGTTTATCTTTCTATATCAGGGAAAAGATGGAAACATTTGCAACTCTTACTTAAGAACTGTAGCCACATTGTAAGATAAAGACATTTTTTCAACTTTTATCTGGCATATAGTTGAAGTAATTGAAATTTCTGCTTTGAAAAAAAAGACGAGTTTGAAATGTTTAACAACTAAAGTTACTCAATGACCCAGCTCATCCAAAATCAACCCATGCCATGCAGTAAGTTTTAATTCAGCTCTCCACCATAACTTTGGACAATAAAACTATAAATATGTTATTCTTATCATTCTGTCAAGAGAGCACTCTTATGGATTTCCATATCATGTTCTTGCTCAGTTTAAAGGAATAAGACCATGAATTTTAAAACATGCATCCACTTTTTTCATTTCAGGGATAGCAGGTTTGTGAGCTGAGAATGAACAATTTCTTGTGGACGGAGGGGAGAGTAGTTTAGTGTAAGAGTCTCAAAATATTGTGGGATAGAAGATTCCATGTTTCTTTTCAGTGGTGGAAGGTTTGTGATGTGTGTGTATTGTTGGATGAAGGGGATGTTCTGGGAACTTTTAAAAAGTTAGGTTTGGCTTAATTTTTAAAATTTATAACCAATTAGGTGATTCTGATTCCCTCCCTCAAGCCACATAATAGTCCTCACATCAGGGACTTTGACACCGCTTCTCTGCTCAGTGTTGCCAAAAGACCCACTAATGATTTCTGGAAGAAAAGATAATTTTTCAGTGGTTCCTTGGTGAACTATACTAAAAAGAAAAACTTCTAAAATGGAGTGAATTCATTTGTTTGACATCCAGTATTTTCCTTTCTATTTAGTGGCATCTGTCCCTCTAATAACATCAGGCTATCTAGGCAATCAGTGTGAACAAACCACAATTAGTGGAAGCACATGATTTTTCAATTGAGAACCACTCAGTTGGCTCCTTGGTTCTTTTTACCTGTTTAATTGTTGACCTGACTTCAAAGGAAAAAAGGGCACATTCCTCAGTTCTCTTTGAGAAACTCATCTGAGGTGGGTTTTAATTATATAATGTAGATAAGTAATAAAGTTTTTAAAAAAGACAACTAATACAGCAATACTGTTACAATTGTCCATGCAAAGATGATGATTACTATGTCAGTTTTAGAGATAATTCTTGAAAAGAAGTGTACAGTGAGAAAAACCATATCAGTGGTTTCCTGGAGTGGAGAGTGGCACAAGAAGAGATAGTGTACAAAAGGATATGAAGACTATTTTGGGTGTGATGGAAATGTTCTGTGTCCTGTTTGGAGTAGTGGTTTTATTGGCATATACAGCAATCAAATCTTCTTGAGTTGCATACTCTACATTGATACCATTTCTTGTTATATATTATTGCTCCATAAACCGATAGAGGGAAAATCCACTTGAGAGTTTGCTGAACCAACTATAGAAGTTCTGGAGCTAAATTCCAATACCATTTTACTAGACTTAAACAAAACCAAACTAAACCAAACTAAAACCTAAACTAAATTAAACTAAACTAAGTAAAAGCACTTGATTAATTGGGAATCGGACATTAGGAAAGATTTATGATAGAAATTTCTCAATATATTTAGGCATCTTGGATACATGCCCAATATTCCAACTTATCTCAACATTGAAGATTGATTCCAAAGACCAGGCCATAAAGCACAAAGATTAGACTGGTTTAAATGAGCAAGTCTAATTTTCTACCTAATCCACACCCATATCCTAAACATAAAATGAATACTATTGATCCTCTGTCTTTTCCTATGTGGTTCTATTTTGAAAATGCTATTCTAAACAATATCTGCCAGAATGCTTCTTATATCCACGTTCAAGTATGCCTTATATACAAGCTTTTTATAAAAACATAAAGCAGGAAAAATCTCTCCACCCCTAATGTAATCCACTATCATTAAGCCTTGTCACTTCTGATATTATCACATCAGATCCCAGGGAATATTTTACTTCAATGTGTCCTCCATTTATTTGGAAAACTTTTGAATTAAAGAACTATATCTGATAAAATATTTTACTTTAGGAGCCTAACATAATGCTAGTTACATGAGATTTTAATAAATGCATCCTTTTTCTCCAGAAGTTTTGAAATCTTAATAGTTATGAAATAAGGGATCTTTTCCAGATTGCTAACAACACTTTACCTTCATTTTACTAAAACTGAACAGAAGGATAATTATTTGCAATTCTGTATTTTAATACAGAATGAGCAAATAATATGCTTCATATTCATACTATCTCCAAGTTTGTGTGTGTTCCACTTTTCTTTTACTACTTTCCCCACAATTACATCATTGTTGTAGCCATCCCCACTTTTCATTTTGCATTTTGATTGCATATCTGCCATATATCTTTTTTTATTAGAAAAGTTGTGAGCTTACAAAACAATCTTGCATACAATACATGTTTGCTATACATCACCCCACCACTAACCCCTTGAATTTTTGTGGAACATTTTTTACACAGGAAAGAACATAATCAAAATATTACTGCTAACTATAGTCTGTATCTTATATTTGGTGTATTTTTTCCATAAACTACCATATTAATAATGCCATTTATTAGTATTGTACATTTGCAATAGTTCATGAGAAAACATTCTCATATTTGTACTGTCAACCACAGTCCATTACCCACCACAGGGTTCACTATATTATACAACCCTCTCCTCTGTACAATCCACCCAAAGTGTACACGAACTGGCTCTCAGTTTCATCATAGGGTTGTGCTTTCATCATGTCAGTAAATTTAAGAATGTTTTAATTACTCCAAAAGGAAAAATTCATATTCCTTTATACCCACTTGGCATTGATATATTGTAATATTCTTGCATCCATGGCAGAGAAGGTAATATCTTCAATGCATCTTTGAAGGCAAGATACATTTATTGAGAATATGCCATGTATAAAACACTATACTATGTCATTAAGATTCAGGTTTAGAAATATTATAGACATATGCATGTGAGTGATTTTTATCTAATTATCACAAATTCAGTTGCTTTAGACATATCATTTTGAGTAGTCACATTCAACACATTTATATCTAATCTTTTCCACTCTGCTTTCTCCATAGGAAGAAGGGAATAACCACAAATGTTCTAAACAGAACTGAAGTTACTGAACTTCTCCTCATGGGTTTTTCAGACTCCTGGGAAGTTCAAACCTTGCATGTTGCTCTATTTTTGCTGGGTTACCTGGCAGCTGTCACCAGGAATCTCCTAATCATCATGCTTGCCACTCTAGATGGCCACCTTCAATCCCCAATATATATATTTTTGAAAAATTTATCATTTTTAGATTTTTGCTATATCTCTGTCACAGTTACCAGATCCATCTTTAATTCCTTACCCCATAATACCTCCATTTCTTTTTTGGGGTGTGCTCCACAAGTCTTCTTTTTCATTGTGCTTGTCTCCACTGAGATAGCCATCCTTACTGTGATGTCCTATGACTGCTATGTGGCCATCTGTCAATCCTTGTACTATGCAGTTATCATTAACCAAGGCACCTGTGTGTGGATGATGGCCACTTCATGGCTCAGTGGGATGATCTGTGGTTTCATGCATGTGACTGCAACATTCTCATTACCCTTTTGTGGGTCCAATATAGTACATCAATATTTCTGTGATATCCCACAGATCCTAAGCTCCTTAGATTCCAAAGTAATTATCATGGATATTGGAGTCACAGTGTTTATTACAAGTCTTATAATAGTCTGTTTTGTTTCAATTACTCTTTCCTATGTGTATATTTTTTCAACCATCATGAGGATTCCATCCAAGCAGAGTAGATTGAAAACATTTTCTACTTGCATCCCACATCATGTGGTTGTAACACTCTTTATGATATCGGGCAGCAAAGCCAAGATCAGATTCCCCCCTCGATGCTGGATCTTCTATCTGTGATCTACACAGTGTTGCCCCTAACCCTGAATCCTATCATCTATAGTCTAAGGAACAAGGATTTGAAGGCAGCCCTGTGAAGGCAGTTTGGTGGGCTTCATAGGGAATGTGATTAGGGTCAGAACTCCTGAAATCTTTTTCTAAATAGGCAACTTGTTCTGCTTTACCCCAAATAAGGTCCCCAAGGCAGCCTTTACCTCTTTCTCCATTGTTTTAGTGAGAGTTGAGCCTTATCTGCTGAACCTGATGGCCATGTTCGCAAAATTCTAAAAAGTTTTAAAACTACTTATTATCAAATAGTATACTGATGCAAACTACAATTTGGTTCTTTCTCTGTTAAAGTGACAATGTTTCTTAAATCATTATTCTGTTTTAATAGGATGCTATAATGAGATTCACCCTGTCTAATCAGTACACAAAAGGAGAAAGTCTGTTTTCAAAACAGCTTCTTTTACTTTATATTAACTTTATTGTGTGCTTGGGTAAGAAAGAAACATCTCTCTTTTAACAGACCATAATGTTTAAACCTAACAATTTTTAAAACTTTACTTTCTCTACGTCAAACTCAAGAAGGTATCTTTTTATTCCAAGCTATTGCCAAAACAATTGTTCCTTCAATGTAATAAAATTGAAGTAATAAAAGTAGTTAAGTTCATTCAATTTGTTATAACTTGAATCAAAGGTGTTTAGAAAGTGTATGAAAATTAAAAGGAATTTTGTAACCTATTCATTAAAGTTGTATGGGTAAAATATTCATATAAATACTTAAAGATTTTATAAAATCCCTAGAGATTTAACAATGTATCCTGCAAAATATTATGTAACAGTATATTGTTGTCAATAATGGTTTTAATTATTTTAAAGATGTTATATGACACAAAAACAACCTCTCCACTTGGGAATCAAGAGACAATATTTTGGCATATATTCATCTAATTTGTCTGACCTCTGCTGAAGAAGCAGCCCTAGGGTACATAAAAAGAGTGGTCATCAGGGATTTGCCACAGGGTGGTTCTTGACAGTAGATTATCATGAGTTAAAATAACAACACTACTGTATATAGCAGTCCCAGATATTGCTGATATATTGCAAGAGATTAGGACCCAGTTTTGTCACTATAACTTTGTTCTAGATGGTGTTACTGCTCTCTTTAGTGTTTCCTTAGACAAATCAAGACATCCTGCATTTGTCTTCATGTGGTAAGACCAATAATGGACTGGTATAGTGCTTCCCCAATGCTAAATGCATAGCCTAACCATCTGTCATGCCCTTCTGGCAAAGGATCTGGTGGCATGAAAAAACCTGTAGCTGTAACCCTATTTCATTATATTGATGATGTTATGTTAATGAACAATTCTATTTCAGAATTTAAAAAAAGCATCAAAGACAATAGAATCTCTTCTTGAAAGCTAGGGATGAGCAGTCAATCAAGACAAACTGCAAGACCCTGGCTGTTCTGTCAAATTCTTGGGTGTTGTTTGGTCAGGTAAAACAAAAGCTATGCTCTCTGCTGTAATTAATGAAGTACAATGTTTTCTACATTACAAACTCCAGAACACATAATGGCTTTACTTGGGTTGTTGGGGTACTGGAGACTGTTCATCCTTCACTTAGCTCAAATAATTCTTAATGACTTCATTTCTTCTTACAGCTGCATAATATTTAATCGTTTAAATAGACCATGGTTTGTTTATCCATTCATCTGTTGGTTTCCAACTTTTGGCAATTGTGAATAATGTTGCTATGAACATTGGTGTGCAGATGTCTGTTCATGTCACTGCTCTCAGTTCTTCTGGGTATATAACCAGTATTGCCAGGTCATATGGTAAGTCTATATTCAACTTCTTTAGGAAATGTCAAACAGTCCTCTAGAGTGGCTGTACCAGTCTTCATTCCCACCAACAGTAAGTGATCTTATCTCTCAACATCCTCTCGAACACTTGTAGTTCTCTGTCTTTTTAATTGTTGCCATTCTGATAGGTGTGAAATGATATCTCATTGTAGTTTTTATTTGCATTTCCCTAATCATGAGTGATGTTGAGCACTTCCACATATGTTTTTTTGTCATATGCATTTCTTCTTTGGACAGATGTCTGTTCAAGTCTTTTGCCCATTTTTTAATTGGGTCACTTGTGTTTTTATTGTTGAGTTGTAATATCTCTTTTTATATCCTGGATATTAAACCCTTATCAGATATGTGATTTCCAAATTTTTTTCCCATTTAGTTGGCTGCCTTTTCACCCTTTTGACAAAGTCCTGTGAGGTGCAAAAGTGTTTAATTTTGAGGAAGTCCCATTTATCTATTTTTTTCTTTTGTTACACATGCTTTGGGTATAAAGTCCAAGAAACCACCACCTACTACAAGATCTTGAAGATGTTTCCCTACATTTTCTTCTAGCAGTTTTATGGTCTTGGCCTTTCTGTTTAGATGATCCATTTTGAGTTGATTCTTGTGTAGGGGGTGAGATAGGGGTCCTCTTTCATTCTTTTGGTTATAGATATCCAGTTCTCTCTAAACCATTTGTTGAAGTGACTGTTTTTTCCAGGTAACATGGAATTGGTAGGTTTGTCAAAAACCAGTTGACTGTATAGGTCAGGGTTTATTTCTGAGTTCTCAATTCCATTCCACTGATCAATGTGCCTATCTTTATGCCAGTACCATGCTGTTTTGACTACTGTAGCTTTGTAATATGTTTCAAGGTCAGGCAGTAAAATTCCTCCCACATTGCTCTTCTTCTTTTTTAGAATGCTTTTGGCTATTCAGGTGCACTTACTCATCCAAATGAATTTGGTAATTGCCTTCTCTAATTCTGTAAAGTAAGCCATTGGGATTTTGATTAGTATTGCAATGAATCTATAAATCAGTTTGGGTAAGATTGACATCTTCATGATATTTATTTTTCCAATCCATGAACACGGAATGTCTTTCCTTTTGTTTAGGTATTTTTAAATTTCTTTCAGCATTGTTTCATAGTTTTCTGCATATGGGTTCTGCACTTCTTTGGTTAAATTAACTCCTAGGTATTTGAGTCTTTTTGTTGTTATTGAAAATAGAATTTTTCCCCTGATTTCTTCCTCAGATTGTTCAGTACTAGTGTACAAAATCATTACTGATTTTGCGTGTTAATCTTGTATCCTGCCACTTTGTTGAACTCATTTATTAGCTCAAATACTTAGGTCAAATATTGAAACCATTGTATATATTAAACAGAGAAGGTTGTACCTGGGAGTGGGAGGATCCCCAACAGGCTGCTTTAGAAGAAAAGAAGGCAATAGCATGGGCTCACCCAAGCACTATGGTGGGGGGTGGATCCTCACTTACCCTGTGAATTGGATGTGGCCAAACTGATATTAGCTTGGGTATGACTGTGGCAAAGGCAACATTCTAAGAGAGTAGCTCTTGGGTTTTGGTCACAAGTTTGGAAAGGAGTTGAATTATGACAAAGCCCCTTATAGAAGCAGCTATGTGCAGCATACAATGCCTTCTTGTAAGTAGAAAGTTTAACCCAAAAGTGCCTGGTCATTCTGAAGACAGCCTTAACTATCCAGGGGTGGATCACAGATACTGGGAACAGACCATGCTCAAGCATTGCATAATTAAGTACCTTAACAAAGTGGAAAGTTTACCTGCTGCAACCTAGTGTCTTTAACACTAGCCCTTTAAGTACCAAAATTCATGGGATCTTAGGCCCAGTGCCTTATGTGAAAGATTCTGCAGCCCAAATTTATAACTCCTAAGGTGACTGATGAAGAGCCCAATAATTATCAGTGGGCTCTACTTTGGAATCTGTGCTCCTGAGAGTGACAGAGATGGACTCAAATATGTCCTCCCTGTACATGGTCCATCAGTCCCTTCTATTCAAACCTATATGTGATGCTGGAGTTTGTAGGTGTACTCCCAGAGACTGGAGCCTCTGGGCTGCCCATTTGCCAGCTATGCCTGGAATCTTGGTGGAGCTGCAACTCCTACTCTACACTCAATGGACTCACCCAAGTCACCTGGTGAGGAGACGATGATGGACAATGGTCATCCCAGGGGATGGAGAGAGACTGCAGCTGCAGGCAGAATAATCCCATCCACTGTATCCATAGGATATAAGCCCCCTCTCACTTGGAGATAGAGTGGACTTCACCATCCCAGACTCCTCAGGATTAGGGGAAGAGCTGTGGACTAGAGTGGACTTACTGGTATTCTGTTGTAGACATAATGTGATTCAAGCAATGGAAGAAATTACAACAGTGAGGGTGAGCCAGTGGCCACTGGACACTTTTGTGGCAGGGAATGAAAAAGCAGTTGTAATACAGGTGCTTTTTCAGGACTTGGGAATTATCCTGAGTGACATTACAATGACAGAAATAAGCCATTTTACATTAGCATATAACATGCAAGAACTGTGTGGGTGAGAGTGTGGTCGATAATGTGAACTATGGTCCATGCTTAGTGGCAAAGCCCCAGGATGTGTATATCCATTGCAAGTGATGTACCACACTAAAGATAGATGTTTACGTGGGATGTTTATGGGAGTTGTGGGAGGTGGGGAACATGGAAATCCCTCTAATTTTTGTGTAACATTTATGTAATTTAAGCATCTTTTTAAAATAGATATATACTTAAAAAGGAGGCATAGGAACAGTTCCAGACAATTAATGTCACATGGACTGTTGAACTAGATGACAGCATCCTGTGTGGACATCAGTTTCTCTATGCAATCTAGCACTGACACTATTTGGTGGGAAACCAGCACCATGCAAAGCAGTCAATGGGCTGAATTAAGAACTGTGTAGATGGTTATAGTACACTAACCCAGAAATGCATTAATCACCTGTATTGATAGTTGGGCAGTGTCTAAAGGCCTTACCACCTGGATGGCAACTTGGAACTTAGAGCAATGGATTGTCATGGTCTGCCCTCTGTAGGGGAGAGATCTATGGACAGATATCTGGGATGCCTTCCAGTGGTAATTGCCTATCATGTCCCTGCCCACTATTCTAACACTCCCCTCAAGAATATTGAGGCAGGTGCCATACATGTCTCTGCCCACTCCTCTAACATCCCTCTCAGGAATGTTGAGACCAAGCCTTACCACTGAGACCTTAGAAGTAGCAGAATGGCTCCACAGAAAAAGCAGACATTATGATGACCAGACTCTGTAATGCTTAGCCTAGCAGCTCCAGAACCTGTCACTCACCAGCAGCTCATTGACATCACACGAGTGTCCACCATGCTCACTCCAATGACCACAACAAGTACTTGATCAATTACATATCACACCAAGCACAGACCCCAGTAACATGATGGCAAATGGATTACATCAATCCCCTCCCACTCTTGGAAGGGGCAAAGTATGCTTTCATTGCTGCAGACACCACCACAGGATTCTTGTTGACCTTCCCAGAAGGAAAGGCTAACCAGCAAGCCATTATTCACTGCTCAGAAAAATTAAGTGCGATATAAGGGGTACCAGCCCAAACTGACAGTGACTGAGGAACTCCATTAACCAGCCACATCATGCAGTCTTAGGTGATGGACCAAGATATTGCTTGGACTTTCCATTTACCCTATAACCCCACTGGAGTAGGCCTTATAGAAAGGATGAATGACCTTTTAAAGAAACAAAAGGCAATTAGGGATCTTTACAACAATGGACTAAGAGACTGTATATAGTCTTGATCCATATAAATTTAGTGCCTAGGGCTCCTGTCATTGCTCCAGTTGAAAGATTAATAGCAGGACCAATTCAGGTGTTGAGAATACAGGTTAAAAGGCCAGTAGCCCTACAGCCCTAAATGGTAAGTAATAATAATCTGTTGTAGCCTATGCCTTGATCTATACAAACTGGGGAAAATGAGGCCCTTTGACCATGGTACTGGTCTATGCAACCTCACTGGTTGAGATTCTTAAACCCATGGGGAATAGGAGTTAACTAAAGAATTTTTATAAGTCCAAATTTTTATTTATACAAAAAATGCAATTAAAAATCTTTATTTTTAAAATGGCCTCCATCCATTGCCACAAAGGTACTCAGGACAACCTCCAAATCCCAAAGAAGCCCCTGTATTTCAACTGCTCATCCCCTCCCTACCCCAAAAGTGTCTAGTGGCCACTGGCTCCACCTCATTGTTATAATTTCTTCCATTGCTAGAATCACCATATGTGAACAACAGAATACCATCAAGTCCATTCTAGTCCATAGTTCTTCCCCCAATCCTGAGGGGACTGGGATGGTGATGTCCACTCCACCTCCAAGTGAGAGAGGGCTTATATCCCATGCATATGGTGGGTGGGATGATCCTGCCTGCAGATGCAGGCCCTCTCCATTCCCTGGGATGGCCATTGCCCATCGTTGTCTCCTCGCGAGGTGACTTGGATGAGTACATTACCCATAATAAAAAAAAATCTTTATTAATAATCTGATTCTCTTATTCCTTCTGGGGCCCTATGTGTGTCTATGTGGACTCTCCTTAAGCCTAATCTAGTTTTTGATGTCCCCATAGAAATCTCAGATAACTTAAAAGGGGAAAATATATGGTTTTAAAAACCTGCTCATAGGACTCCCCTACCGGTTACTTTACTAATGGAAATGTTGCTTGTATACTGTTTAACCTTGTAAGGAAACAGGTGAATAAGCCCAGGCCTTTATAAGGATATGCTATGTATGATGGTTTGTTTAGAATGGTTAACTGCTGAGTCTGTCACCCTAGACCACATTGCTCCTGTTTGCATGGAATGACAGGAGGGAACCCGTGGTGTGGGGTGGTTACCCCTGAGTTGTGTAATTTTACTGTCAAACTAGAAAATGATAGTCTTTTCCAATGGCAGGCTTACCACTTATTAACTGGGGTTTACCCATTCCCTAAAGGATGGCTATGGTCTTGTGGGCAAAACAGGTGGCAGTATTTGCACTATAGCTTGACTGGATGATGCATGTGGGGATAGCCTTATGTCCCCACTACCCTATATGACTCATTATCCCATACTCCTAGTAATTGCAAAATAATCAAAGCTAGATATAAATTGTACATCCTGGTGGTTCTACCCATTGGCCATTTTTGTGTCAGGTGGTTTGGCAATTGTCACTGAAAAATACAAAACAGCTTTAGCCAATCACATGGCTCAAGTTCTTAATTATTCCAAAGTAGCAATTACCTTACTAAACTAAGAAACTGCCAACTACAAATGGTGGTTTTACAAAACAGGATGGCTTTAGATATTGTTACTGCAGGTGGGACCTGTGCCCTCATTATCATTTAATGAGTATATTTTCCAGATCAGTCCCATAACATTTCACAAGCTCTAAATCACATACAAGAGCACATATAATAAATTGATAAATTAGTTATTGACCCCCTAGCTGATTGGCTTAATTTCCTCTCTTGGCCCTGGAAACATGTTTTTATAGATCTAGTAGTTTTTGGTAGAGGTCTCCTATTATTCTGTTGGCTTTTGTACTGTTGCTGTGGAATGTGGATGCAATGCTTGTCCTATGGTCAATGTAGGCTGCTACTTAGTGGTGGATTGTGGAGATCCAGGGCCTGTGTTCCCCCAAAGTCCTCAGCCCATAGCCACCTGTATGACCTGGACATAAGTTAAATGTTAACAACCCTCCCCAGAGAGGATATAATGTATAGATGGTATTATAAACAGAATCTCCTCAGAGTGGTAAAACTTCATTCCTGTGATAACATCAGCAGACCCCATGTGTGCTGTGATGGGACCCTAACAAGAACTCTGTTCTCATACCCTATGGAATATCCTTATATCTTCCCTCATTTCCCATCTCTTTGTGGAGTGCTATCTTTATTCTCCAACGGCCAGAATTGGAGACACTATCCTGTTCATAAGTCCCAATAAAGCTTATGTCTAACTGTGCCAGGTGCATTTTTTGGTCTTGCAGCCACTCAAACTCATGCCCTTCAAGAGTTGGGTTGGAACATTTTAGAAAAAATAACAAGACAAATTAAAATATCTTAAAATCAGGGTAGGCTTCAAAATATATCAGAGATAAATATAAAATACGTGATGCTATGAGAAATGAATTTAAATAATAGAAGGACTCTTTTATTTATAATAAAGAAAGAGTCACTATTTATGGACCAGGTGGTGGTGAAATTAAATCACTTTACAGAAACTGGGGGACTGAGTCATGGGTGGTTAATTTTCCTTCATCTCATGGTAGAGCTCATTATTTCTCTTAGTGACTGACAGCCTCCAAGAAAAGCCCCACAGCTGAAAGCCTTTCTAAGAACTCAGGCCCAAGAGAAGAAAGAATGTCAATAGCCCAGAAACTAAAGTGAAAAATGAAATTGGCATTTCCCAGAGTCAGTGTCATTTTTCCTTTACCCTTTTGAAGAAATATAGTGATTCCATATATCTAATGTCTACTTGTTTGTCCTTTTATTTGTAGATTCATTACAATGTTTACAGCTACTCCTCTTCAAATAGAAATTAAATTGCATTCTATGTGTATTCTCATCATTAATGTTTGTTTAATTTTAGACTAGAAGCCCTCTCTCATCTCAATCTCAATATAATTCTTTGAAATGTATATGAGTGTGCTCTGGTATATGTGATGGTGCATTGTGTGCGTTCGTTTATGTTCAAATAAACCTGTAAAATATTGTGGTAAGAAATGAGATGTGATAGTTCCCACCTGCTGAATGCAGATTTTCCAGAATATAGAAAATCCATGCTCAAAAGATTAAGTGTAATTTAAAAGCATGACATCATTTATAACGTCAAAAGCATATAAAACAAATAGGGTTAAATCTAAAAAATTGTATATAAATATCTCAGTGCCTTCACCAAACTAAATCTTGAAGTGAAATATCAAAAATATCTAAGCCCCTCTCAAGCAGAAACAGAGTGGGCATTACCATTCCAAAATACTCAAAATTAAGGAATGAACAAATATAGGGGGATTTCAACTATGAACTAAAGTAGACATTATTATTATTCTAGCAAAAAAAGAATTTGTATCACTGAAATAAAGGCAGTGGCCACTAGATGTTCTGAGGAAAGGGGCCTTTTTGGGACATTGGAATTGTCTTGTATGACATTGCAATGATGGATACAGGTCATTATACTTTTTATCAAATTCTACAAAATTCTGTGGACCAAAGTGTAAACTATAATGTAAGCTATAGGCCATGCTTAGTAACATTGATTCAATATGTGTTCATGGGGTGTAACAAAATTGCCACACTAATGAAAGATGATGTTAATGAGGGAAAGCCTGGGAGGGGGAGGGGATAGAACATAAGGGAATCTCCTATATTTTCCATGTAACATTTATGTAATCAAAGATTCTTTAATTTTTTTTAAGATATAAAAAAAAAATCTATGAAATAATGGAGGAAACTATGAAAACTTTGAAAACCCCTGGGGAGAGAAAAGGCTGTGTGAAATATTTGTGTTTGTGGATTGCATGTGTGTGCAGTGGCTGAAGCTTGGAGGAAAGGAAAGCCAGATAGGTGGGGGAGGGCTTAAAATAGACTCCATGGCTTACAATCTTTCTTCTTCACCATCATATTGCAATAAACAATACTGAGACTTTACCTTTGAATTTATAGCAATGACTCAAAAGACTAGGTCATGTTTTTCCAGTAGTTAGAGCTTACCTGGTCTAAAATGCTGAGTTAAACAGGTGCAGACCAACTCTACTTGTCAATATATCCTTTTTGCTCAGAGTGGCCTATGGAGGGGTATCACCAGGAAGTTTGTTAGAAATGCAGAATCAGAGCCCCACTCCAGACCTACACAAGCAAATCTGCATCTTAATAAATCTGTAGGTCATGATGAGCTTAGACCTGCAAATTCCCAGGGGTGAGAAATTTCTATGAATATTTTAAAAGAAGATTGTTTTTATGGTTGTACAACTCTCTGAACAAAACTGAAAAAAAAAATTGAATTATACACTTCAAATGAATGAATTTTGTGGTGTCTGAATTATATCTCAACACAGTCATTTACAAAATTAAAGGCTCAAAATATATTATTAAATATAAACTATCTCAAGAATTGCCACACTAAGATATGGACCTCAAATATTTTGGAAAAATATTTAAATAAGAAGAAAAAGAATCACATGATGTTTCCAGAAATAGATGAATTATAGGTGATAATTAACTTGGGGAGGATTAGTGATGTCTTTAAAAAATAGCTGAGACCAAATAAATAAAAACTATTTCTAAAGAGACATGCCAATTAACCAAGAAATAAAAATCTTGACAGTAAAAATATGATTAGTGTTGCAAGTAAAGACCAAGTTATATGAATTGCTAAAATTATTGTCTTTATTAGGAGGAAATATAGTCAAACATGAAAAAGTTTAAAAATAAACATTAAATATGGAACAAATTGAAATATGATTAAAATGGAAGAAAGATATCTACATGTTTCTCAGATATATTTTCAGATGTATTATAAACGTCAAGGCTTGTTTTAGGCTCTTTATAAAAGATACAACCAAAGCAAGAGAAAATGTGTATGTTGAGAGTAAAAGTATGGAAAATGCCATTCCAGGCAAAAATTCACCAAAAGAAAACTGATGTGGTATTTTAAAATCACGCCTCTTCCCCCAAAAAGTGTAGCAAAAAACAAAACAGAAAATATCATGAACTATAACTATATCACATAACAATCAAGTCAGGGAGACAATAGAACATATATAAAATATATGCATTTTTAAAAGTATCTTATAAGGAGGAGGTTCACCTGGGGCATTCTTATAAGTCATGAGGCATTGTCACTGTGGGTGAAGATCCACAATATAACTGAAAGAATATCCAATTCCCTCCCTGGGGTGTTCCTCCACACTCTCTAATGTGACAGCAAGAATCCCTTGAGTACAGGGACAGTGACTACTGAAGGAGGATGAATCATTGATGAGCACATGATATTGATCACTGTACTTATGAACCTTTCCTTTTGAAATTGAAACTTATCCTAGTATTGTAGGTTGCCTAAGAGTTACCTCCTGAGAGCTTCCTTGTTCAGTTGTGGCCTATCTCTAAGACAAATTCAGCATATAAATGCATTGCCTTCCCCACAATGTGAGATATGACTCCTGGGGATAAGCTTCCCTGGCAATGAGGGATTACTACCAAGCACCAACTAGCAATGCAACTGGAAAAAGACCTTGACCAAAAGGGTGAAATGGTAAAGGCAAATGAGTTTATATGGCTAAGAGACTTCAAAGTGAGTCCGGAGGTCACTCCAGAGGATATGCTTATGCACATCTCAGCAGGATCTCATTGACTGCAACAGTAAATATTGCCTCAAATAGCAGGGCTCCTGAGGGCTCTGGAGACAGCTAGACTCTATAAGCAGGCCTGACAGTTCAGTAATTTGGCACCCTGCCAGTGGCCCCTATTTTGGAATTTATGCTTCCCAGTGTGACAGAGTTGGACTCAGTTGTGGTTCCCTACACATGGCTTTTCTGCCCCTTCTATTTGAACCTATTGTTAGAATGAGAGTTGATAGGTGTATGTCCAAGAGACTTAAATATATGGGCTTTCCATATGCCAGTTGGGCCCTGAATCTCAAAAAAGTTGCAACACCTACTCTCCAGTTCATTGGATTCACTCAGGACAACTAACAAGGAGATGATGATAGACATCAATCATCCCAAATACAGAGAGAGATTACAACTGTAGGGAAGATAGTCACATCCATCTGCCCCATGGGATCTAAGCAGGGAGAGGGAAAAATAGGTGTAATATGGGGACATTTTCAGATCATTGGAATTGTCCTGAATGACTTTGCAATGACAGATACAGGCCATTACATATCTTATCATAACTTCCAAAATTCTGTGAGAGAGAGAGTTTAAACTATAATGTAAATTATAATTCATACTTAGTGGCAATGCTCCAATATGAGTTCATCAATTGTAACAAATGTTGCACAATAATGAAGGATGCTGTTAATATGGGAAAATGTGGGACAGGCAGGGAGTGGGGCATATGGGAACTCTTACATTTTTTATGTAACATTTATGTATTCTAAGTATCTTTAAAATTTTTTTAAGTTACTTTAAAAAATAAACTAAAATAATAAAATATCATATTCATATTTCTCTCCACATAGAAATATCTCCAAATAAATCTATACCTATATCTCTATATATTTGAACCACAGTATAACTGTATTTCTATATATTATATTTGTTTCCAAATCTATACATCTCTTTATATAATTTATCTTCATTTTTCTTTTTGATTTGGGGGATTTATTTGAATATCTGGATATGAATTTTTTGTCAAATATCTATCTATCTATCTATCTATATATATATATATATTTCAAAAGTTGTCACCTACCATATGGCTTATCTTTTGACTATTATATTGAGGCCTTTTGATAATCACAAGATTTTAATTTTAGTATAGTCCAATTTATCAACATTTTCCTACATGTTACCTGAAATCATGTGTGTTCCTTAGAAATGGTTCTTCTTAGGTAGAACAATAGGATAGATTCAGTTGTTTCTTTGGCCTGGAATACAATTTTGAGTTCTTGCTAAAGAGAAAAGAGAAGCTAGTGATCCATCATTGACTTTGAATTACCTGCTTGAGGAAAGTGCCCTGGGGACTAAATGGCTGCCTCATTTGATGGATACATTAATATCGATGAGCAAATAGACTGTGAGTTGTTATAGCTGCTTACTGATAGAAAGAGAATGCCAAATTCAGGGATTTAAATTTCAGTCCGATAGTATTATGTAATTCAGAGCCCAGAATAAGACAGGGTTATTCAAGAAAATATAAAACAGGGTAATCATTTCAACAGCAAGAAGATAATGCAGGGATATGGCTAAACAAGTTTTGGAGGACTGAAAAATCAAAGAAATATCAACTTCAGGGAGGAACTACCAAGCCCCAGACCTGGAAGAACAAAAATATAAGATTAGAATCATCAAAACTAAAGGGAATATTTGTGCTTCAATGGAAAACTATGTAATAGTTTATATCACATCTTTCCTCACTGTCTAATTCTGGCCTTTCAATGCCTTTGAACTCTGTAAATTATAGATAAATGCTAGCAAGGCTAAAACAAAAATTTGGCTATAAGCCTGCAAGTTCTATTAAGTGAAGATAGCAATGACTTTCTTCCCCTTCTCTGTAAAATGACAATTTGGCCACATTTTCACATTCATTTCAATATTATTTATCAATGAACATTTGAGACCTATTGAGTCTCCTTTGAACTCTTGCCAAAGAGGTTTATGAAATTTTTAAAGTCATTCAAAATAGAGCAGTCATAGATAAAATAGAGGCATCTGAAGGGGAAATAAGTGTTGTTTTATAGGAGTAATGGACTTAAATCCCTGCAGACTTCTCTGAGACTTTCCATATTACTAAAATGATCACGAAAGTAGACAAAAAAAAGAAAACAAAGAAGCAGTTATCCATTAAAACTTTCAGGGTTGATGAAAATGTTTTATATGAACTATCCAATATGTTAGCTATTAGACAGTTTCATTATTGAACACTTGAATTATAACTTGTCTGATAGTATAAATTATTAATTTTATTTAATTTGCTGCCATATTGGACAGCAAAGCTAGAGAGTGCTGTTTCTAAATACTATAAGTAATATTAAAATTCTGCAAATTTGAATTTTTCAAGGATAAATGGAGGCTCATGGTAATGATTAACATAATCTCAAATAATACAATAACTGGTGAAAGTGTTTCTGTCTTCAATATCAACCCTGTTGCCATGTGGATCTGACCTTTGGAGAAAGTGGACAAATGATGACATTAAGAAGGTGGTGAAGCAGGCATCAGATTGCTCCTTGAAGGGCATCCTGGTGGCACTGAAGACCAGGTTGTCTCCTGAGACTTTAACAGTGGCATGCATTCTTCCAATTTTGATGCTGGGGCTGGCATTTCCCTCAGCAAACAATTTGTCAACCTCATTTCCTGGTACAACAATGAATTTGGCCATGGCAACAGGGTGGTGGGCCTTATGGAAAACATGACCTCCATGGATTAAGAGTCCCCTGGACCAGCAGCCCCAGGAACAGCATGAGAGGAAGAGAGAAGCAGTCACTGCTGGGGAGTCCTAGCCTAACTTGAGAATCACCCATCCTCCATGGCTTCCATACCAGATTCTCTGAAGAAGGGGAGGGCCTCAGAGGTACTTGATGGTACCTTGTCATGTACCATCAATAAAAACACTGTAACCAGCAAAAAAATAATAAGTAGCAGAATTGATGAAGGAGTCCAGAAAATTGAAATAAAGAGAAAAATTTATAGATACCTCAGTAGCTCAGGTAACACTGCCTATAAACCTAGGTGCTTAAAATTAGATTGGTTCACAATGAAAGGGAAATTATATTCAGTTATTTGCTCTTATGTTCTGTTATGTTCTGTTATTCTTATGTTGTGACCATGTATTTTTTTTATTTTAATAATTAAGATAAAATACCAAAACAATAGAGAAAAGCTGGTAATTACTCTAGACTACATATCCAAAATTTGTTACTTAAACTTCATTTTCGGGCTATTTCTAAATTTTGAGTAATTTGTGATTGGTATAAGTAAGCCATATGTTTATAGGTTCCAAAGAACAGAGTTACAGTAAAACCTAGCAGGAGGCAGATATTTAATTTATAGGAAGAAGACATTTTAAAAAAACATTTTTAAATATTTGAAATAGGTGTAGATTTTAGGTATTATTGTGTATCATCTACAATAATCGACAAACTACAAAGCAATAGTATTTCACAAAATGGAATGTAAATTTTACTTATTAATACATAAATATCTCATGCAGAATTTTAAAGAGGGAAAAAATAATAAATCCAAAGGGAAAAATGGGCAAAGAGATTGGGTTGAAAATTTACAAATTAAATCCTACACATGGAATGTAAAAATGGAAAAATAAAATTTAGTAAAATAATGTGATAATTCATCACTAATCTTCCCATATGACCAGAAAAAATAACTTTAAAAATAGTTATTTTAAAGCTGGTTAAAAGGCAATGAGAAAGCTACCCTGATATTCTGCTAATAGTAGTGGGAATTAATGTTATATTCTAGGAGTTAAACAATTTATTGTCAATTTAATGAAACACACTTATTGGCCTGGAGGTTGTATTTTCAAGTATGCTTTTAAAAGTCATCATAAATATTAACAAAATTGGATGTAATAATATTAACTGAATAGACCAAGGTCCCCTAAAAGAAGATAGAAATAATGTGATTTATCTGTAGGTAATAGGATAATTTCCCCAGGATGTGTAAGTCCATTGAGGGTGGTGGGCCACACTTGTGGGAGATGTATGTGTGGGATATGGTGGGAGGTGTGGGAGGTGGGCAACATGGGAATCCCAGTGGGTTCTGTGTAATATTTTAGGTAATCTAAGCACCTCTTAAAATATATGTATATATATATATATATATAAATAACATTTTTGAAAGCAAATGCACATATATGCATACGTATTTATATATCATTTTACAAATATTGGTATGTGTTGTGAAAATTTTGATTTTTACCCACAATAAAAAGTAAATAAATTCAAAAAAAATAAAAAAAAAATTAAATAATAAAAAAAAATGTAGAAGACAAAGAAAGACAAGTTGTGAAGAATAAACAAGAGAAAAAGGAGAGGAAAACAAAAAATAGAGGATAGAAATTAGGGATAAAGGAAGGAATTCTAGAATAAAAAGGGAAAAAAGGAAATAATAGAAAAAGAAGGCACAGAAGTTTGTGGTAGGATATTGTATTTAGAAAAGGAGAACTAGAGTCATAAGTATATAGAGGTGAGACATGTTCAGAATTATTTCAGGATTGTGATAGACTGTGATCACATATAATGAACAAACCATTCCTGATGATTTTCTATTCTAAACCTGATGTTGGTTATCACCAACTTTATGCATTCTTAAATCTTAAGTGATCAGAAATCACCACAATTTGACAAATCCTGTAAAGGTTCTGCTCTGAACTCATTAAGCAAATATTTAATTAGCATGGACCTACAGAACCCTTAAAGACAAGTTATGAATATCTATGCATCCCCATTTTAATTAGAGATGCCCTAAATATAAAATGTACTTCCAGAAATAAAAATTTAAAAACTCTATTTTGGACAAACCTAAAGATTTTAGGAGATTGCAAAGTATTTGAAAACACTGACAGTGATTGTAAAACATACAGAATTTGCTCCCAAACATAACATGATAATAAGAAATTGTTACTGGAAAGAGAAACATTGAGTCCAGTATTTCCAAGCTACTCATTTACTACACATAAATTAATAAAAAAATTTTACCTGGGAAAATCTTAACATACTACATTGTTAAATTCTGTTGATTAGATTTCGGAAAATAGAGATTACTCTTTATTTTGAAAAGTTTTTTTTATTAATTAAAACTAAATATCCAAATCAAGTAATCATTTTGCAAGTTTTATCACTATCACTTTTCCTAATGCTGTCTGCATGTCCTTGTTTCTCAGACCATAGATGAGAGGATTCAGGGTGGGAGGTAATGCTGTGTAGAGCACAGATACAAAAAATTTCAGTGAAGAAGATTTAAATTTTTTTGCAAAATGTGCAGTACTCCCTGAAAACAGGAACAGCATCACAATGGTGAGGTGGGGCAGGCAGGTTGAAAAAGTTTTGTGTCTTCCCTTTACAGATGGAATTCTTAGAACAGTGACAAAAATGTGAACATAAGAAACAACCATTAAAGTGAAACATGCCTCCTGCCTACCTATGTGCCAGGTGTGCATGAAATCTAGGTGGTGCTGCAACTCCTACCCTACAGCTCAATGGACTCATCCAAGTCACCTGGTGAGGAGACAACGATGGGCAATGGCCATCCCAGGGAATGGAGAGGGCCTGCATCTGCAGGCAGGATCATCCCACCCACCATATCCATGGGATATAAGCCCTCTCTCACTTGGAGTTGGAGTAGACATCACCATCCCAGTCCCCTCAGGATTGGGGGAAGAACTATGGACTAGAGTGGACTTGATGGTATTCTCTTGTTCACATATGGTGATTCTAGCAATGGAAGAAATTATAACAATGAGGTGGAGCCAGTGGCCACTTGACACTTTTGGGGTAGGGAGGGGATGAGCAGTTGAAATACAGGGGCTTCTTTGGGAGTTGGAGGTTATCCTGATTACTGTTGTGGCAACGGATGTAGGCCATTTTAAATCAGCACACACCACTCAGAACTGAGTGGGAGAGAGTGTGTTCTACAGTGTGAACTGTGGTCTATGGTTGGTGGCAAGTCTCCAGGATGTGTAAGTTCATTGAGGGTGGTGGGCCACACTGTGGGAGATGTTTGTGTGGGATGTGATGGGAGGTGTGGGAGGTGGGCAACATGGGAATCCCAGTGGGTTCCGTGTAATATTTTGGGTAATCTAAGCACCTCTTAAAATATATGTATATATATATATATATATAAACAACATTTTTGTAAGCAAATACACATATATGCATATATATTTATATATCATTTTGCAAATGTTTGTATGTATTGTGAGAATTTTTATTTTTACCCACAATAAAAATAAATTAAAAAAATAAAATAAAATAGATAGAGTGAATCATCATAATAATATGAACATTAGTAAATCTTCCTGTGAACTGGGCATGAACACAGAAGTGCTAAGTCACTTGCTGTCCCTGTGAACTAACAGCATGTGAGAATCCCAGGGTGTAAGGAAGCTTTCACTCATGATGGAATGAAATTGTCTCACCATGTAGAAATCATCAGTCTCTCAATTCCACATCTACCTTAAGGGTACTCTTTATGCAGTGTAGATCTGGAGGCAGAGATTAGAATAATACTATCCATTTTCATACTCACAAAGTGGCCCCTCTTGAAAAATGGGTTCTGGATGAACAGGATTGTATCACATCCCTTGTGTGCTTTCTAGGTGACAATTCAGTACCAACTGCATTTTCTCTCTTAAATGTTTAGATCTAAAATATCATAAGATGTATGTATTTTCAGGAGTTCCCAAATGGCTAATTAAACATGGATCTAACTTGACAAAAATTGAGTCCAGTGGCTTGTTTTCCTTTGAGACCATGGACAGCTGGAGGTTTAAAGACTATGGAGCCCAGATTTACAATCCAGTGCTATGATAAACTTGTTTGTCACTTTAATTATGGGATGGTATTCAGTTGTTTGGTTAAACAAACACAGGACTGATTGTTACTATGAGGATATTTTGTGGACTTAACTTATCAGTAAGTTGACTTCATCTATGTCTAATTATATCTAAATTCAACTGAGGAGACTGCTTTCACAATGAGAGATGTCTCATGCAATCAGTTGAAACCCTTAAAAGGGGAAGTGATGATTTCATCAATCTGCCCAGGCAGATTTTCCTTGGAAGTTCAACAAAAACCTTCATCAGACTTCCCAGCTTGTGGCCTGTTCCCCCAGAATTTAGACACACACACACACATATCCATCCTGTCAGTTCTGTTTTCCTAGAGAACCATGATTAATACAAGTGCCATGTGTCATACACAGGGATTTATGTGAATCATATTAAATAAATAGGAACCATATTCAGTTGCTTTTCTTATTTTGATACTAAATTATTACTGCCATTGTGTTAGGCACTTTTTCAAGATCTGTATTCAGATACAGGTATGGCCTAAATTCCATAATTTATACATGACAGAGTGCTTTGGTTATCACCTTTTTTTTTTCTTTTTATACCTTAAATTATATTGAAACATTCTCTACAAAAATGATTTAAAAGTTAAATATAAAACTTAATAGGTGAGCTGATGTGGCTTGGTGGCTGAAAGCTGGCTTCCCTAACCCTAATCCTAACCCACATATGAGGTACTGGGTTCAATCCCCGCCCACAGTAACTAAAAAACAAAACAAAATAAACAAACAGACAAACAAAACCTTAATAAAAATGTAATCCTTAACCCCATAAAAATTATAATATTGCATTGAAATGGTCAAATATCACCAATAAAAACACAGAAATTAGAATTGATTTTAAAAAGTGACTCAAGCATGTGATGTAAACAACAACAACAACAAAAACCTCATTTCAAATATAATGCTATAGGTAGGTTAAAAAGTAAAATTTAGAAAATTATTCTGTGAAAACCCTAATTTAAAATGCTGGTGTAGTTCTATTATTACCCCAAATAAACTAACAAGAACAGAGGAAGTATGACATGATAAAATGATCAATGAACAATAATGATATAATCTTAAATGAGAGTTGAAAACAGTTGAAATAAAAAGCATCAGAATTGAAAGTAGAAATAAACAAATCCCCACTTACAGTTAGTTTTCAGCACTCCTTTCTCAGTAATTGTTAGTAGAAAGAATATCAACAAGGACATAGAAAATCTGAACAATGTCATTGACTATCTAAGGGGCATTACTAAAACATTCCACCTAACAGCAGCAGAAATCACATTTCTCTCAAATTTATATGGAATATCCACAAGTATAGAAAATGCTCTGGTTAGTACAAAAAAACCTTAATAAATTTAAGAGAGTTGAAATTATAAAAAGTATGTTGTTTGAAAACAATAAAATTGAACCAAAATCAATAATAGAAAGATAACAAGAAAAACTTCAAGCAATTCCAAATTAAATAGCAAATTTTTAAAAAAACATTTGTCCAAGAGGAATTATTTTGATCTGAACTTAAGTGAAAATACAACCACCACAATTTGTGTAATGCAGCTAATTCAGAGCTTAGAGGTTTTTTGTTGTTTTGGGTTTTATTTTGGTTCTAGATTATTTATTTTATTTTATTTTTGTAGAAACTTTACATTACATAAATGTAACATCAAAAATATAGGGATTCCCATATGCCTCAACCCCTCACCTCCTATGTTTTCCCCCATTAACAACATGTTTCATTACTGTGGTACATTTATTAAAGGTGATGAAGACATATTGGATCATTGTTATTAACCATGGTCTATAGTTTACATTATAGTTTACACTTTGCTCAGCACAATTTTATAGATTTTGACACCATGTATAATGGCCTGTATCTATCATTGCAGCATTGTGCAGAACAATTCCAGTGTTCCAAAATGCTCCATGTTAAACCTATTCTTTCCTCTCCTTCCCCTCTGATGATCACTGCCTTTATATCAATGTTACAAGTTCTTCCATTATTAGAATAATAAGTCCACTTTATTCCATAGTTGCATTCCCCCCTTAAGTTTGTTCATTCCTCAATCTTGAGGCTTTGGGGATGGTGACGCCCACTCTTCTTCCAATTGAGAGTGGGCTTATATACCATGGGGCAGATGGATGAATCTGTCTAGCTTGCAGTTATAGATACTCTCTGTTTTATGGGATGGTCATTGTCCATCATCGTCCTTTTGTTAGTTGCCTGGGGTAGGTCCAAGGAAGATAATTTATTCCAAAATAATAATAAAAACAAACAAAAAGCCTCAGCCTCTCACTGTCTCTATGCTTCCCTTGCTGTACACAGCTGCTAATCTGTTTTCATCTGTCTATTTATATCTCTGTTTTACTCTGAGGGTCAGTTTTGCCAGTGTATGCCTCATGTATCTTGGGACACTCAGGTTAGGTGCATAAATATTTAGTATAGCTATTTCTTCTTGGTGAATTACACTTTTTATGAATACTCAATGAATTTCTTCATACATTATAAAAATTTTTCATTTGAAATCTATTATGTATGATATTCATATTGTTACTCCTACTCTTTTTGTTTACTATTTGCATGAAATATCTTTTTCCAACCTTTCAGACTTAACCTGGTTGTGGTTTTAAGTCTGAGTTGAGTCTCTTGTAAAAAACACAAAGATGGTTTATATATATATTTTTATCCATTATTTCAGTCTATGTCTTTTGTTTGGGGAGTTCAAGCAATTAACACTCAATGTCAATAAAGTAAAGACATTATTACTTCATCCATTTTGTCCTCCAGCTCTCAGTTGTCATATTGTTCTACTGTTTGTCTTCTTACCCTTTAGTTTACCATTCCGTATAATTTTTATTTCTATACTCTTTTCCAAATCTCTAAATCTTATGTTGTTTTTTCTTTCAGGCTGCAGTACTACCTTTAGAATCTCTTGTAGTTTGGTCTTTTGGTAACATATTCTATCAGAATTCATTTGTCTTAGAAGGCTTTCATTCCCATAAGCTGTTACTTTTCTTTGCAGGCTTTCAAATTGTTCTTTGTGCTCAACCTGTGTCTTCTTAATATCCCTTACTCTTTAGTCATATTTTCTTTAAAATCTTTTGATTGATTTAGGAGAATTGTGTGATTATTATTGGTTAGTTGTCCTAAATCCTGTATCTCTTCAAGATACTTGTTTTGTTCATTTGGCTGGGCAAGCTCTTACTGTTTCTTAGTATGACTTGTAGTTTTCTGCTGATGTGTTGGCATCTGAATATGTTGATGAATACATTGATGAATGCTCAATTTCTCTCTCTTCTTTATTGTTCTTTTTCACAGCTTCTCATTGTTATTTTGTTCAATTTATTCTTAGTCTTAAAATCGTTCAGCTTCAGTTATGAAAATGAGGTCAGGGACTCACTAATGGGGCAAAGATTTTCTCCCAAGAGATCAGATAAAGAAAATGTTTAAAATGGTTTTACTCCATGCAAATTCTGAACAGGCCAGAAGATGTTGCTCATGTGTACTCCTTTCCACTGAGCTGTTTATTTCAATCTCTGCTTTCCGTGTTTTGGTCTGGTTAGACATGAGATTCAAAACACATTCTGCTGGTTGAATTCACTGAAGAGAAACCCTGAGACCCTTACATTTTCCCTTGTGACAGCTGACAATGTAGATGATATCTTTTCCTCACCTTGGCTGCAGTGAGCTGGGGTTTTTATCCCCATTTAATATTTTGGGAGTGGGGAAGGGGTGCCTTTTCCTGCCACTGCAGTGTTTTTGTAACTCACATTTGTTGTTTCAGGTTCTTCATCTCTCTGTCCCTCATGCTCCTGGAACTTGTGTAGCACTGTCTTCATCTGCTAACCCCCAAATCAGGTCCCTTAGAAAACTTTTGGCCCTTTCTTCATTGATTTTGTGAGAGAGTTGAGCCCTGCATACTACTCCAATGCCATTTTCCAGGAAATCTTAATAATAGCCTTTAAATTCAGGAACTGAGAATCCTCCAACTTTCTTCTTTTTTAAAAAAAGATATTTTTGGCTGTTCTGGGCCCTTATCCTCCCAGAAACATTTGATAATTTGCTTTTCCAATTCTCCAAAGAATGCTGTTGTAATTTTAATCATATTATATTAAATCTGTGGATAAGTTTGGGTTGAACTGACATCTTCATGGTATTCAGTCTTACAACCTATGAACACAGTATATACTTCCATTTATTTATGTCATCTTTGGTTTATTTTATCAATATTTTATAGTTTTCAGAATACAAGTCCTTTATGTCCTTAGTTAAGTTTATTCCTAAACAGTTGGTACTTTTCATCCCTATTATAAATGGAAAAGCATGTCTAGAGATGCTTCAGTAATTATTAGTGAAATGCAGGTCAAACCTACAATAAGATATTATTTCATGTCTTACAGAATAGCCATTAGTTTTTTTTATAAAAACACAGGAAACCACAAATGCTTGAGAGGATGTGGAGAAATAGAAACACTCCTTTACTGTTGGTGGGAGAATAAAATTGTGCAGCCAGTATATAAGATGTTTTGGTGTTTCCTCAGGAAGCTAAATATAGAAGTGCCACATGATCTAGCCATCTGCTACTAGGAATATATTCAGAAGAACTAAAAGCAAGGATGTGAACAGATATTTGCACACCAATGTTCATAGCAGCATTATTCACAATTGCTAAGCGATGGAAACAATCCAAGTGCCCAACAATACATGAACTGATTAAACAAAATGTGGTATATATATATAATGAAATACTATTATGTTGCAAAAAGAAATAAACTGGGGTAGCATATGACAACATGTGTAAACTTAAGGACATTATGTTGAGTGAAATAAGCCAGACACAAAAGGACAAATATTGTATATTTTCACTGATATGAACTTAATATGATGAGTAAACTTAGGGAAATGTACTAGAGAATATCAGTTAGTAAGAGACAGAATCTGGATTAATAAGGGATAGCTAATGCTGAAAGTATGTAAGAGGTCAATTTTAAATACATGGTAATAGATGGAGTTAATGATAGCACATCTTAGTGAGTATAACAAACACTGCTAACTTATAAATATGTGGTTGAAAGGGGTATTCTAGGTAGGATAATATTAATTATTAATATTAATTGAAAGGCATTTAGAGGAATATGTGGGGACTATATAATATAATGATTTTGGTGATAGAATTGGATTCTGATTAATATAAATACAAGGAAGCTCTTCTATGCCAAGGTGTTAATAATGTGGTGATACATGGGAATTATAGATAAAGTTTACAATAATATTGTAATATCTTGGTAATAAAGCAAATAAGGTACTATATCAATGATGAAGTTCAGAAAAGAATATGAAGTTTAGTTTTATGAGATAGTAATATTGTTACCAGATTTTTCCTAGGATCTTGACTAAGGTACAAGAAATGAATTTTGAAAGTACATCTCAAGCCAGTAATTTATTAAAGTAGGGAGGGAGAAGAAAGGGGAGAAAATAACAGATCAAGTGTTCCCAAGAGAGAGGAAGGGGCTGAAGAGTGATAAAGTGGGCTGATTTACAGACCACAATTGCCCATTATAGATTATAAATGCCCAGGTTTTACTTGTGTATTGATCCATGTGGGTGGGACAGAACAAGAGCAGGGTGTGGAAGGCAAGAACAGGGGTCCAAAGACTAGAGAGAGACAGTTCAGCCTTTGTGCTTGCTTTTCAAACCATTAATTATTCCACCCCTTTGTTAATGGCTGGGAGGAGTTCCAGGTGTTTGCTGCTTTGATTGATTACCCCACCCAGCAATCCCCCAGGAGGGCCCAATGATAAGGCCCATAGAGAATAACCAGGGCTTCTCCTGGCTTCTGGAGGAAATCCCATTCCAAATGAGATTTCTCACGGGGGTTTTCCAGCAGCCATCTTGGGGTTATCGATATCCACATGGACTTCTTGCCAGGTTCCAGATCCATCTATTGATTTCCTATCTAGCCTGCTTTAATATGATTAAGGAATTTTTTAATTCTTCATTTTCTTCATTAACAAGGAGACCTTCATCATGTTATTTAACACATATGTGACCATCTGTGTATCTCTCTGAACACTGGAGAAACAATTGTGTTTGTTTTTAGGATTTGATGAGATAAATATGCCTGGTCAGAATTTTTTGGAGTGATGCTTCTATAACTTGTTAAACTTCCTTTTGTCTGTTTTATCATTTTTATTTTTTAAATCTGAAATAAATTAATTTTAAACAGAATGACTGAATCACATTGAATATCCAGGTATAAATTTAAGACTACATGGAAAAATGTCTATATGAAATAAACATTTATATTTTATTTTTTTCTAGTGGAGCTTAAGATCAAAAGAATAAAAGAAATTTAATCCTCTTATGATTAGAAAAAAAGCACACATTATATAATATCATACATAAGTCTAAAAGTCATTTCCACCAAATATAATTCATGTAATTTTAACATGTCTTGCCCAATCACAAAATTCCAGGTCCTACTAAGACATATGTAGTAGTGCAATCTTGCCACATTTTTGATAAAAGTGCCAATGTTGAACCTCATTCCTTTTCATTTTTCTAAAACAATCATTTCAATATATATTACATATCCTTTAAGTTTAATAAGCAGAATATTAGAAAGAAGATAGTATAATGAAGATGGAATGTGTATTATTTTACTTTAATTTTTAAAAAATATAAAGATTTACTTCCAAAAGTGAAAATTTTGGAATTTGAGACATGGCATACCCAATTATAAGCTAGACTGTAGATTTCTGCACTAAAATTAAAGACTTAGACTTTATGTAAATGTGACTGACATAAACCATTATTTAAATGCAATATGCTCACATTTCAACTGTGCTATAATTGTCAACACTGGTGTTTTTGAAATGGATCTTCAATAATAAGGAATCACATGAAATTAGAGAAAATTTCTTAAGGAAAACTCTGAGAGTGATATCAAAATATAATATCTGACAAACTGCCCAATTTTAAATTTTAATTGTATTCAATTTTGTTTTCTCTAGTGATATTTTAAAGGAATTCCATTCATTTTTCAGTAACTTATACATTAAAGTAGTGAGCCTTAAGATAGTGTGTATTAGTGAATTAAGAGTATTCTATGTATGCATAAACACAGACATATACATAACACCCCGTTACTTTCTTTATAATTGATAGGATATATGTATGAGGTTGGTAAGGAATAAAAGACTATTAATTTATGTGGGGACTCTGGGCCTGGGCTCCCCAAAAGTCCTCAGCATGTAGCTGCCTATGTGACCTAGACATAAATTAAAGGTTAACAACCCTCCCTGAATGGGAGGTAATGTATAGATGTTATCATAAACTGAGTCTCCTCAGAGGAGTAAAACTTCATTCCTGTGATAACATCACTAGACCCCATGTGCCCCCTCCTGGGACCCTAGCAGAAACTATGCTCTCATACCCTATGGAATGTCCTTGCTCTGAAACCCCTTATATAACCCCTCATTTTCCCATAGCTTTGTGGAGTGTTATCTTCATTCCCAGACCACTGCCATCAGAGATGCTCACCTGTTCATAAGTCCCAATAAAGCTTATGTCTGATTCTGTGCCCAGTGTGTTCTTTGGTCTCATGGCCACACCAATTCATGCCCTTCAGGAGTTGGGTTAGAACAATTGGTGAGCCACAAGACAGGAGACTGAAGGACTGTCAGCAGTAGTGAGCATGAAATCAGGAAAAGGAGACCACAGGGGAAATCCAGAGTTGGCCTATAACATCCATGTGAAGATGAGTGACTGTCCTCTTGGATGAGTGGGGACCACCGAGAAAACATGGGGACACCCTACAATCTCTGGTAGGTATTCTGTCTGTGCTACAGCAGGCAGCAAAGAAACTGCACTTAAATAAGAAAAGGAAGACTACCAGACAGTGATGGCTATAACATGGCCTCTGTTAGGAGACTTGCAGATGGCTACAAAGACAGAACAAGCAACAAAGGTATCTGTCTACTACTTAAAAGAAAAGTTAAAGCAAGAAATGGATAAGCACTTAGCACAGACAGAGGTGAAAGACTCTTTAACAGATTGCCTGCACCAAGTTGATGATCAGTTGTAAACCTTACCCTGTAGTTGTGCTTGAACTAGGGGCAATAGTCTGCCTCTAGTTCAGGTCTTGAGGATATTAATCACTCATGGTGGGGCCCTAAGGCATGGGATCCTATGGACTCCTCCTCAGATGAGGAGAAAGAGGAAGAATGGGAGGTAGAAGAAGATGAGGATGCCCCAAGTGTGTGCCCTATAGTACAAAAGAAGCTGAAGGCATTACAAAACCAACACCCTGAGGTCCAGCATTTCCAAGACCCCCAAGTAAAAGTTACATGTAACTATGAGGGGTCATACTGCTGCTGAGTTAGGCAATTTAGGACAAAGATATAGGCAGAGATCAAGAGAGTCCCTGCATAACTGGCACCTAAGATTATGGGACACTGGAGCTGTAGGAGTTTTACTGGCAGTGGTTTTAATGAGTAACTTGGTATCCATCACCACTCACCCTTCTCTATTTCAGCATCTCTATACTTCCTCTAGTGAAACAGGAACTGTGTCATTATTGGTATGACTCATTAATAGATGCTAGGCTGCATGGCTTAATGAAGGAGATATAACTCATGCCACCCCTCATTGGCAGTCCATGGAAGAGTTTTACTGGGATTGGGTATGAAAACTGACATTTATACTGTCAATTTTGTGGGGCCTGACAGTGAGTCTTTTACTGCTCCCAACCATTTTTATGGGTCTCTAGTGTCAGTCCTGAGCCCCCAGTGGGGCAGTCTGTGTTGCAAGCTGCACAGTCAGGCTATAGCATATTTAGGGGAAACAGAAAGGCTGTGGAGAAAGGGGGCTGGCATTTGGGCATCAAGGAAGGTGCCCCTAGGACATGATGGTCATAATCATGTGTCACACAAGCAAATGTGGGTGTCCTTACTGCCAAATAGAAATAATAGGTAGGCATCCTAAAATGGTTTTAGTGAAACTTTGGAGCAAGCTCCCTAAGGACAAGAGATTTATGAAAATGTCCCCTCAGAATGCTGAGGGAGAAGGGAACATAGGAAAAAAGCTGCCATCCCAACACCGGAAACCTTCTGCTATCCCAGAGAAAGCCTGGCAAGCACCCTTCCTCCTACCCTAGGGAAGGGATCAAGATCCCTGGGTGAGAGCATTAGCTGGAAATCTTGGGAATCATAGGCCACAGGTAAAGTTAGCTATTTACTGGTCTTCTACTCATCAACTAAGAGTATTAGTCTTAGTAGACACAGGAGCTGAATGTACTTTAATTCATGGCAGTGTAGCATGATTCCATGGGTCAGTGCCGGCTACAGATGGCTATGTGAGAAAACAATGTGTGTTAAGCAATAAAATTTAGTTTTACAAACTGGACAATTAATGTCCCAAAGACATACAGTGTATATTTTTCTTATGCCGAAATTTAGTTTAGGAATTGACATTCTCCAGTATGCCACTTACAGACTACCATAGGAGAATTATGCCTCTAATACAGAGTAATAAAGGTGGTGCTAAGGCAATAAGCTAAATCATCCCCAGTGAAGGTGTCCTAACTTTGAATAATTGTGGTTACCCAACAATACATACTCCTGAAGGGCATCTAGAAATTACCGCTACAATTGAGGAATTAGAAGGGTAGGGATAATAATCCTTACCCACAGGCCCTTCAATAGCCTTGTATGGCTAGTATGAAAGCCTGATGGAACATAGTGCCTGACAGTAGATTATCATGAATTAAATAAGAGAACACCACCACTGTATGCAGCAGTCATAAAAACTGCTGATTTATTGCAAGAAATTAATACCCAGTTATGTCACTATCATTTTGTTTAGATCTTGCCAATGGTTTAACTATTTAAAATTTATTTTATTTTTTAAAAGATACTTAAAATACATAAATGTTACACAAAAAATATAGGGATTACCATATGCCCCACTCCCCACACCTCCCACACCCTACCACAAAAACATCCCTCATTAGTGTGGCACATTCATTGCAATTGATAAATGCATCCTGGGGCTTTGCCATTAAGCATGGACCATAGTTCACATTGTAGACCACACTGTCTCCCACACAGTTCTGTATATTATGTGATGATATAAATGGCTTATATCTATCATTGCAATGTCATTCAGGATAATTCTCAACTCCCAAAAACCCCGTGTATTACAACTGTTTTTCCCTCTCCCTCTTCCCAGAGCCTCCAGTGGCCACTGGCTCCACATCATTGTTGTAATTTCTTCCATTGCTAGAATCACAATATGTCTGTACTAGAATACGAGTAAGTCCACTCTAGTCTGTAGTTCTTTCCCCAATCCTGAGGATTCTGGGGTGGTGATATCCACTCCACATCTAATTGAGAGAGAGCTTATATCCCATGGGGAAGGGGGATAAAACTATCTTGCTTGCAGTTGCAGACTCTCTCTGTTCCTTGGGATGGTCATTGTCCATCATCATCTCCTTGTTAGCTGTCCTGGATGAGTCCAATGAGCTGTAGAGCAGGTGGTACAACTCTGCCAAGGTTCTGGGCCCAACTGGCACATGGAGAGCCCAAAGACTTGAGTTAATCTATGATATGTCCGCACAGACTAAATCTATGATAAGGGGAAAGTGCGTAGTTGCATATTGAGGAGATTTGACAGGGGGGTAGTTATAATATTTGGTTGGGTGGTGCTGGTTTGACAGGTGAGTAGATTGGGGAGGGTGGGTTGGAAGGTCTAGGGAATTGGGGGGAGGGCTGGGAGAGGGACCAGGTGAACACTGGGGATTTGCGGTTGTGTGGTTGAAAGTAAAAATTTGGGAATGCTTTTACGGCAATATGAAAAAGAAGGTTTACTGGTTTAGGGTGTTGGATTTGGGGGCATTTGGGACAAGGGCACATCTGGTGTAGGTTTCTAGGGAGGGTGTGAGTGATGATTTTGTCATAATGTGTTGTATCAGTGGGTGGAGACCCACCTAATGACCGGTAAGGAGTTGGACTCCCATACTCAGAAGGACCAATTTGTTCATAAATAGAGAGGTGGTAGTCTCTCGAGAGCATAGGTGGTTCCTAATAGGGGAGGAAAAACCAGTATGTCAAGACCTCAGTGTTGCTGCATGTAACTATGAATCTTGGTGTCAATGTTTTCTTTAGTATCTCCTTAGACAAGTCAAGCCAGCCTGCATTCACCTTCACTTGGGAAGGCTAAAAATGGACTTTAAATGTTCATCCCCAAGGCTATATGTCATGACCTTGTGGCAAAGTGTCTGGCCCTGTGGAAGAAACCTATGGCTGTAAAACTATTTCATTATATTGATATTATGTTAACCAGGAATTCTCTTTCAGAATTAATTCTCTTCAGAGACAATAGTATCTCACCTTGAAAGTCCCTGATGAATAATCAATCAGGACAAGCTACAAGGCCCTGGCTGCTCTATCCAATACCTAGGCATTGTTTGGTTGGGTAAGAAAAAACTATATCATTTGCTCTAATTGACAAAGTACAATGTTTTCTCACACCACAAACTCAAAAACAATTAATGGTCTTTCTGGGGTTGTTGAGGAACTGGAGACCATTCATCCCTCATTTATCTCGAATATTGAAACCATTGTATATGCTAATCAGAAAAGATCATGACTTCCGGTTTGGGGCCGCCGGTCGGTGTAGAAAATGGCGGTGGTGCAGCGGCTGGAGCCTCTACCCGCGGCTCTGCGGAGGGCTTGAGGCTCGCGAGCCTCATTCACCGCGCCCCACTTGCTCGTGCACTTTACACACATGAGAGAATTGGAAGCTAAAGCTACCAAAGACGTTGAAAGAAATCTAAGCAGGGATTTAGTGCAAGAAGAAGAACAGTTGATGGAAGAAAAGAAAAAGAAAAAAGACGACAAGAAAAAGGATGCTGCTCAAAAGAAGGCCACTGAACAAAAAATCAAAGTGCCAGAACAGATAAAGCCCAGTGTAAGCCAGCCTCAGCCTGCCAACTCTAATAACGGCACTTCCACAGCAACCAGCACTAATAATAATGCCAAACGAGCCACAGCCAACAATCATCATCAGCAGCAGCAGCAGCAGCATCAACAACAAACACAGCAGGCCTTGCCTCGGTATCCTCGTGAAGTACCACCAAGATTTCGCCACCAGGAACATAAACAGCTTTTAAAGAGGGGTCAGCATTTTCCTGTGATAGCAGCAAACCTGGGATTAGCTATTAAAGTGTTAAACAGCCAGTCAGGAAGCAGTGCTTTAACAGATCAACAGCCACAAAATAACGGAGAGGTGCAAAACAGCAAAAACCAGTCAGATATAAACCACAATACTTCAGGATCCCATTATGAAAATTCCCAGCGGGGCCCTGTGTCTTCTACAAGTGACTCTAGCACAAACTGTAAGAATGGTGTTGTAAACGACTCTGAAAAAGAAGCATGGCCCTCGGTTGCTGGCAGTGATCTAGAGGTGGCTTCAGAATGTATGGATGCTGATTCTGCCTCCAGTTCTGAAACAGAGAGAAACATCACTATCATGGCTTCAGGGAGCACAGGTGGTGAAAAAGATGGCCTTAGGAATAGCACTGGACTTGGAGCCCAAAACAAGTTTGTGGTTGTTAACAACAGCAATAATGTGGGCCATGGAAATAGTACAGGGCCATGGGGTTTTTCCCATGGAGCCATAATAAGCACATGTCAGGTCTCTGTGGATGCTCCTGAAAGCAAATCAGAAAGTAGCAACAATAGAATGAATGCTTGGGGCACTGTAAGTTCTTCATCAAATGGAGGGTTAAATCCCAGCACTTTGAATTCAGCTAGCAACCATGGTGCCTGGCCGGTATTAGAGAACAGTGGACTTGCCCTAAAAGGGCCTGTAGGGAGTGGTAGTTCTGGCATCAATATTCAGTGCAGTACCATAGGCCAGATGCCCAACAATCAGAGTATTAACTCTAAAGTGGGTGGTTCTTCTACCCATGGTACCTGGGGAAGTCTTCAGGAAACTAGTGAATCTGAAGTAAATGGTACACAGAAGGTTTCATTCAGTGGTCAACCTCAAAATATTACCACTGAAATGACTGGACCAAATAACACTACTAACTTTATGACCTCTAGTTTACCAAACTCCAGTTCAGTACAGAATAATGAACTGCCTAGTAATACAGGGGCCTGACGTGTGAGCACAATGAATCATCCTCAGATACAGGCTCCATCGGTTATGAATGGCACTTCCATTTCTCATCTTAGCAATGGAGAGTCAAAAAATGGAGGCTCTTATGGTACTACATGGGGTGCCTATGGTTCTAATTACTCTGGAAACAAATCTTCAGGCCCTAATGGCCAAGCTAATGGTGACACTGTGAATGCAACTCTAATGCAGCCTGGCATAAATGGGCCTATGGGCATTAACTTTCAAGTTAACACAACTAAAGGAGGAGGTGTGTGGGAGTCTGGGACAGCAAATTCCCAGAGTGCATCATGGGGAAGTGGAAATGGTGCAAATTCTGGAGGAAGTCGAAGAGGATGGGGAACCCCTGCACAAAACACTGGCACTAATATACCCAGTGTGGAGTGGAACAAACTGCCTAGCAATCAGCATTCCAGTGCCAGTGCAAATGGCAATGGTAAGAAGTTTACAAACGGATGGAAGTCTACTGAGGAAGAGGATCAGGGTTCTGCCACATCTCAGACAAATGAGCAAAATAGTGTGTGGGCCAAAACAGGAGGTACAGTAGAGAGTGAAGGTAGTACAGAAAGCACTGGACACCTCGAGGAGAAAGTAACTGGGGAAAGTCAGAGTAGAGATAGAAGAAAAATTGATCAGCACACATTAATCCAAAGCATTGTAAACAGAACTGACTTAGATCCACGTGTCCTATCCAACTCTGGTTGGGGACAGACTCCTATAAAACAGAATACTGCCTGGGATACTGAAACATCACCTAGAGGGGAAAGAAAGACTAACAATGGGACAGAGGCCTGGGGAAGCTCTGCAACACAGACTTTTAACTCAGGGGCATGTGTAGATAAGACTAGCCCTAATAGTAATGATACCTCATCTGTATCGGGGTGGGGAGATCCCAAAACTACTCTGAGGTGGGGAGATTCCAAAGGCTCAAACTGCCAGGGTGGTTGGGAAGATGATTCTGCTGCTACAGGAATGGTCAAGAGCAATCAGTGGGGGAATTGCAAAGAAGAGAACTCTGCATGGAATGATTCGCAAAAGAACAAACAGGGATGGAGTGATGGACAAAAATCAAACCAAGGGTGGTCCATTTCTGCCAGTGATAGCTGGGGAGAAACTTCAAGGAGCAACCATTGGGGCGAGGCTAATAAGAAGTCCAGCTCAGGAGGTAGTGACAGTGACAGGTCCGTTTCTGGTTGGAATGAACTTGGTAAAACTAGTTCTTTTACTTGGGGAAATAACATAAATCCAAATAATTCATCAGGATGGGATGAATCTTCTAAACCTAATCCTTCCCAGGGATGGGGAGACCCTGCAAAGTCTAGTCAGTCTCTAGGTTGGGGAGATTCGTCAAAACCAGTCAGTTCTCCAGACTGGAACAAACAACAAGACGTTTTTGGGTCATGGGGAATCTCACCAGCTACAGGCAAATCTCCTGGTACAGGCTGGCTCGGGGGACCTATACCAGCCCCAACAAAAGAAGAAGAACCCACAGGCTGGGAGGAACCATCCCCAGAATCCATACACCACAAATGGAGATTGATGATGGAACTTCGGCTTGCGGAGATCCAAGCAAATACAATTACAAAAATGTGAACATGTGGAACAAAAACGTCCCAAATGGCAGGAGCCGTTCAGACCAGCAAGCACAGGTACATCAGCTGCTACCATCTGCAAGTGCCATCTCAAACAAAGAGGCAAGCAGTGGCTCTGGCTGGGGTGAGCCCTGGGGGGAGCCTTCTACTCCAGCCACAACTGTGGATAATGGTACTTCAGCATGGGGAAAACCCATAGACAGTGGTCCCAGCTGGGGTGAACCCATTGCTGCAGCATCTAGCACATCCACATGGGGTTCCAGCTCTGTTGGTCCACAAGCTTTAAGCAAATCTGGGCCAAAATCTATGCAAGATGGCTGGTGTGGTGATGATATGCCATTGCCTGGAAATCGCCCCACTGGCTGGGAAGAGCAAGAGGATGTAGAGATTGGAATGTGGAATAGTAATTCATCTCAAGAGCTTAATTCATCTTTAAATTGGCCACCATATACAAAGAAAATGTCATCGAAGGGTCTGAGTGGCAAAAAAAGGAGAAGGGAAAGAGGAATGATGAAAGGTGGAAACAAACAAGAAGAAACATGGATAAATCCATTTGTTAAACAGTTTTCAAATATCAATTTTTCGAGAGACTCACCAGAAGAAAATGTACAGAGCAATAAGATGGACCTTTCTGGAGGAATGTTACAAGATAAACGAATGGAAATAGAGAAACATAGCCTAAATATTGGTGATTACAATCAAACGGTCGGGAAAGGCCCTGGTTCTCGGCCTCAGATTTCCAAAGAGTCTTCCATGGAGCGCAGTCCTTATTTTGATAAGAATGGCAATCCTAATATGTTTGGTGTTGGAAACACAGCAGCACAACCCCGGGGCATGCAGCAGCCTCCAGCACAACCTCTTAGTTCATCTCAGCCTAATCTACATGCTCAAGTGCCTCCTCCATTACTCTCCCCTCAGGTTCCAGTTTCATTGCTCAAGTATGCACCAAACAACGGTGGCCTGAATCCACTCTTTGGCCCTCAACAGGTAGCCATGCTGAACCAGCTTTCCCAGTTAAACCTGCTTTCTCAGATCTCCCAGTTACAGTGATTGTTAGCGCAACAGCAAAGGGCGCAGAGTCAGAGAAGCGTGCCTTCTGGTAACCGGTAACCGGCAGCAACAAGACCAAAAGGGCCGACCTCTTAGTGTGCAGCAGCAAATGATGCAACAGTCTCGTCAACATGATCCAAACCTGTTGGTGAAGCAACAGACTCCGCCATCTCAGCAGCAGTCACTCCATCAACCAGCCATGAAATCTTTCCTTGAAAATGTCATGCCCCACACTACACCTGCAAAAAGGGTCATCACCAATAAATGCTTTCAGCAACTTCCCTATAGGCTTGAACTCAAACTTGAATGTAAATATGGATATGAACAGTATTAAAGAGCCACAGTCAAGACTAAGGAAGTGGACTACAGTAGACAGCATTTCTGTGAACACATCTTTGGATCAGAACTCCAGCAAACATGGTGCTATTTCAAGTGGTTTCAGGCTGGAAAAATCTCCATTTGTTTCCTATGACTTTTCACCAGCCAGTCCTCCAGGATCAATAGGAGATGGCTGGCCACGTGCCAAATCGCCTAATGGCTCTAGCAGTGTTAATTGGCCACCAGAGTTTCGCCCTGGTGAACCATGGAAAGGTTATCCAAACATTGACCCTGAAACTGACCCTTACGTCACTCCTGGCAGTGTCATAAACAATCTTTCAATTAATACTGTGCGGGAAGTTAACCACCTCAGGGACAGGAACAGTGGGCCATCCTCATCCTTGAACACCATGCTGCCTTCAATTAGTGCCTGGTCATCCATTCATGCCTCCAACTACAACGTTCCCCTCAGCAGTACAGCACAAAGCACTTCAGCCAGAAATAGTGATTCCAAATTGACATGGTCTCCTGGTTCAGTTACAAACACCTCTCTGGCTCATGAGCTGTGGAAGGTCCTGTTGCCACCTAAAAACATCACTGCTCTGTCCCGCCCACCTCCGGGACTGACTGGTCAGAAGCCACCCTTGTCTATGTGGGATAATTCTCCCCTTCGTGTAGGTGGAGGATGGGGAAATTCTGACGCCAGATATACCCCAGGTTCCAGCTGGGGTGAGAGCAGCTCAGGGAGAATAACAAATTGGCTTGTTCTAAAAGACCTCAGAGTGATGGTTCAACTCTGCGAACTCTGTGCATGCAGCATGGCCCACTGAAAACATTCCACCTGAACCTCCCACATGGAAATGCTTTGTTCCGTTACAGTTCAAAAGAAGAGGTAGTGAAGGCACAAAAGTCTCTGCACATGTGTGTATTGGGGAACACTACTATTTTTGCTGAGTTTGCCAGTGAAGAGGAGATCAGTCGTTTCTTTGCACAAAGTCAGTCTCTGACCCCTTTTCCTGGCTGGCAGTCTCTTGGGTCCAGCCAGAGCCGGCTGGGCTCCCTTGACTGTTCCCACTCATTCTCCAGCCGGACCGATCTCAATCACTGGAATGGTGCTGGGCTGTCGGGAACTAACTGTGGAGACCTTCACTGCACTTCACTCTGGGGGACCCCACATTATTCCACAAGCCTCTGGGGTCCTCCAAGCAGCAGCAACCCCCGGGGAATTAGCAGCCCATCCCCCATTAATGCTTTTCTTTCTGTTGACCACCTGGGTGGGGGTGGAGAGTCCATGTAACAGTGTAGATGTAGACTCACAAACTGTGACCTCAAGATGTGAAAGAAAGAGCACTAAGCTGGGCTCGCCGCCTGCAGCCAGGGGCCACCTGTGGGAACAGCTATTCTCTGCACATTTTCCACTTTGTTTTCCCCAAAACATATCAGTTTGAATACTTGAATCATGCAGGCCAATATTATAATGTGAAAAGGTATCTATCTATTTACACTCCCAAATAGTGCCATACATGCTAAACCGTAAAGAATGAGCTCACTTGTGTATATTCATATATTCATCATGTTTAGCCTTTGGATTCTTTTTTTTTTTTTCCCCTCTCTCTCCCTCTCCCATTTTTAGATTTTTTTGCAAAACCATTTTTTGGGGGCTGATAATGTATGAGCTTTTAACTTTGCACTGAATGATGTTCTCTCCGTCTAATCGGCAATATGGGGGGGGCAGTTGTTCCAGTGTAAATGTTTACTCAAGGATGTTCTGAAAAGGTGTGCGCTCTCTACTATGCCTTGATGTTTGCCTACCTTATTGTGGTATTGTGGAGTTTAAAAGATCAAGTTATGATACTGACTTAGGATTATTAATGAAAGTATTGCACCAGTTTTTTCATGTTGTAAAACTAAAGAATTTCACTCTACAGTTTGAAAAACTGTGGCCACAGCTGTGACTTGCAGCCCACCTGCCACACAGGATGGGCCCTGCACTTTGAATACGCTTTCCATTTTGTTTTAAAGGTTCCCACATCGAACCTTCTTGTTTACAGATTTTTTTGTTTGTTTTTTGAGAAAAAATGTTTACTCTTCCATCATTTAAAAAAAACTTAAAAGACAAAAAAAAAAAAAAAAAAAAGGAGGATGATGTAAAAGATGCTTTCTATCTCTGGGAAAAAGGAGCAGCATTTGGCCATGTTCTTTTGTTTTTCTATTCCTGTCCTAAATCAAAGAGCATGGTTCTCAGGAAAACCAGTTCCCCAGTAAAAAAAAAAAAAAAAAAAAACCTCCTTGTAGTTTCTTATAGGAAAAAAAGAAAAACCCCAACTTTTAGCACTGATACTCCATATTGCTCTGTTAAAGAATTTTCTCTGCCAAAAAAAAACAAAAAAACAAAAAACAAGAAAAAAAAACACGCTTAAAGCTGGAGTTTGACATTCTGCTTTCAGATGCTGTCTTTTTATTAGTGAGTGATGATGGTTTGATAATAATCAATAGGTAATAATATTTGTAACCCCATCAAGTAGGCTCTATATGTTTCTGCTCTCTTGTGACTGTGTTAATGTTTAACTGTTGTACCTTAAAGCCGAAATCAGTAACTATGCATACTGTAACCAAGGTATTGGGCTTACAGAGTTGTTCGTTGTATAAAGAAAAAATTTTAAATGTTGTTGCAAAACTAACAAGTTACACCATTTTTTAAATTTCTTTCTTTTCTCCCCCCTTTTTTTGCCCACAAATGGTATTATAATAGCTTGCTTAGTCAAAGAAGAGAGACTAAAGAAGGGTAAAAATTTTAACAGTACAAAATTTGCCATCATTTCATTGCCTTGATTCTAATTGTTTGTGTCCTAAGATGCAAAAGAAGTCAGTGGCTTTTAACTATTTACAAATAGAATGTGATTGTAAAATGTACAGTTTGGTTGTGTTTGAATTATGAAATTTCTTCAGATATAATAAACCATGACTTTTTGGCTGCTCAACATTAAAAAAAAAAGAAAAGAAAAGAAAAGATCATGCCTGGGATTGGGAGGAAAACCAGCAGTCTGCTTTGGAAGAAGCAAAGAGGCCACAGGCTCAAGCACTAAAGGGGTTGGCCCCTGACTTTCTCTGAGAATAGATGTGGCCCGCAGCAATACTAGCTTTGTGTTGAGTTTGTGGTAAGGCAACATTCTAAGTGAGTACCCCTTGGGTTTTGGTCACAATTATGGAAAGGGGCTAAATTATGACATAGCCCTTAGAGAAGCAGCTATGCACAGCATACAATGCCTTGTTGCAAGTAGAAGGTTTAGCCCAAAAGTGACCAGTCATTCTTAACACTGCCATCCCTACCCAGGGGTGTATCACAGATACTAGGAAAAATCTTTGCTGTCTGTGTGCATTTAAGTGCTTACCAACCTGGAAAGCTTATCTGCTTCAGTGAAGTGTCTTCAACACCAACCCTTTAAGTACTGAAATGCATGAGATCCTAGGCTCAGTGTCCTATGTGGAAGATTCTTCAGCCCAAATTACAACCCCCAAGGTGGGCATTGAATTGCCCACTAAAGAAAGCATAGGAACAGTTAGAGAAAATGCATGATACATGGATGGTTTGGCTAGTTGACAGCCTCCCATGTAGATGGCTGTGATTGTGCAGCACAGCACTGACACTATTTGGTCAGAAACAGATGCCATGCAAAGCACTCAGTGGGCTGAACTAAGGGCCATATGGATGGTTATTACACATGAGCCTGGGAACACAATAGCAATCTGTACTGAGAGTTGGTCAGTGTACAAAGGCCTTACCACTTGGGTGGCAAATTGGAAACAAGAAAAATGGACTGTCATGGGCTGCCATCTCTGGGGTAGAGATCAATGGAAGGACATCTGGTGAACCTGCCAGGGGTGACAGGTAACTGCCTATCATGTCCTTGACCACTTTTCTAATAGCCCCCTCAGGAATGTTGAGGCAAACCCATAACATTGAGACCCCAGAGGTGACAAAATGACATAACAGAAAAAGCAGACATCATGGCAACCAGGCTTTGTGGTGCTTAGCCCACCAGTTTCAGCCACCTGTCACTCACCAGCAGCTCATAGACATCACACACCAGTGTCCATTGTGCTTGCTCCTATGACCATGACAATTACCTCATTGGATGGGTCCTATTGGGATGAATGCAGACCCTAGTAACATTATGACAAGTCTGTTACACCAGTCCCATCCAACTATTGGAAGGGGCAAGGTATGCTTTCACTGCTGCAGATACTGCCATGGGACTCTTAAGGGCTTTCCCAGTAGGAAAGGTCAACTAGGTGGCCACTATATGCTGCTTAGGAAAGGTATGTACTCTATACAGGGTGCCAAACAACATATTGAAAACTAGCTGTTGACCCCATTGGCTTAATTTCCTTTCATGGCCCTGGTGACATGTTTTTATAGGCCTACTAGTTTCCTCCATTATTTCTTGGATATTTTCACAATTTTTAAAAATTTATATTTTAAAGAAGCTTTAGATTATATAAATGTTACATCAAAAATATAGGGTATTCTCGTATGTTCCATTTTTCCCCTCCCCACACTTTCCATTAACCCCATCCAGACAAATGGGCCTCCTGTAACCCACAGCCATCACCTATAAGTTTCCCCTGCCCCAATAACTGATGTCCAAAACCCCCACACTCTGAAAAATGGGAAATGCGAAACCTCAAAGCTGACCTCAAGATTGTCAAACATTCTGTTAAAAATTCCAATATGTCTACCTCATCCTACCCCAAATCCCCCACTCTGCAGAGTAAAAGTCAGGAGTTTTCCACTGTCCTCGCTAGTACCCTGCCCCTATGCTATTTAAAGAACAGCCCAAATCATTCAAATGGGCTGAAGTCTCACTTCAGACCCCATGCCATGCCAGCAGATAGGCTGAAGTTTCACTGAAGACCCCCACCATGCCGGTGATGCAATAAACTTCCCCACCTGAACTTTGGTCTCTCTCCAAGCCTCATAAACCAAGATATAGCATTCCCACATTAACATCATCTTTCATTAGTGTGGTACTTTTGTTACAACTGATGAACACATTTTGAACCATTGTTAGTAAGCATGGACTATAGTTTACATTATAGTATACACTTTGCTCCATATAATTTTATAGATTTTGATAAAAAGTATCATGGCCTGTATCAATCATTGCAATGTCATGCAGGACAAGGCCAATGTCCCAAAATGTCCGCATGTTATGCCTATTCTTCCCTCTCCCTCTCCTCAGCACCTCTGGTGGCCACTGCCTTTATATTAGTGATACAAGTTCTTCCATTGCTACAATAAAAATAAGTCTACTTTAGTCCATAGTTGAATTTCCCCTGTGTTTGTTCATTCCTGAATTGTGAGGATTTGGGGATGTAAAGCCAACTATGTTTCTGATTGAGAAGCTATTTAGATATTTTTTATATTTCACTTCAAGGTTTACTGTGGTGAAGTCACTGAGATATTTATGTACAAATTGTTATATTTAACCCTCTCTATTTTATATGCTTTTGACATTATAACTGATGTCATGCTTTTAAATTACACTTAAACTTTGGAGGATGGATTTTCCATTTTCTTGAAAATCTGCATTCAGGAGTTAGGAAATATCACATCTCATTTCTTAGCAAAACATTTTACAGGTTTGTTTGAACATAATCATACAAAAAATCCCACCACCATACCTACCACAGCACACTCATATATATTTCAAAGAATTAGCTTGGAATTGAGATGAGATAATTAAACAAGCATTAATGTTGAGAACACAGAGAGAAGGCAATTTAATTGCCATTTGAAACGGAGTAACTGTAACACTGTAATGATTCTACAAATAAAAGGACAAACAAGTAGACATTACATAACAAAGGGAATCACTAGATTTCTTCTAAAGAACAAAGGGAAAATGAGATTGACTCTGGGAAATACCAGTTTGATTTTTCACTTTTGTTTCTGGACTATTGACATACTACCTACTCTTGGCTCTGAGTTCTTAGAAAGTCTTTTAGCTGTGGGGGCTTTTCTTGGAGGCTGTCAGTCACTAAGAGAAGAATGAGCTCTACCATGAGGTAAATGAAGAATTGCCTCACTAAGATGTAAACCTCAAATATTCTAGGAAAATATTTAAGTAAGAAGAAAAGAAGCACATGAGGTTTCCAGAAATAGATGAATGATAGGTGATAAATAAGTTGGTGAGGCTTAGTCTTGTCTTTAAGAATAGTTGAGACCAAATAAGTAAACATGATTTTTAAGGAAACATGCCAATTAAATGAGAAATCAAACTCTTGACAGTAACAGTATCATCAGTGATGTAAGTAAAGACCAAGTTTTATGAGCTTGTTAAAACTATTGTTTTTATCAGGAGGAAATATAGATCTCAAAAATGAGAAAAGTTTAAAAGTAAGCATTAAATATGGAACAAATTGAATAATGATTAAAATGGAAGAAAGATATCTACATGTTTCTCAGACATACATTTTCAGATGTAATATAAATGTCCAGGCTAATTTTATGTTCTTTATAAGAGATAGGACTAAAGCAAGAGGAAATGGGTATGTTGAAAGTAAAACTATGGAATATGCCATTCTAGGCAAAAACCTCACCAAAAAAAAAAAAAAAAAAAAAAAAATGATGTGGTGTTTTAAAACCAGGCCACGTTTCCCCAAAAAATGTAGCAAAAAAAAAAAAAAAAAGATTTTCATGAACTATAACTGTATAAGAATCAAGTCAGGGAGAAAATAGAACATATATAAATTATATGCTCTTTTAAAAACATCTTATACATGTTTCTCTCCACATATAATTATCTCCAAATAAGTTATATATCTACCTATCTATCATCTGAACCTCAAAAAAAATCTATGTTTCTATAATTTATATTTATTTCCAAATCTATACAACTCTCTATATATTTTATCTGCATTGTTCTAATTTGTGAGATTTATTTGAATATTCTGGATATGAGTTCTTTGTCAAATATATATCCATATATATATATATTTCAAAAATTGTCACCTACCATATAACTTATCTTTTGACTATTGTATTGTGGTCTTTTGATGATCACAAGATTTTAATTTTAGTATCCAATTTATCAACATTTTCTGGCATAATATTTGATATCCCTGGAAATGGTTCTCCAAAGGTATGACTCTAGGACAGATTTAATTATTTCTTTGGCCTGGAATACAATGTTGAGTTCTTGCTAAAGAGAAAAGGGAAGCTAGTGATCCATTGTTGATTTTGAATTACCTGCTTGAGGTAAGAGCCCTGGGCACCACTAAGTGGCTCCTTCACTTGACTAATTTAATATTGATGAGTAATTAGTTTATAAGTTGTTATAGCTGCTTCTGATGGACAAAAAGAGAATGCCAAACTGAAGGATTTAATATTTCAGTCCAAGGGTACTATATAATTCAGAGACTAATAAAAAAGGGATTACTCAGGAAAATATAAAACAGGCTAATCATTTCAATAGCAAGAAGGTAATGCAGGGATATGGCTAAACAAGTTTTGGAAGACTAAAAAAATCAAAGAAATTTCAATTTCAGGGACAAACTACCAAGAGCCCAGGCCTGAAAGAAGAAAAATATAAAATTAGAATCATCAAAACTATAGGGAATATTTGTGCTTCAATGGAAAACTATGTGATAGTTTATATTACATCTTTCCTCACTGTCTAATTCTAGCCTTTCAATGCTTTTGAACTCTGTAGATTGTAGATAAATGTTAGCAAGGCAAAAAAAAAAAAAAATGGCTATAAGCCGGCAAATTCTATTAAGTGGAGACATCATGACTTTTTTCCCCCTACTCTGGAAGATGACTATTTTGCCACATTTGCACATTCATTTCCATATTACTGATTAATGAACATTTGAGATATATGGATTCTTTTTTGAACTCTTGCCAAAGAGATTTATTAAATTGTCAAAGTCATTCAGAATAGAGCTGTCTTAGATAAAATAGAGTCCTCTGGATGGGAATTAAGTGTTGTATTATGGGATTAATGGACTTAAATCTTGGCAAACTTCTCTGAGAAATTCAATATAACTAAAAAGATCAGGAAAGTAGACAAAGAAATAAGAGAGCAAAGAAACAGTTATCTATTAAAACTTTCAAGATTGATGAAAATGTCCTATACAAACTATCCAATATGATAGCTATTAGGCAAGTTTCATTATTGAGCACTTGAAATATAGCTCATCTGATTGAATAAATGAATTATTAATTTAATTTAACTTTAAATAATTTAAATTGCTAACACTAGTTCCTGCTATATTGGACAGTAAAGCTAAAGAGTGCCATGTCTGAATACTATAAATAATATTAAAATTCTGCAAATCTTTTTCACAATAACTGGTGAAACTGTTTCTATCTTAAATATCAACCCTGCTACCACATGGATCTGACCTTTGGTTTGGAGAAAGTGGTCAAATATGACATCAAGAAGGTGGTAAAGAAGGCATCATATGGCTCCCTGAATGGCATCGTGGGATACACTGAGGACCAGGTTGTTTCCTGAGATTTTAACAGTGACACACACTCTAATAATTGATGCTGTGGCTGGCATTGCCCTCAGCAAACACTTTGTCAAGCTCAGTTCCTGGTGCAACAATGAATTAGGCCATAGCAACAGGGTGGTGGACCTTATGGTCCACATGACCTCCAAGGAGTAAGAGCCCCCTGGACCAGTATCCCCAGCAACAGCATGAGAGGAAGAGAGAAGCAGTCACTGCTGTGGAGTCCTAGACTAACTTGAGAATCACCCATCCTCCATGGCTTCCATGCCAGACCCTGTAAAGAAGGGGAGGGGCTCAGAGGACCTTACCTTGACATGTACCATCAATAAATACACTGTAACTAGCCAAAAAATAATAATTAGCATAAGTGATGAAGGAGAACAGAAAATTAAAATAAAGAGAAAAATTTATAGACACCTAAATACCTCATATATCACTGCCTATAACCCTAGGTGCTTAAAAGTAGTTAGGTTCACAATTAAAGGGAAATTATATTCAGTTATTTGCCCTTATGTCTGTTACTGCTATTAGTGTTTTCATCATGTAATTTATTTTAATAATTAAAATAAAATACCAAAACAATAGAGAAAAGCTGGTAATTCCTTTAGACTACATATCCTAATACTATACTAAAGTGCTAGTCAGCAAAGTAAACAAAAAAATCTTCATTTTGGGGTTATTTCTAAATTTTTACTAATTTGTGATTGGTGCAAATAAGCCATATATTTATAGAATGCAAAGAACAGAGTTTGAGTAAAACCTACCTGGAGGCAGATATTTAATTTATATGAAGAAGCTTTTGAAAGATATTTTGGATATTTGAAACAGGTGTAGCTTTTTAGGTATTAATGTGCATCATGTACAAATATTTACAATCTACAATGCAATAGTATTTCACAAAATGGAATGTGAATTTTGCATGTTAATATGTAAATATCTCATCCAGAATTTTAAGGAGGAATAACAGCCTAATTTCCAAAGAGAAAAATGGAGAAAAAGATTTGACTGAAGATTTACAAATTAAATGTTACACATGGAATGGAAAAGTAGAAAAATTAAATTTGTAAAATAATGTGATAATATATTACTAATTTTCCCATATGAACAGAAAAAATAAATACAAAAATAGTCATTTTAAAGCTGATTTAAAGTCAGTGAGACATTTACCCTGATACTCTGCTGATAGTAGTGGAAATGGATTATATATTATAGGAGTTACACATTTTACTCTAACAATCAATTTAACAAATTAAATTCATTGGTCTGGAGTTTGTATTTTCAACTATGATTTTAAAAGTCATCATAAATATAAACAAAATTGCATGTAATAATAAATCAATTGATTACACCAAGGTCACCAAAAAGAATGTAGAAGTAATAAGAGTTTTCTGCAGGTCATAAGATAATATGAGTTGGAACATAAATAGAATAACAAGTAACATTGAAATGAGTTTATAATTAAGTAGAGACATGAAGAATCTATTCTTAAAGTGTAGAAGTTAAAGGCAGAAGATGAAGAGGAGAATAATCAAGAGAAATAACATCCAGGATAGAAATAGGGATGAAGAAAGGAGTTACAGACTAAAAGGGGGAAAAAGGGAAAATAAGGAAAAGGAAAGCACAGAACTTTGTGGTAAGATATATTTGGAAAAGGAGAACTGGAGTCATAAATATGTGGAGATGAGACGTGTTCAGAATTATTTCAGGATTGTTATAGACTGTGATTCCATATAACAAAACAAACCATTCCTGATGATTTTTCATTCTAAATCTGGATGTTAACAAGAATGTTGTCATAACCAACTTTATACATTCTTAATTCTTAGGTGACCAGAAATCAACACAATTTTACAAATCCTATAATGGTTCTACTCTGAGTTCCACAAAAAAGTATTTAATTAGCGTGGACCAACAGAACCCATAAAGACAAGTCGTGAATATTTAAGCATCCTTATTTTAACTACAGGTGCCCTAAAAAGAAAGGGTACTTCCGGAAATAAAAATTTTTAAATGCTATTTTTGTGACAACCCTAAAAATGTTGGGAGATTGCAATGTATTTGGAAACACTGTCAGTGAGTGTAAAACATACAGAATTTGTTCCCAAACAGAATATGATAATATGAAATTGATACTTGAAAGAGAAACATTGAATTGAGTATTTCCAAGCTACTCATTTGCTACATATAAAATAAGTTAATAGAATTTTGACCTAGTATTTCTTATCATACCCCATTGTTAAATTCTGTTGATTAGAAATAGGAAAATAGAGGTGTCTCTTTATTTTGAAATGTTATTCATATTAATTACAACTACATATAAAAGTCAAGAAATCATTTTGCAAGCTTCATCGCTATCACTTTTCCTATTGCTGTCTATATGTCCTTGTTTCTCAGACTGTAGATGAGAGGATTCAGGGTAGGGGAAACATTACGTAAAGCACAGATATCAGCAATTTCAGTGACGAAGATTTGAAATTTTTTACCAAATATGTAGTAAACCCGCAAAAAAGCATCACCACAGTGAGGTGGGGTGGGCAGACAGGTTGAAAAAAGTTTTTGCCTTCCCTTTACAGATTGGATTCTTAGAAGAGTGGCAATAATGTGAACATAAGAAGCAACCATTAAAATGAAACACACAAAAGCAAAACAACAGCAGAAAATAAGAAATGCATCTTCCAAAATATGCTCTCCATAACAGGAAAGAGTAAGCAATGATTGAATATCACAGAAGAACTGGTGGACTATGTTGGACCCACAGAAACTGACAGAGAATGTACCTGCTCCATGAATGGAGCCATAAACACATCCACTGAGCCATGATGCTGTCACCATCTGCACACAGGCACTTCTGTGCATGATGCCCTCATAGTGCAGAGGATGGCAGATGTCAGCATAGCAGTCATAGGACATCACCATGAGGGCAAACTCTGTGCCACAGGAAAATACAACAAGGAAAACTTGCATGGCACATCTTAGGAAGGAGGTGGAATGACTATTAGTCAAAGAGTTAATGATGGATTTTGGGACAGTGATAAAGATAGAGCAGATATCAAGGCAGGACAAATCCTTCAGGAAGAAATACATGGGAAGTTGGAGATGCTGGTCAATGGTGGTGGCAATGATAATGAGGAGGTTCCCCATTAATGCTGCCAAGTATATGAGGAAGAAGATTGCGGCCTACAGTCTCTGTAGCATACAGTCTTCAGGGAATGCCATGAGCAAGAATTCCATTATGATGGTCATGTTGATAAATTTCTCAGGCATGCTGATTCTTCAGAGTGAAAATAGAAAAACAAAACACAACATTCTTATTCAGAGCTCTCCACCTGCTCTCTTCTGTTAGTGCTGTAAAGATTTTCTGATATGAATGGTGTGCTGATAGTTATCAGTCTACTATAGAGTAATTCTAACATGTGAAATTGATTTCCTTTAAAAATATATAGAGTGAATAATAATAATAATAATAATAAGAAGAACATTATTAAATCTGCCAGTGAGCTGGGCAGGGACACAGAAGTGCTAAGTCACTGGCTGTGCCTTTGGACTCTGGAAGGCAGAAGTAATGGTTTTGAAGCATATTCTGAATATCCAAGAGCTAAATTTCTTTACTAAAATGATGAACAAAATATGCTCTCCTTTTCATACGAAGTTTTATCTTCTTTCTTTCTTAAAAAATCCTTAGATATTTGTGGACTGTTCCTGGCACCAAGCAGAAAATATTTCAATTTCCTAAGCATAGGGAAATGCCCTATACTTTCCAGAGCTGTGTAAAATGTTGCAAGGAAACAAAATGACAAAATAAAGAAAACATATATTGGTATATTATTGGGTAAATCCATGTTTAAAATCTCTATACGTATGTGTGAAGTTGTGTAAATGTGTGTGCACATGTAAGTATTTGCACATACATACAATTAGGTAATTTTAAATGAATTATATGTGTCTGTGTGTGCTTATATTTGAGAATGCTTTTGGAAAACTTCCCATATATCATATCCAAAAAGGAGAGTGGGTCTTGTTTTCAAGGAGCTACAGTGGTGGAATTAGTATTTCAATTACCATGTGAAAATATCAGAATGGCTTGTACAGGGAAAATATGATCTATCTAGTCAATGCAAAAATAAAGAGAAATCAGGATAGATCAGCTTGTTGGACACTGACTTGGCAAAATGTAATGAACTGAACTGATTTGAAAATAGTCTTATTCAAGCATGGAGTCATCTCCGAGTATCTTATCATCCTTATTTTGAGGAGAAAGGAGCAGAGGGAATAAACCAGCCTACACAGTACTAAGGAAGCTATCACTCATGATGCACTGAAGTTGGCTCACCATGTAGAAATCAGCAGTATCTCAATTCCATATCTCCCTTAAGGGTATTCTTTATGCAGAGTAAATCTGGAGGCAGAGATTAAAATACTCCTATCTATTTTCATACTTACAAAGTTGCCCCTCTTGAGAAATTGGGTCTGGATGAACAGGATTGTATCATATTACTTGTGTGCTTTCCAGATGCCAATTCACTACCAACCTTCATTTTCTCTCAAGTGTTCAGATGTAAAATATCATAAGATGTGATTCAGGAGTTCACAAATGGCTAATTCAACTTGGGTCTAACTTGCCAAAAATTTAATCCCATGGCATATTTTCCTGTGAGACCATGGACAGCTGTGGATTTGAAGCCCATGGAGCCCAGATTTTCAATCCTGTGCTGTGATAAATTTGTTTGTCACCTTAATTATAGGATGGCATCCAGTTGTTTGGTCAAACAAGCACTGGTCTGATTGTTACTGTGAGGATATTTTGTGGTCTTAACAGCAGTAAGTTGACTTCATATATGGGTAATTACAACTACATTCATCTGACGAGGCTCCATTCACAATGATAGATGTCTCATACAATCAGTTGAAACACTTAAAAGAAGAAGTGATGATTTCATCAATTTGGTTAGGCAGATTTTCATGGGAAGTTCAATGAAATCTTTCATCAGACTTCCCAGCTTGTGGCCTGTCCTCCAGAATTTGGAGTTGTCCATTCCCACAGCCACATGAGCCAATTCCTGCTAAAAAAAATTCATAATACATACCTACCTACACACACACACACACACATACACACATAAATATATATACATCCTGTCAGTTCTGTTTCCCTACAGAACTCTGACTAATGCAAGTGTCATGTGTCATACACAGGGATTTATGTGAATCACATTAAATAAATAGGACCCATATTCAGTTACTTTTCTTATTTGGATGGTAAATTATTATTGCCATTGTGTTAGGCACTTTTTAAAGATCTGAATTCAGACACTGGTGTAACCTAAATTCAATAATGTGTACATATCAGAGAGCTTTTGTTACCATCTTTAATTATTTTTCTTTTTATACATAAAATTAAATTAAAATATTCTCTATGAAAATGATTTAAAAATTAAATATAAGACATAAGGGGGGGAAGAGGTGGCTCAAATGTTTGAGCATCTGTCTCCCACCTGGAAGGGCAAGGGTTCAATCCTTGTGGACCTCCTGGTAAATATAAAAATATAGAAGGTGCATGGGTCGCCAGTCCCGCAAGTAGGTGAGCCACCCAGTCCCCATGCATGAGTGAGCCGTCAGGACCCTGAGCAGGTGTGCCATCAAACCCCGCTGACCCATGCAGCAAGAAGATGAAATAACAGGAGTGTGACACAAGGGAAAGCCAAAATCAGACATGCCAAAAAACAGGAACTAAGGTGGCGCAGCTGGTAGGATGCCTCTTTTCCACATCAGAGGTTTCCAGGATCAAATCCTAGTAATGACAGGAGGAGAAGGATGAGAAAAGAGGGCAGGAAAAAAATTCAGAGAATTGCTCAGTGAATGGACACAAAAACAACAAAAACGGGGGTGTGTGAAAATGGATAAAAGTAAATTAATTAATTAATAAAAAAAAATAAAACATTAAAAAAAAAAAACAAATAATAGGGGAGCCGATGTGGCTCAGTGGCCGAGCACCGGCTTCCCTCATATTAGATACTTTGTTCAATCCTGGCTCCAGTATCTAAAAAGAATAAAAATAATAACAAAATTGTAATCTTTAACCCCATAAAAACTATAATTATCTGCATTGAAATTGTCAAATATCACCAATAAAAAGGCAGAAATTAGAAATGATTTTAAAAAATGAACCAAGCATGTGATGTAAACAACAAAAAACCTCCTTTCTAATATAATTCTACAAGTAGGCTAAAAATTAAAATTAAGAAAATTATACTATGCAAACCGTAATTTTAAAATGCTGGTGTGGTTCTATTGTTATCACAAATAAAATAACAAGAATAGAGGAAGTATGACATGATAAAATGATCAATGTACAAAAAAGACATAATCTTAGATGACAGCTGAAAAACAGATGAAGTAAAAAGCCTTAGAATTTAAAATAGAAATAAACAAATCCCCATTTACAGTTAGAATTTTCAGCACTCCTTCTCAGTAATTGCTAGGACAAAGAATATTAAAAATTACATAGAAAATCAGAACAATGCCATTAATTAACTGTATCTAAGTGGCATTACTAAAATATTCCACCCAACAACCGCAGAAATCACATTTCTCTCTAATTTACATGGAATATCTACAAGTATAGAACATGTCCTGGTTAGTACAAAAAACCCTAAAATTTTTTTAAAGAATTGAAATTATTTGAAGTATGTTATTTGACAATAATGAAATTGAACTTAAAGCAACAATAGAAAGATAACAAGAAAAACTTTAAACAATTAAAAATTAAATAGCAAATTTCTAAAAAAATCTATTTGTCTGAGAGGAATATTTTGATCTGAAAAGTGAAAATACAACCACCACAAGTTGTGTAACACAGCTAAGTCAGTGCTTAGAAGACTTCTTTTTTTTTGGTTCTAGATTATTTATTTTATTTTTAAAGAAATTATACATTACATAAATATTACATCAAAAATATAGGCATTCCCATAGGCCTCAATCCCTCCCCTCCCATATTTTCTCCCATTAACAACATCTTTCATTACTGTGATATATTTGTTAAAACTGATGAAGACATTGAAGCATTGCCTCTAACCATGGTCTATAGTTTACATTATGGTTTACGCTTTGCTCAGCACAATTTTATAGGTTTTGACAAAATATACAATGGTCTGTATCCATCATTGCAGTGTCATGCAGAACAATTCCAATGTTTCAAAATGTCCCATGTTACACCTATTCTTTCCCCTCCTTCCCCTCAGAAACTCTGATGACCACTGCCTTTATATCAATGTTACAGGTTCTTCCATTATTAGAATAATAATAAGTTCACTTTATTCCATAGTTGCATTCCTCCCTTAAGTTTGTTCATTCCTCAATTTGAGGATTTTGGGATGGTGATGCCCACTCTGCTTGCAATTGAGAGGGGGATTAGATATCATGGGGCAGATGGATAAATCTGTCTAGCTTTCAGTTGTAGATACTCTCTGTTTTATTGAGTAGTCATTGTCCATCATCATCCTTTTGTTAGTTGTTCTGGGCAAGTCTGATGAATTGGAAATTCACTGCAGTGAAGTTAGGTCTTCACTGCAACTCTGCTGAGATTCAGAGCTTAACAAGCATACAAATACACAGATTTAATGCAATCCAAATAAAAATCAGCACAGCATTTTTTACTCAATTGGAAAAACTAACTACAAAATTTATTTGGAAGGGTAGGAGTCCCCAAATTACCAAAGAGATATTGAAAGAGAAAAATGAAATTGTAGGTATCACACTATCTGACCATAAAACATACCAGAAAGCTACAGTGGTCAAAATTGCATGGTATTAGCACAAGGATAGACATACCAACCAATGGAACTGAATTAAGAGTTCTGATATAGATCCTTGCATATACAGTCATCTGATATTCAACAAGGCCATGAAGCCCACTCAGGTGGGAGAGAATGGCCTCTTCAACAAGTGGTGCTTGGAGAATTGGATATCCATATCCAAAAGAATGAGAAAGGAACACCATCTCACACCTTATACAGAAATCAACTCAAGATGGACAAAAGATCTAAATATAAGAAACAAGACCATAAAGACCTTGAAAAGTAATGTACAGAAGCATCTACAGGACCTTGTAATAGGAAATGGTTTCATGAACTTTACACCCAAAGCACAAGCAGTGAAGGAAAAAATAGATAAATGGGTCTCCTCAAAATTAAAAGCTTTTGCACATCAAAGGATATTATCAAGAAAGTAAAAAGGCAGCCTATCCAATGGGAGAAAATATTTGGCAACTATATGTCTGACAGGAACCGAATATCTTACATATATAAACAAATCCTACACCTCGAAAATAAAAGGACAAAGTGGTCGGTGCATCCTGTCCGGAGTGCGGCGGGGCAGGAGAGGCCTAGGCTCCTGCGGGGGCTCACAGGCGTGGAGGGCACATGGCGGAAAAACCACCGTGGAGAAGAGGTAAGCACGCAGGTCTAATTTATTAAGGGAAGTACAGATGCTTATATAGGGTTATGGTGGCGGGAAAGGAAGACGGGGCAGGACGTGATACGGGGCTAGGCGTGATTGGCCGGGGGCAGTTTCCTCGCCTTATAAGGTGCGGCCTTGGCGGTGCGGCTCTCTCTAGCTGCGCAGGAAGGGGGAGGGTGTGTGTGGGCAGGCTTTTTCTGGTTATCAGCAAGTAGATGTTGGCTGCCTGGGCGAGGCTGAGGGCAGTGTGCCCGTTCCATGGCTGAGGGCAGTACGCCCGTTCCAGCCGCCCTACACCCGAGCGGTGGGCTGTGCACATCCCCCACTGGGCGCGGCTATGCCTGCTGGCCAGACTTCAGCCTGCCTTACTTCATCTCCCTGTTCTTTTTTATTTATGCCAAATATGGCTGTAGCTAGTAGCTAGTAGAGACCGCAGAATGTGGCGCGCACCATAGAAGACACGGAAAAGGAGCTAAAAGGCGCTGGGTGATGGGACAGGCGAGTGGCTGCCTGGCCCTGGAGAGCAGCGGCTGTAGTGGTGGGGCTTAGGGCGAACGAAGTTGTGGAGGATTCATGTCGTTTTTGCAAGATTCGTATCTTGCGAGGTCGTGGGCTGGAGGAAGCAGGAGCGGATGGTGTTGTGGGCGGGTCTTCAGAGCTGAATCTGTTTGAGGGCGAGGGCAGCAGGGGGGGGCGAGGTAACAGGCGGCATGGGGCTCCTGCGGGGAGAACGGGCGGAGGGGGGGCCAAGAGGATGAGGGGGGGTGGCTGTGGGAAGAACGGGTGCGGGGGGGGTCGGAAAGGCGTGTGGGGGGTTGGTGGTGGCAAGCCGCTGGTAGTGGACCTGTACAAATGAGGTGAAAATGGCATTAGTTTGATCTTTTGTGAGTTGGACAATTTTCTTGATGGCCCATGGTTCGACTGCCAGTGCGACAAGGAGAATGATTAGGGGGCCTAGAATAGGGAGGATGTAGGGGAGGATTTTTTAGGTGGTTAATGGCTGTTTCGAGATGGGCGACATCTTGGTCGATGGCTGCCCTGAGTGAGGAAGAGGCATTAGCGTGTAGGGTTAGGGCTGCAATTCTGGTGCCGGCTCCTGCAAAACTTAAAAGTGTGGCAATTGTAATGACGGTCACAGGTTCCTTTTTTCGTATGTGGGTTGGTAGGAGGTGACGCTGCCAGGAGTTAAAAAAGTGGTTATTGTTGTGGTAGAAAATGTGGGGGAACAGAACAGCAGCCGGTCCGGCTATGTCCTCGGGGTGGACACACTGGCGAGCCACACCTCGGCTGGCTGCCTATCCTCATCTCCCCCTTCTCTGTTATTAAGAGCAAGGGTAGCTACAGCCAGGAGCTGTATCTGTTGGTTTGTTTTGGACCTGGTGTTAAGAAGGCAACGTAAGGTTATAAAGATTATGACAGCAAGCGCACCCAAGAGGCCATATGCAATTAGAGAGGAAGGGGAAAAAAGCGAGCTGAGCTTGGATAAAACATCTGAGAACAAGTTCATAGAGAGGGTTGGGATGGAGGCAAGGTTGTTTTCCATTTTGTTGATGCTGTTTTGGAGCTTTTCGGTGAGGTTCAAGAAGGAAGCGTTATAGGAAGTGACTATCCAATTTTTTAGATGGAGCCGGCTGTTGGAGGAATTGACGGGAACAGGGGTAATGCAAAGATGCGTAAATGGATAGCGTCCATCACACAGGGTGGAGGACACTTGCCATAGTGCGGCGGTTTCTTCTGCTAATAAGTCTATTTGTTGTTAGAGAGTGAGAATAGCTTGATGGGTTATTAGATTGAAGTGATCTTGACGATGCCAGGCTCGAATGCCGGATTCTGTGATGTTGTGGAGGGCTGCGGCAGTTAAGGTGGTGTGAGAGAGCGCAACCGCTGCGGTGGTGGCGGCCGCAAGGGAAACGACAAACAGGGAGATGAGTGCAGCGGTGAGGCCAAAGTCTCTTCGAGGACGGGCTAGAAGTCATTTCCCCGGATCTCCTGGAATACTGGAGCTGCCCAAGAAGAAGTGTTAAGGGGGGTCCACAGGATGGTGGGGCGTTGGATAAGAAAGGCAAAGGGATGTCGGGGATCCCAGTAATTGGAAATGTTGCAGCACTGTGAAGTAGAATTTCTGGAGCACGGGCCGGGGGGGAGAGAAGGGCAGGTAAAGAAGACGAAGGGAGGCCTGACCAGGACGTGGGAGGACAGAGGAGTGGACTTGTCGGTAGATTGGCTGAGGTTTTTAGGCCAGGTGGAGAAGTCGCCAGTCCAGGTTCCATTGGAAAGGGAGCAGTTGGGGAAACAGAGGAGGGCAGTGAGGTCAAAGCAGTTAAAGGGGTCGCAGAAGAACTGTTGGCCAAAGACAGTAGGAAGGGCCTGGGCGGGGCTTCTGTTAGAAAAGTTAGAGACTTTGGATGTATTGAGGAAGGCATCGGACCCGACAGCGGGATCGACCCAGACGGCGTAGGGGCTGTGGAGCTGCGGGAAGTAGCGGCCATGGGAGGAAGAGAGACAGGGCTGCCACGAAAACTCAGAGAGAGGTGTGGGGTTTTTGGACGGCAGGAGCGGGCAGAGAGGGAGCTCAGGTCTACGCGCTGAGGATGAGGGCGGGGGACGGTTAAGCGATCTATTAGAATCTGCAGGATCAGGGCAAGGCGTCCAAGGGAAGGAGGGCCAAGACGCATTGAGGGCGAGAAAGGATCCGTTGGCGACACGGGGATTGTCTGGCTGATCTCAAAAAATTGCCGTTAGAATAGGGGGAGTAAGTGATGGTGTAAGGAAGGTTAAGAGGGTTGGTAATTTTTCTTTCATGGAGGCGCGGGAGCTGTTTTCATTCTGCGGACCGCGGTACCTGAGGAGGAGCGCATCACAGGGAAGGGAGATATTGTTAGTAGCCAGGAAGACAGCGGAAGCTGGGGTGAATAGGGGGTCACATGGGAGCCCAACATTGCAGTTTGAGTGAAAGAGTTTGGGGTAGTTAGGGCTTTCTGGGGTAAGGAAGAGAAAGCCAGGGGGGTGTTTGACTGCAGCCCAAAGGACAGTCCCCTGGGTGGGAGTTATTAGCGAGAGCATAAGTAGGAGCAGAGCTTGGAGGGAAAGGGGGGGGCCCAAGCGGATGCGGCCGTAGGGTTAGCTGGGGCACAAAATAGCTGCTCGGACTTACAAGATGGCTGACCAGGCGCGTGTGCACCGAAGGCGTTACAAAATGGCTGTTTGGGCTTATAAAATGGCCGACCTGATACATGCACGTCAGCAGCGTTAGAGGGCCAGCCTGTTTTTTCGCCCTCGACGGGGAAGGGCGGGTAGAGGGGGGTTACCGCCCTATGGGGCGGCTCTAGTTCCTTCTTAAGTGACTTCCTCTTTTTTGGCGGGGAAGAAGGAGGAAGTTTGCCACCTTGGCGGGGCTTAAGGGTGGTTTGTTCGGGCGGGTTTAGTTTGAGTGCGTTGGTAAGCTGCTCGATAAGAGACCCCGCATCGGAGTGTCCATCCGAGTTGGAGCCAGACTCGGGGCAAGAGGGAGAGGCCTTTTTTCCCTTATCGCCTAACTGAGAGGACAGAACCTGTGACGTGGTGGGGGCGAGAGCCCTGGAGGCAGGAGCGGATGGTAATCAGCGTAGGCACAAGGCGGGGGGGGGGGGGAACGCTTCCCTTCCTGTTCCATGGCATTGGTAATTCGGTCGATAAGGCGTTCATAAGTACCGGCATTCCAAAAGTGGCAAGTTGTGAGCCAAGGGTTAAAAGGAAGGAGAAGGTCCCAATAAACTTATAGTTGGCGAATCGAAACTCTGCACTTGTGGGTGTCTAGGAGTCCGGCAAGGGCGCAGACTTGGGGCACTTGGTGAGATGAAAGCCTACCACCCATTTTAGGCCTAGGGAGCCGGGAGGGTTGGGGCCCTACCTAGCGAGCGCGGCGATCGGGTAGCAGCAGCTACCGGGGGTTTTGGGCAGGCAGGACGCACCCAGCTTAGCGGAGCGAGGCGGAGCTGGGTCTTACCCGTCCACGGCGGGCAGTGCCCCACGTTGGGCGCCAGTTGTCATGGCCCGCGGGACGATCAACTGGGGCTCCAGCTCCTATGAGGGAAGAATGGTATGGGACAAGAGACACAAAGAATGACAGCAAGACAGGATTCTGATCAAGCTGCAAAAGTTTATTGAAAAGGCAGGGTATATATACTCTAAAGGAAGAGGGGGTGGCTAATAAGGACGGGTGGCGGTTTAGGATTGGTGGATTCTGTTGCTAAGGTAGGTGGCGGCTGCGGAGGTTAGTGCTTTTGGCGCGAACTACCAATGACGTCCTAGAAGAAGGCTCATTGTAGCTTAAGGTGTTGTTTCAACCCTGGCAGCCATGTTGCATGTTAACGGCATCGCTGAAGGTGAATAGACATGCCACCTTCGTTGTCCCCAACACAAAGAACCCATTTAAAAAATGGGCAAGTGACCTGAAAAGACACTTCTCCAAGGAAGAAATACAAATGGCTAAAATGCACATGTGCCACTAGCTATTAGGGAAATGCAAATCAAAACTACAAAGAGATACCATCTTACACCCATTAGAAAGGTGGCTATTAAAATAACAGCAGACTATAAGTGTTGGAGGGGTTGTGGAGGAATGGGAACCCTCATCCACTGCTGCTGGGATTGTGGAATGGTCCACCCATGCAGTTTGGTGGTTCTGCAAAAGACTAACTATAGAACTTACATATGATCCAGCAATTCCGCTGCTGGGTATATACCCAGAAGAATTGAAAGCAAATAAATGAACAGATATATACACACCAACATTCATAGAGGCATTATTCACTATTGCCAAAAGTTGGAATCAACCCAGGTGCCCATCAACAAATGAATGGATAAATAATAGGTGGTACATACATACAATGGTAAGAAGCTGTAAGAAGGAATAAAGTGCTAACCCACCGGATAACATGGATGAATCTTGAGGATCTTATGTTGAATGAAGCAAGCCATGTATTGAAGGATGAACAGTACATGACCTCACTGATAGGAATTAAGCAAATTGAGCAGACTCAGAGGGTTATTGTCTGGAAGATGGGTTTGCAGGAAATAGAAAGAAGAATGTTGTGAGTCAACAACCATGTGGGCGTAGTCTATGGTAAGGTGAATATGTGTAGTTGCATCTTGAAGGGATATGACAGGAGGGTAGTGATATTTTTGAGTTGGGTGGTGCAGGTTTGACAGGTGGGTAGATTGTGAAGGGTGGGTTGGAATGTCCAGTATACTGGAGGGAAGATTGATAGAGGGACCAGGTGAACACTGGAGACTTGCGGGTATGTGGTTGAAAGTACAGAGTTGGGAATGCTCTTATGGAAATATGACAAGGAAGGGTTACTGGTTTAGAATGTTGGAGGGGGTGGCATTAGAGACAGGGAGCACCTGGAGCAGTCTTCTAGGGAGTGAGTCTTATGATCAATCTGTCATAATGTGTTGTATCATTGTGTGGAGATGCACATAATGAGTGGGAAGGAGTTGGAGTCCCATCCTTTGAAGTTCTGACTTGTTCACAAATAGGCAGGCAGGAGTTTCTCAAGATCATGGGCTGTTCCTAATAGGGGAGGACAAATCAGTGTGTCAAGACCTCAGTCTTGTTGCATGTAACTATGAATCTTGTCATCCTGGGAATGAATCCACGGAGTCGCCTTGAGTCTCGAGGGGAGGGTGAGGGAGGAATAAAATAGATCAAACAGGGGGTGTTTAGTGGGCAGTGGAAGTGTTCTATATGATCTTACAATGATGTACACAGGACAAGACAAATCTCATTAAAATTTATAAAAGTGTACAGTCTAAAATGTAAACCATAATGTAAACATTGACCATGTTTAGTAGCTATGTTTCACTATTTGTATATCAGTTATTACAAAGGTACCATCCACATATAAAAAGGTATTAGTATGGGGGGGAGTAAAATGAGGGGGTGTTGGGTATCTCCTATATTCTGTGCATGTGCTGTGACCTAAAAGTTCTTTGAAAACAAAATGAAAAATAGTGAGACACTGGGGAATGAGTCGGGAGAGGTGCCATGGTACAGACAGAACACCAGATATTGTGGTGATGAAAGGCAAAATATCAAAAAAAAACTTTTATTATTTTTCATTTTTAAAATATCCTAAACTTTTAATTTTTTTGTATTTTTAGATTTTTAATTTTTTTGTATTTTTTTCTTATATTTAAACTTATTATTTTGTTTTCCTATTAATTGTATTTTGCTATTTTAATGGCTTCATTATTGAAGAAGCTTTGGGTCACCAGAAGGGTTACAACTGGGGCAGAGGAGGAGGGTTGGTGTGGGGTGTCAGTGATGGGGGATGCATGGGAGGAAGTTCACCTGAAGATACATATAAGTTATATAAAATTGTTCAAATGTTGTTTGAACTCCTTTCACAATTTTGCATAATTTTCTGTGTACAAGCCTTTACTCCTTTAGTTAAGTTTATTCCTAAGTATTTGATTCTTTTCCTTGCTATATTAAATGGAATTTTTTGCTCCTTATTGATGTACAGAAATATTACTGATTTTTGTATGTTGATCTTATATCTTTCCACTTTATTGAACTTGTTTATCAGCTCTAGAAGCTTTGCCATATATTTCTATGTATAGGAATATGTCATCTGCAAATAATGAAATTTTATTTTGTCCTTTCCAATTTGGGATGCCTTTATATCTTTTTCTTCCCTAAGTGCTCAAACAAATACTTCAAACACAATATTAAATAAGAACAGTGACCGTGGGCATCCTTGTCTTGTTCTAGATAATAGAGGGAAAGCCTTTAGCATTTCACCATTTATTATGATATAGCTTTGAGATTTTCATACATACCTTTATCATGCTGAGGAAAATTCCTTCTAGTCCTATCTTTTGAAGTGTTTTTATCAAGAAAGGATGCTGTATTTTGTCAAATTCTTATTCTGGATCAATAGAGATGATCATATAATTTATTTTTTTCTTTCAATGTGTTAATGTGGTGTTATACATTGATTTTCTTATGTTGAACCATCCTTACATACCAGGGATGAAACCCATTTAGTCATGGGGTATAATTCATTTGATGTGTTGTTGAATATGATTAGCAGTTATTTTTTTGAGTATTTTAGCATCTTGGTTCATTAGAGAGATTTGTCTGCTGTTTTCCTTTCTTGTGGTATATTTATGTGATTGTGTTTATTAAGGTAATGTTGGCATCATAGTATGAGTTTGGCAATTTTCCCTAAACTTCTATATTTTGGAAGAGTTTAAGCAGGGTTCATGTAAGTTCTTTTGAGAATGATTAATGGAATTCACCTATGAAGCCACCTGCTCCTGGGCTCTTCTTTTTTTTTTTTTTTTTTTATTATGGGTAAAAATCAAAATTCTCACAATACATACAAACATTTGCAAAATGATATATAAATATATATGCATATATGTGTATTTGCTTACAAAAATGTTATATATATATTTTAAGAGGTGCTTAGATTACCCAAAATATTACACGGAACCCACTGGAATGGCCATCCCAGGGAATGGAGAGGGCCTGCATCTGCAGGCAGGATCATCCCACCCACCATATCCATGGGATATAAGCCCTCTCTCACTTGGAGTTGGAGTGGACATCACCATCCCAGTCCCCTCAGGATTGGGGGAAGAACTATGGACTAGAGTGGACTTGATGGTATTCTCTTGTTCACATATGGTGATTCTAGCAATGGAAGAAATTATAAAAATGAGGTGGAGCCAGTGGCCACTTGACAATTTTGGGGTAGGGAGGGGATGAGCAGTTGAAATACAGGGGCTTCTTTGGGAGTTGGAGGTTGTCCTGAGTACTGGGCTCTTCTTAATTGGGAGTTTTTTGATGACTAATTTAAACTTGTTACTTTTGATTGGTCTGTTGAGTTCATCTATTTCTTCTTTCATCAATGGAGGCCGCTTGTGTGTTTCTACATGCTTTCTATGTAAAGTTTAATTAGTTTTAAACCTTAAACCCAAAGGTCAAGCAATGAAAGAAAAAAATAGATAAATGGGAACTCCTCAAAATTAAAGACTTTTGCACCTCAATGGACATTATCAAAAGAATGAAAGTACAGCCAATTCAATGGGAGAAAATATTTGGCAATAATATCGCAAATAAAGGTTTAATATCCATGATATATAAAGAGATCATACAAGTCAATAATAAAAACACAAACTAACTGATTGAAAACTGGGCAAAAGACTTGAAAAGACAACTATCTAAAGAAATACAAATGGTGAAGAAACATTGAAATAATGTACAATATCACTAGCAATTAGAGAAATACAAATGAAAACTAAAATGGGATATCATTTCACACCTATTAGACTGATTACTACTAAAATGTCAGAAAACTGTAAATGTTGCAGAGGATGTGGAGAGACAAAAGAACACTTATTCACTGTTGGTGAGAGTCACTGAGTGTACTCTTTGGATAGAATGTACAAGGCATGGTATAACACATTTAACCACATGTTGGAAGATGGATTTTGGTTACCGGTTGAAATATGAGTGTGTTCTTTCATGAACTATAACAAATGGACAATAATACATAGTGTTAATAATAGGGGGTGTATGGAAAAAATATACCAAATGTATTCTATGGACAGCTGAACTTAACATGAAGTCATTTGAGTTCATGTCTACAATATATTGTTTTAATTATTAATGGAAGTTTTAAATCATAAAATTCTACTGAAAAACTATAGGCTTTAAACCACATATTAAGTCTCTCTATGGTGCAATGTTGATACAATAAATAATATTTTAAGATATATGTAAATAGTGGAAATTATGAATTAGACCTGTTTAAAATGTCAAGTATTATTTGTGTGGTTAGGGCATACATTTTCTTGTATTTCTACAACAAACTATTGATATTAATCCCCTAAAATATGCTAAGGCTTTTGTAATATTTGTTGGGTTAAGAAAAATAAAATTGAAACATTTGCCCATTATACAATTGTTAAAATATTATTTTGTTAGAAATATACCTAGAATCTATAACTTAGGTAAACTGCTCGCATGAAAGGGCTTGAAATATTTTTTTTTCTTTTTCATTATTTTGATTCACTGATTCTTTAAGAGAAACTTTAAAAATTATACTATTACATAACACCAAGGATCGAAGTGCTTTCTTGTTCCTCTTACGAAAGGAATATTGTTAGTTAATTTTCTCCCAGGAATCAATAGAAAAAAAGTTACTTAACTATTTGAAAAGAATATAAGTAGAGCTTTGACAACAGAATCAAGCCAACATCATTCAATGGTGACAATGTCTTTCCTTTTCCTAAAACATATCATGCTTACTTAATTCTACCTGTAACAAATTAGGATTACAGACACGTCATATCTTTCCTTAGGTGTGATTGGAGGGTGGAGAAAATTAATTCTAAATCAATTAATATTTTTACAAACATAAAAATAACAAAACTGTGAAATCAAGAAATTTACACGTAACTTTTTTTGTTTTGTGGTTTTAATTTTCAAGCTATACTCATTACTCATATACAAATGAATGTCTCAGGAAGTATGCTGTCTCTGCTTATAGAAATACCTAAAATCATTTTTAAAATATGCTGTTATTTGGCCTAAATCACCATTAATTCCAAGACAAGTGAAGAGCAACATGGATATTTCCACAGCTATATTCATGGTCTATATTTTGTTTGGCTAGTTTTTCTGGAATGGAATATTATTATTTAAATTTTCTTGTAAATACTTCTTGTCAGTAAGGCTAAGTATTGGAAACTATACAGCATTTGATTGCATCAAAGGGAAATAAACTAAAATATCTCCTCACTGCCGGTGGCTGGGGTTCCTTTAGTGTTGACCCTGTATTATAGGCTGTCACATGGCATCTATGCTGTAAGTGCCAAATTCTCTGTTTGTTTGTTTGTTTCAGATACATTTTCTTCTTTGTCACCAAGGTGCTGGCAAAGCCATGGCCTGAGATTCCCTTTGTGAGAACTATATTCTATCTTAGGACTTCACATAGGCTTCCTGAGGAATTTCTTTTGGTTTAGGTCATGGTGGTCTTCCACTGTGAGTAAAGAAAGAGCAAAGAAACTACAGGAGTTATTAGCAATGTCTCCACAGGTCCTGAAGGAAAAGCCTTCTAAATGGCTTCATTGGCTTTCATTATCACCAATATTCCTGCTTCAAAAGATGACTGCAGAATAGCATTCCTCTGTATTAGCCAGGGTCCTCTAAGGAAAGAGAGCCAACAGGAGTTATACATATGTATCATAATGCATATAATATATATAATATAAATATAAATATTATGAGTTATTTTTTAATCAAAATTGGCTTATGTGACTGTAGAGATGGGCTAGAACAAATTCCATAGGGCAGGTTGCAAATGAGAGATCCAATGAAGAGATCCCAGGAGAAGCTGGACAGCTAAATTAGAGATGAACAATCTCAATTCTGACAGGTGAAATCATCACTTTTCATTTTAAGGCCTTCAGCTGATTTGATTAGTCTTTTCTCATTGTTGAAGGAAATCCTGAAATTGATTGTAGATGTAATCAGCCATAAATGGCTGATTAAATCCTCACAGTACAGTCATGCCAGTGCTGATTAAATCCTCACAGTAAAGTCATGCCAGTGCTTCCTTGGCCAAACATCTATACACCATAACACAGCCAACTTGACACATAAACTTAAGCATCACAATCCATATCATGTCAAGTTGACAAAAATACACATCTCTTTAAACCATATTTAATCTTTAAATAAAAACAATAACAGTCATAATTTCACCTAACAATACTCAACTATCCTACAAACAACTGAAAACAAACTTAATTTCCCCAGAACAAGATGAAAGTCCTTGGGTAACATTCAATCCTAAATTTGACATCATGTAACTGAAATACAAGTCACATCATTTATAAGGGAGTGTTAATATAGCCTTGAGGTAAGACAGTGAAGTTATATTGCTGGCCATACCAGCTGAAATCAGACTCTTTCTGGTGGTCTTTACTAAAAGCTATTGAGTACAAAAGCATTTGCCAAATAAATAGCTGCAAACCAGATACCAGGGGATGGATTGATTTTCTCAAGAAATGATGCCATATCTGGAAGAGCAGCAATTGGAGTTGCCAGTTGGTTAGGTGTATGATAATCCACAGTCATCCTCCAACTCTATATGTTTTCTGCACAGGCCAAATAAGAAAATTGAATGGGCATGTTGTGGAAATCACTGCCATTGCTTCCTTCAATTCCTTGATGGTGGAACTAATCTCTGTAATTCTTCCAAGAATGTGGTATTGCTTTTGATTTATTATTTTTCTAGGGACAGGCAGCTGTAGGGGATGCAACTTGGCCTTTCCTACCATAATAGCCCTCACTCTACAAGTCAGGTAACCAATGTGAGGATTCTGACAGTGGCTGATCAGGCCTATTCCATTTATATATTCTGGACTAATAACCACAGAATAGTATTAAGTACCCACTGGACCCACTGTGAGATAGGCCTGAGCTAAAACTTTATTGATCATGTGACCTCCATAAGCCCCTGCACTAACTGGTAGAACACAGTGACATTTTGGGTCTCCTGGAATTAAAGTCTCTTCCAAGCTTGGTGTCTAGTAATACCCTAAACATCTGAACATTTCCTTTTTCCCAAAGCACAGTTTCCCTCGTCAAAAGCCATAGATCTCTTTGGAGAAGGCCAGAAGGAAGATAAACAGTATAAATTTTTGGCAGTGTAGCAGGATCCTTCCTCATGGGGACACAACCTTTCCTTCATTCAAGGCGTTCTTAAAGTTTCTGAAGTCTGGGAATTGATTAAGGGGATCTGGCTCTCTGTTTTTGTAATTCAGGTTAGACTTTTGTTCACCTGACCTAGAACTCTTTTACTCATAAAGATAAAATAAGAATTTAGTAGCCTGCCCATCTACTTTATGTCTAGATAGCCCATGATCTAATAGCCAAAACAATAGGTCTCTTCATGTCAGACTTTTCTGATTATTGCCTTGACTTTGCTGTCCATTATGGTATCCAAACCCACCCTGTCTTTGGTGATTAAGTGCTGTCAGTTGGCTTCTGCCAACCAGGGAATGGATCATCCCCATTGTGTTTAAGGTTCCAGGTTCAGTGACAGCAGTTTCCCCATTGATATCTGACCTATAGAGAAGAGGGACTGCACAGATCTTAAGGGATAATGGAGTTAGTCTCACAAATTTGTTCTCACAGTCCTGGTGAAAGGTGTTTCCTCTGGACATTCCTGGATAGGTGAGCAGGTCTTACATGATACAATCTCTCTAACATTTCAATCTCTCTAAACCTTTGTATCCACTTATCTATATTATGCCACCTTTTGGTCCATACTTCGGCCAACCACCCTAACCAACTGTTAGAGTACTTTCTAAAACCTCAAGCTAAAGCAATTTATCCAGAATCTTTGCTTAGTGTGTCCACTTCAATAAATTCATTCTGTTCTAAGTTTATAGCCCTTCAACAATTATCACACTCACTTAATATCCATTCCACAAATATTTCCTTGATTTCTGTCAATATATATTGGAAAATTCAGGCAGTTCTGTTGGAGTGTAGTGCACCACTTAATACATCACATTTTGTACCACACCTTTTGAGACGATGGGAATTCAGTATAGTCATAGGTGTAGAAGAAAATAGGGATGGTAGGATTGGGTCATGAGAAGAACTAGAAGTGTCTTTTAAGACAACTTTCTCAGGATATTTCATTGCAGTTTCATCAGGTGAAACAGAACAGACAGTGTCTGAAGGATGTTTCCTTAGGGAAAGCATTTATAAATTTATCAGGCTTAGCATGGTTAATCTCTTTAGGTGGTTGAATGGTTTATTCCTGAAGGCAAATTAGAGACTGAGGTGCTGATTCCTCAGGGTAGACATGACAAGTTTATCTGCAAAGGCTCAGCAAGTTTAGCATTTCAATGTATCCACTTTCTTCATGAACAACAAATATATACCCATTTGAATTATCATGAACCAATTCCTCTCCAATGAATATAGATCATATCAAAAATGATTATAATTATTATAATAGACTTTTATCAAATATAAATGCTAAAAATTGCTTTAATACTTTTGAATTAAAATAGTGTTAGCAAGAGAAATGTAATAATTTCATTTCATATTGTTAATTGTCTTTCATGTATCTTATTCATAGATTTTATATTTTGCCCTTTTAAAATACTTGCCTTGATTCCAATGCACAGTTTAAATGTAAGGAAAATCTGGTTTTCATTAATGAAATTATATAATTTAATATGCTTATTAATTTTGGTTATAGTGTTTTATCAAATCAAAACTTTGGGTATCGTTTGGACAATATCATTGTGGTCATCATGAAAACATGAATCCAATCCACAAAATTAAAATTCCCCAGTCTTTTCTATTTTACTGTGAATATAAATATTCATAAATAATCAAATTAAGTGTGGAATTCATTATTTTATGTATCTGTGATATTTGTCTGATAATGTTTAAATATATATATGGCATGCATTCATATCAATTTAAGTATATGTGACATTTTATTTCTATAAAGATGTACCATTGCAGTTTTTGAAAAAGTATTCCACAGCTATTTTCATATAGATGTGTTGATTTTTAAAAATCTATTTATGATTTATTCCATCTTATCAAAACTTCAACTTTAAAAAGTTTATATTTTCATAACTGTAAACAATATTTTCTTAATTTTAATTATCTGTCCACTATAATAATTTCTCTATTATATATAAAAATGAAATTAAATCTTTTTTTTTCAGAAGTAAATTATTATTTTTTAAAAAAGATACTTAGATTACATAAATGTTACACAAAAATATAGGGATTCCCATATTCCCCACCTCCCACCCCTCAACAACCTCCCACATAAACATCTTTCATTAGAGTGGCACATCACCTGCCAAGGATAAACATATCCTGGGGTTTTGCCATTAAGCGTGGACCATAGTTCATATTGTAGACCACCCTCTCTCCCACACAGTTCTACATGTTATATGATGATACAAAATGGCCTATATCTGTTGTTGCAATGTCACTCAGGACAATTCCCAAGTCCTGAAATGCCCCTATATTATAGCTACTTTTCCCTCTCCCTGCCATGAAAGCATCCACTGGCCACTGGCTCCACATTAATGTTGTAATTTCTTCCATTGCTTGAATCACAATATGTCTATAATAGAATACCAGTTAAGTCCACTCTAGTCTATAGCTCTTTCCCCAATCCTGAGGAGTCTGGGATGATGATATCCACTCCCTTAAAGAATGTGGCAGAACTCTCCAGGATGGGAATTCAGTTTTTTTCTCATTTATTGAGTGATTCTTCACCCAATGTGATGATGCCCGTGAACATTTGAACAATTTCATATACCTTATATGTATGTTCAGGTGAACTTCCTCCCATGCACCCCCCATCCCTGACACCCCCCATCAATGATCCTCTCCCACCCCAGTTGTATGCCTTCTGTGATCCAAAGCTTCTTTAAAGATGAAGTCAATACAATAGCTAAAAATATTTAATAGGAAAGTGAAATAATAATGATGAGTTAAATTGTAAGAGATAAAATACATGAGAACTTAAAAAAAAAACTAAAAATTAAATTAAATTAAAAGATTGGGATATTTAAAAAATGAAAAACATTTAAAAAATTTTTTTAAATATTTTTTTACATTTTGTCTTTTATCACTGCAATATCTGGTGTTCAGTCTGTATGTGGCACCTTCCCCCTCTCATTCCCCAGTGTCTCGCTATTTTTCATTTTGTATTCAAAGAAGTTTTAAGTCACAGCAAAGTCACACACTGAATACAAGAGTGTCTCATGTACCCAACCTCCTCCCACTTTCCTCAACCCATATTAATACCTTTTAATATGTGGATAGTAGTAGTATTATAACTGATATACAAATAGTGCAACATAGCTACTAAATATTGGTTTACAGTATGGTTTACATTTTAGACTACACTTTTATAAATTTTGATATTTACCATGTCATATGTCCATAACTGTAAGGTAATGAAGAACATTTGCACTGACTACTAATTACCCTCTGATCTATTCTCTTTCTTCCTTCCCATCACACTGGTGCCCATGACGACCCACAGGCTTGACTCATTGGAAGGCAAGATTCATGATTATATGCAAAAAAGAGGACTTGACACACTGGTTTGTCCTCCCCTATTGCGAACCACCCTTGCTCTTGAGAGACCCCCACCTATTTCTGAATGAATCGGTCCTCCCAAAGATGGGAGTCCAACTCTGTCCCGCTCATTATGTGGGTCTCCACCCACTGATACAACATATTATGATACAATGAACATTCACACACTTCCTAGAAGCCTGCACCAGATGTGCCCTGTCCCGAATGCACCCCCACCAACACCCTAAACCAGTGACCGTTCCTGGTCATATTGCCATAAGAGCATTCCCAACTCTGTACTTTAATCTCACACCCACAAATCCCAAGTGTTCACCTGGTCCCTCTCCCAACTCTCCCCCCAGTATTCTAAATCACCCTTCCCAATCTACCAACCTGTCAACCCTGCACCACCCAACCAAATAATATCACTAAACTCCTGTCCTATTCCTTCAGTACACAACTGCACTCTATCACTTTACCATAGATTATGTCCATATGGGTGATGGCTCACAAACATCTCTTCTCTCTCACTTTCTTGTAAACCTATCTTTAAAACAATAACTCTGTGACTGATGAATTTCCTTAATTCATATAAGTGAGGAGCTCATGTACTGGTCATCCCTCAATGCCTGGTTTGCTTCACTCAATATAAGGTCTTCAAGATTCATCCATGTTATCCCATGTGTTGGCACTTTATTCCTTCTTACAGCTAAGTAATATTCCATTGAATGGATATACCACATTTTGTTTATCCATTCATCTGTTGATGGGCAGCTGGGTTGATTCTAACTTTTGGTAATAGTGAACAATGTCGCTATGAACATTGGTGTACATATATCTGTTTTTGTCTTTGTTTTCCATTATTCTGGTTATATACCCAGCAGTGGAATTGCTGGATCATACGGAAGATCTATCATTCACTTTTTGAGGAAATGCCACACTGTCCTCCAGAGTGATTGGACCATTCCACAATCCCACCAGCAGTGAATGAGGGTTCCTATTCCTCCACATCCTCTCCATCACTTATACACTGCTGTTTTTTTAATAGCCACCATTCTAATGGGTATAAGATGGTATCTCATTGTAGTTTTGATTTGCATTTCCCTAATAGCTAGTGATGTCGAGCATCTGTTCATGTGCTTTTTAGCCATTTGTATTTCTTCCTTGGAGAAGTGTCTTTTCAGGTCACTTGCCCATTTTTTAAATACATTGTTTGTCTTTTTATTTTTGAAATGTAGGATTTCTTTATATATGCATGATATTAGGCTCCTATCAGATATATGGTTGCCAAATATTTTCTCCCATTGGCTAGGCTGCCTTTTTATTTTCTTAATAACAACCTTTGAGGTGCAGAAGTTTTTTATTTTGATGAGATCCCATTTATCTATTTTTTCTCTTGCTACTGGTGCTTTGGCTGTGAAGTTCATGAAACCATTTCTTATTACAAGGTCCTGTAGATGCTTCCCTACATTATCTTCCAATGTCTTAATGGTCTTGGCTCTTATATTTAGATCTTTGATCCATCTTGAGTTGATTTTTGTATAAGGTGTGAGATGGTATTCTTCTCTCATTCTTTTGGATATGGGTATCCAGTTCTCCAAGCACCACTTGTTAAAGAGGCCATTCTCTCCTAACTGAGTGGGCTTTGTGGCCTTGTCAAATATCAAATAACTGTATATGTGAGGATCTATATCAGAACTCTCAATTCAGTTCCATTGGTCAGTAGGTCTATCCTTGTGCCAATACCATGCAGTTTTGTAGTATGTTTAAAAGTCAGGTAGTGTGATACCTCCAACTTCATTTTTCTTTTTCAGTATGTCTTTGATTAGGGGCCTCTTACCCTTCCAAGTAAATTTTATAGTTTGTTTTTCCAATTCATTAAAAAATGCAGTGTTGATCTTTATTGGGATTGAATTAAATCTGTCAATTAGTTTGGGTAGGATAGACATCTTGATGATGTTTATTCTTCCTATCCATGAACAGGGAATATTCTTCCATTTATTTAAGTCCTCTTTGATTTCCTTTACAAGTTTTGTGTAGTTTTCTGTATATAAGTCCCTTCCATCTTTAGTTATATTTATTCCTAGGTGTTTGATTCTTTTAGTTACCATTGCAAATGGTATTTTTTTCTTAACTTCATCCTTAGATTACTCATTATTGATGTACACAAATGCTACTGATTTTTGAGCTTTGATTTTATAGCCTGTGATTTTACTGAACTCCTTTATAAGTTCTAGAAGCTTTGTTGTAGATTTCACAGGGCTTTCTACGTATAGGATCATGTCGTCTGCAATTAATGAAATTTTTATTTCTTTTCTAATTTGGATGCCTTTTATATCTTTTTATTATTCCCTCAGTGCTCAGGCAAGTACTTTTAAGATAATGTTAAATAGGAGTGATTATAGTGGGTATCCTTGTCTTGTTCCTCATCTCAGAGGGAAGGGCTTTTAAGATTTCACCATTGAAGATGATGAAATCTTATATATATATATGTTTTTCATATATACCCTTTATCATGTTCAGAAAGTTTCCTTCTATTCCTATCTTTTGGAGTGTTTTTATCAGGAAAGAGTGCTGTGTTTTGTCGAATGCTTTTTCTGCATCTATAGAGATGGTCATGTGATTTTTTTCTTTAAATCTGTATATGTGGTGTGTTATATTGATTGATTTTCTTATGTTGAACCATCCTTGAATACCTGGGATGAAACCCACTTGGTCATGGTGTATAATTCTTTTGATATGTTGTTGAATGCGATTAGCAAGTACTTTGTTGAGGATTTTAGCATCTAGGTTCATTAGAGAAATTGGTGTGTAATTTTCCTTTCTTGTGGTATCTTTGTTTGGCTTTGGTATTAGGGTAATGTTGGCATCATAGAATGAGTTAGGCAATGTTCCTTCTACTTCTATTTTTTGGAAGAGCTTAAGCAGGATCGGTGTTAGCTCTTTCCAGAATGTTTGGTAGAATTCAGCTGTGAATTTTTCTGCTCCTGGACTCTTCTTAGTTGGGAGGTTTTTGATGACTGAGTCTATCTCTTTACTTGTAATTGTACTGTTAAGTACATCAATTTCTTTTTTCGTCAGTGTAGGCTCTTTGTGAGTTTCTAGGAATTTATCCATTTCCTCTAAGTTATCCTCTTGTTGGCATATAATTTTTCAGAGTATCCACTTATGATACTCTTTATTTCTATTGGGTGAATATTGGTATCCCCTTCATCCTTCTGTATTTTGTGTGTTTTCATCTGCTCTTTTTCTTTGTTAGTCTGGCTAAGGGTTTGTCAATTTTATTGATCTTTTTGAAGAACCAACTTTTGGTTTTGTTTATTTTTCTAGTGCTTTCTTTTATTCTATTTCATTTAGTATTGCTTTAATCTTTATTTTCTTCTTTCTACTTCCTTTGGGATTAGTTTGTTGTTGTTTTTCCAATTTCTCCAGGTGTGCAGTATGTATACAATTTTAGCTCTTTCTTCTTTTTTTAATGTATGCATTTATGGCTCTGAATTTCCCTCTCAGCACAGCTTTGGTAACATCCCATCGGTTTTGATATGTTTGTTCTCATTTTCATTTCAAGGTAGTTACCGATTTCTTTTGAGATTTCCTCCTTGACCCACTGTTTGTCAAAGAGTATGTCATTTAACTTCCATATCTTTGTGCCTAATCTGGTTCTCTGTCCCTTAGTGATTTCCAATTTCATTCCATTGTGGTCAGAGAAATTACTTTCTATAGCTTCAATCTTTCTGATTTCACTGAGCGTTGTTCTGTGGCCTAGCATGTGGTCTATCTTGGAGTATGACCCATGTGCATTCGAGAAGAATGTATATACTGCTGTATTTGGGTGTAGCATTCTGCATATTTCCATTAGGTCCAGGCCTGCTAATGTATTATTCAGAGTCTTTGTTTCTTTATTAATTCTCTGTCTAGATATTCTGTCTACGGGTGATAATGGTGTATTAAAGTCTGCCACTACAATTGTAGAGACATTCATTTCTCCATTTAGTTTGTCCATTGTTTGCTTATGTATTTTGAGGCACCCCGATTAGGTGCATGATTGTTCTCTCTTCTTGAGAGATTACCCATTTTACTAATATATAGTGTCCATCTTTGTCACTTACAATAGTTTTGCATTTGAAGTCTATTTTTTATGATATTAGGATAGCTACTCCTGCCCTTTTTTGGTTGTTGTTTTCTTTCAGCCTCCTTGAATCCCTGGGTCTAAGGTGGGTTTCTTGTAGACAGCATATAGATGCGTCACATTTCCTTATCCATTCTTCCAATCCATGTCTCTTGACTGGTGAGTTTAATCTGTTAACATTCAGTGTTATTACTTTGAATGAATTTCTTATATCAGCCATATATTTTTTGGGTTTATGTATGTCAAATGTTGTTTTTATTTCTTTTTGTCTTTTTAGTTGTTCTTACACTCTTCTCCAACTCTCTCTTTCCTGTTTTTTTCCTTTCAATCTGTAGAACTTCCTTTAATATTTCTTGAAGTGCAGGTTTCTTATTGGCATACTCTCTTAATTTCTGTTTATCTGTTTATCATTTCGAACTCTCCATCATTTTTGAATGCCATCTTGCTGGATAGAGAATTTGTGGCTGGAATATTTTTTCTTTTAATACCTTGACCATGTCATATCATTGTCTTCTTGCCTCCATGGTTTCAGATGAGAAATCAGCACTTAATCTTATTGTGCTTCCCTTGTATGTGATGGTTCTCTTTTCTCTTGCTGCCTTGAGTATTTTCTCTTAGTTTTGAACATTGGACATTTTGGTAATTATATGTCTTGGAATAAGCCTGTTGGGATTTATACTGTGTGGGGTGCACTGTGCTTCCTGGACTTGTAAATCTATCACCCTAAATAGGGAAGGGAATTTTTCAGCCATTATTTCCTCCAACACTCCTTCTGTTCCCTTTCCCTTCTCTTCTCCTTCTGGGATGCATATAATGCGTATGTTTGTGCATTTTGTGTTGTCGGTTAAGTCCCTAAGTCCCTGCTTAGGGATTTTTTTTCTATCTTTTTATCTATCTGTTATACTATCTGTTTGATTTCAGATGTACTGGCTTACACATCACTAATTCTTTCTTCTGAGTGTTCAAATCTGCTGTTATGTGAATCCAGCATCTTTTTTACTTCTTTGATTGTGCCATTCATGAACATCATATCCATTATCTTTTATGTCTGTTTACAATTTCTTCAGTATGTTCTTCCAGTTTCTTCTTAATATCCTTAATCTCTTCCTTCACTTCATTAAGTTGGTCCATGATATTTGTTTGTTTGGACAGCTTTGATTAGTTGTTTGTTGTTCTGCATCTCTTCCTGGTTTTTGGTTTGTTCACTGATCTGGTCCATGTCTTCCTGTTTATCAGTATGGTTTTTAATTTTTTGTTGCTCTCTGGTCACCATTTTATCTTGATGGGTTTATTCAGTTGATTTGCTTTTCTCTCTGCTCTAGAGTTTTATTTAGCTGGTGGTTCTGTGTGTGTCTTAATTTTCCCTTTGGCACTTTGTACTTCTTGTTGTATGTCCTTGTTTTTTTCTATATTCCCTTGAAGGAAAAACATTAGGGCCAGAGGAATTGAAAGATGTAAGAAAGGAAAAAGAATAATAGTAATATTGATAAAAGATTGAAGAGGGGTGGTATAAGACTTATTAAAATGAATAGTTAACTCTTGTAGTCAGTGTAGAGTAATAGGGGAAAAAAAGTTGAGTACCTACAATAGAAAGGGAAACCAAATAGATGAAAATACATAGAATGATTCAAAAGACCAGAATGTTGAGGAGAGAGAGAAAGAGTAAAGAAAGGGCTGAAAGGAAAAAGTTGATAATAACAAAAAAGAAAACAGAATAGACAAGATAGAAATCGACACCCATGAAGTTGAGTACTAATGAAAAAAGGGGGAATGTAAGAACCACAACAAAATGCAGAAGGTAGAAAAATGAAGGAAGGAGAAGAGATAGCATTGGTAGACAAGATCAATATACACAGAGAATAGGAAATGAAGGAAGAAGAACACAGCAAAGAAGAAACAATCTAGCAGCACCCAATTTTTTAAAAAGGTGGGGGGGAGGAAAGAGGAAAAAAAAGCAAGAAACAAACAAACAAAGAAAAACCAAACAAACACACAAGCAACAGTCAAAACTAAGGAAGGACAGCATTCCTTTTTGTGCCCTTTTGGAAATTCTCAGCCTGCCTGTGTTCATCAATCAATTGCCCTGCAAGCTTCTATCTGCAGGTTTTGAGGCAGATTTTAGCGATTAAACTAATTTTTTTAAGTAACCTTTGCTTTTCTTTCTTTTTTTTTTTTTTTTAGGAGAAATAAGGGGGAAGCGGCTGTGGCTCAATCAGTAGGGCTCCCGTTTACCATATGGGAGGCCCCGGGTTTGGTTCCCGGGGCCTCCTGGTGAAGGCAAGCCCGCCCGCACGGCGTGGTTAGCTGACCCAGCGAGCACAAGCAGCAAGGGGGGCATAAATGAATAAATAAATAAATAATCT
>JAKSZT010054130.1:903180-921456 GCA_026826555.1 Tolypeutes matacus
TACTCCTCAGTGCAGAACTATAAATTTGGCTGACTCTGCCCCTCCCAATCCAAGCCTCTGTATCCCAGGATGGTTACATAAATCAGGCTTCCTCAGCAGATTTGCCTCTACCCTTAGCCTGATGCCACTTCAAGGCTGCTGGTTTGCTCCCAAAGCTGCAAGGGGGTCCAGGCAGCAAAACCCACAGAATGGAAACCCCTTTCCACCCTCTGCCAGAACCCTCCCACTCTCTGAGAATGCTCTCTCCCACCGGGTTGCCAGCAGGAGTCGGGGCTCACTATAGACCTTTACCCTGAGGGTGGGGCTTAGCCATCTTTGTCTATGATTTCCAGCTGTGTAAAAACTAACAATTTTATCTTGAGCAATCCACCTCACTGCCAGCTCCCTCCAGATTGATGTCCCTGAGGTTCTTGCTCTGTGGGCTCCCAGAACAGACCACTCAGGCAGGATCCTGTCCATAATCAGCAGTCCTCTGTGAGAGAGATGGTGAGTGCCCACCTAATCTGATGCCATCTTCCTCCACTGTGCTAAATTCTTTCTAGTCCATAATTCTTTTCTAGTATCTTTATCAAGCTTTGATATTAGAGTGAGGCTTAGTTTATATAATGAGTAAGGAAGTATTACCCTGATTCAATTTTGGGGTGGGGGGATTATAAGCAAGATTGGTGTTTTTCAAAGTTTAATGAAATTCACTTGTGAATTCATTAAAATAGTTGAATTCACAGCAAAATAGTTGCTGCTGTTTTGTTTATTTAAAGTTTTTGATTACTTATTTGTTCTCTATTTTTTAAAGTCTATTGAAATATTATATTCCTTCTTGAGAATGTGTGAGTAGTTTGCCCATTTCATCTGGGTTATCTATTTTCTTGTGCACAAGTCTTCATTTTTCCTTATATACTCAATATTATTAGAGTGAAGTGTATGATAAAGTACCTCTTTTCATTTCCAATTTTAATTATTTCTGTTCTGAATTTTTTGTCTTTGTCAGACTATCTAAAATTTTGTTGATATTATCCATCTTTAGAAAGCAACAACTTTTGATTTAATTGATCTTCCCTATGAGTTTTTCCTCTCTATTTCATTTATCTCACTATAATCTTTGTAATTTCATTCCATATGTTTCATTGAAGTTATTATATTCCTCTATTTCAGTACCTCAAGTTGTGAGGTTAGATTTTATATTTAAATTTTTCTCCTTTTAAAAAAAAAAATATTCAGAGTTATACATTCCCCCCTAACTACTGCTTCAGCTTCTTGCATATAGTTTGGTATGTCTTGTTTTTGTTCATTCTTTTCACGATATTTCTTTTTTTATTTTTAAAGAATTCTTAGATTACATAAATCTTATATCAAAAATTTAAGGAATTCACAGATGCCACAATCTTTCCCCCTCCCATAGTTCCCACATAAACACCACCTTTCATGAGTGTAGTACATATGTTACAATTGATGAAGACATATTAAAGCATTGTTACTAACCATGGACTATAGTTTACATTATGGTTTATACTTTGTCCTGCACAATTTACATGTTTTGACAAAATGCATAATAGCCTATATCTGTTATTGCAATGTCAAGGAGCATAGTTCCAATGCCCCCAAAATGCCCCTATGTTCCACCTATTCTTCCCTCTCCCTCCCATCAGAACCTCTGGTATCCACTGCCCTTATATCAATGATACAAGTTCCTCCACTGCTAGAATTATGACAATTCTATTTTAGTCCACAGTTGCGTTACCCCCTTATATTTTTTCATTCTTCAATCTTGGGAATTTGGGGATAGTAATGCCCACTCTGCTTCCATTTGAGAAGGAGTTTAGATCTCATGGGGCTGACTGATGGAGCTGTCTTGCTTGCAGTTGTAGATTCTCTCTATGTTTTGGGACAGGCATTGTTCATTATCATCTTTTTGTTAAGTGTCCTGGATGAATCCAATGTACTGGAAAGTAGGTTTTGCAACTCTGCTGAATTCAGAGCTCAACCAGCATATGAACAGACTAAAGATTTCAATTGATAAGACATATATTTAATAACTATAATGGTAATTATAGGTTAAAATAAATGGGTCAAAAGATATAATTGTAGGGAAATTGTACATGAATCTAATTCTATTATATTTGGGAGCATTTTTTCCAAAGTAAATTCCACTGACAGAGTGCCAAATTCCTGAGCTTGTCTGCCCTATCTATAGTGTCTAGGTGTTCAGCAATCATAAAGTTACATAAAAAGATAGTAGACTTGATGGTGATGACTGGTACAATGCAAGAAATAAAAAATACAGTAAATGCACATAACAGCAGATTTGAACAAAGAGATGAAAGAATTGGTGACATCAAAGATAGTACATCTGAAATCAGACAGATAGTAGAACAGATAGATAAAAAGATAGAAAAATTTTGGCAGAAAATCAGGAAATTGAAAGGCAACATTAAACACACAAATATACACATTTCTGGCATCCCAGAGGAAGTAGTGAAGGGAAAGGGGGCAGAAGGACTATACTGGAGGAAATAATGGCTGAAAATTTCCAAACTCTTTTGAGGGATATGGACATGCATTTCCAGGAAGTGCAGCACACTCCACACAGTATAAATCCTAACAGGCCTATCCCAAGTCATATACTTTTAAAATTGTCAAACACTCAAGAAACAGAAAGAATACTGAGAAGAGCAAAAGGAAAGAGATCTATCACATACAAGAGAAGCTCAATAAGATCAAGGGCTGATTTCTCATCTGAAACCATGGAGGCAAGAAGGCAGTGGTATGAGAGTTAAGGTGCTAAAAGCAAAAAAAAAGCCAGCCAAGAATGCGGTATCCAGCAAACAGACATTTAAAAACTAGGGAGAGTTTGAAATATTCACAGATAAACAGAAATTAAGAGTTTGTCAGCCAGAAACCTGCCCTTCAAGAAATTATAAAGGGATTTCTGTAGGTTGAAAAGAAAAAAAAAAAAAAACAGGAGAGAGAGGGTTAGAAGAGAGTGTAGAAAGAAAGATTATTAGTAGGAATTGCTAAAAAGGTAAAAAGAGAAATAAAAACAGCATATATATATGTAAAGGTAAAGAAAATATGGTTAATGTAAGTAATGCCTTCACAGTAATAACTTTGAATGTTAATGGATTAAACTCTCCAATCGATAGACACAGATTCGCAGAATGGATAAGGAAATATGACCCATCTCTATGCTTTCTACAAGAAACTCACCTGAGATACTGGGACACAATGAAGTTGCAAGTGAATGGTTGGAAAATGATTCCAAATACAAACATTATCCAAAAGAGGACAGGATTAGCTATAATATTGGAACAAATAGAAAAATTTGTAAGTAAATTTGTAAATTCAAAGCTATTGTAAAATACAAAGAAAGACACCGTATATTAATAAATGGGGTAATCTATCAAGAAGAAAGAGCAATCATAATCATTTATGTACCTAACACGAGTCCACCAAAATACATAATGCAAACTGGAAAAACACAAGATATTTCTTAATTGCCTTTGTGATTTCTTCTTTGACTCATTGTTTCTTTAAGAATGTACTCTTTAATTTCCACATAGTGAATTTTCCAGGAATTTTTCCGTTATTGTTTTTAGCATCATTTCAGTGTAGTCAGAGAAGATTCATTTTATGATTTCAAACTTGTTAAATTTATTAAGTCTTGTATTGTGATCTAGTGTATGGTCAATTTTGAAGAATGACCCAGGTGCACTAATGAATAATGTGTATTCTGATTATTTTGGTTGAAGTGTTCAACATGTATCTTTTAGCTTTAAATTAGTATCATTTAAGTCTTACATTTCCTTATCAATCTTCTATCTAGATGCTCTATGCCTTATTAAATGTTGCATATTAAAATCTATTACTAGATCATGGAACCATCTCTTTCTCCTTTGAAATGTGCTAATATTTGCTTCATTATTGTGGGTATCTGTTGTTTCATTGCACATATATTTATAACTGTTATGTCTTCTTGTTGACATGAACACTTCATCAGTATGTTGTCTACTGTTTGTCCTCTATAATAATTTGGTCTTGAAGGCTATTTAACCTGATATTAGTATAGCTACCACAGACCTTTTGTGGTTACAATAGGCATGGAAAATTTTTCCATTCTTTCACTTTCAACCAACTTGTACCTTTGAATTTAGATTGATTCTGTTGTTTTAAACATATAGTTCTAACCATTGTGCCAATCTCTGTCTTTTAATGGAGAGTTTAGTCCATTTCTATTTAAAGTTTTTACTAATAATGCAGAACTTTCTTTCACCATTTTAACTATTTGCCTTTGTAAGTTTTATACTGTTTTTTGTTAGTTTTTGCTTTATTCTCTTAATTCTTCGTTAATGTCTATTTTCATATCTTTTTAAATATTTTGCATTGCAGTATTTTGAGTCTCTTCTCATTTTCTTTCATTTAATTTTTCAGGTACTTTCTTCGTGCTTAGTGTTGGTTTAAATAAAAGATCCTACAGCTATCTAAATCTTTGATTTGATACCAACCTAACTTCAACAAAATATACATTGTTCCTGTACCCCAGCATTCTTTCACTTCATTATTGTACTTATTACAAAGTATTTCTTTGCACATTAATATCCTAAACCACATAATTTTCATTACTTTTCAAGCATATGCTTTTTAGAATCTGAACAAATAGGAAGTGTAATTACACTTAAAAATACAATAAAGACTTTACCGGAAGTCTTTATTCCATTCTGCTGCTTCGATCCACTGTCTTGTGTCCCTTTTTTCCATCTGAAGAACTCCCTGTATCATTATTGTAGGACAAATCTAGCAGTGTTGATCTAACGGTTTTTGTTTATCTGGCAATCTGTTAATTGTGCCCTCATTTATAAGACACCTTGCCAGATATACAATTATTGGTTGAAATTGCATTCTTTCAGCACTTACAGAATATCACCATGATTTTTTGTTGAGAAACCAGCACTTAATTGTACAGTAACTGCTTTTTACATAACATGTTGCTTTTCTCTTCTTCTTTCAGGACTCATTCCTTATGTTTGCATACTATAGTTCTACTACATTATTTCTGGAATGGTACTGCTCAAGTTTATCTTATTTTTCCTAGTATTCATGAGTATTTGTGCATGTCTTTCATTAGGTTAGATACATTTTCTGACATTATTTCTTTTAATATTTCTCCTGTCCCATTCTCACTTTTTTCTCCTCAAAATCATATTAAGATATTAAGAGGGAAACGGCTGTGGCTCAATCAGTGGGGCTCCCGTTTACCATGTGGGAGGCCCCGGATTCGGTTCCCGGGGCCTCTTGGTGAAGGCAAGCCCGCCCACACGGCGTGGTTGGCTGACCCAGCGAGCGCAGGCAGCAAGGGGGGGATAAATGAATAAATAAATAAAATCTTTAAAAAAAAAAAAAAAGATATTAAGAATGTGTTGATATACCCCACCTGACACTAAGGTTCTGTTCACTTTTTATCAAAGTTCTTTTTTCTTCCTCCAATATAGTGTGAATCATTTCAGTTTTGTTCTCTTTGTTTTCTCAGATTCTTTCTTCTTTGTATACAACCTATGGTCTTCTTCTCTGATAATTTTTGAAATTTTTTCTTCTTCCTTTATATGGACCATAATTTCTTACATCTTTGTTTCAGTAAGCTTTTATTTTATTTTTTCTTTATTTCTAAAGAAGTTTAGATTACCGAAAAGTTATATAAAAAATATAGGGGATTCCCATATATCTCAACCCCTTCCCATCTCCCATTTTCACCTACTAATAACATCTTTTATTAATGTGGTGAATTAGTTATAATTGATGAACAAATATTGAAGCACTGTTTTTAAAAATAGTCTATAGTTTACATTATGGTTTACACTTTGTACCATACCATTTTATATGTTTGGACAAAATGTATACTGGCTTGTGTCCATCATTACAAGATCATGCAGAAAATTCCAATGTCCCAAACCTGCCCCAAGTTACACATATTCTTCCCTCCCCATCTACTCAGAATAATTGGTGACCACTAATTTTATATCAGTGTTAGAATTTCTTTCATTACTAGACTAATAATGTCTATTTTGGTCCATGGTTGCATTAGCCCCTTATATTTGTTCATTCCTCTATCTTGAGAATTTTGAGTCGGTGATGTTCACTCTTCTTCAGATTGAAGAAGGCTAAGATATCACAACAAGCTTTTTTTTAACAATGTATATTTCACTATTTAAATTTTTTAAAGATTTTATTTATTTATTCATTTATCCCCCCCTTGCTGCTTGTGCTCACTGGGTCAGCTAACCACGTCATGCGGGCAGGCTTGCCTTCACCAGGAGGCCCTGGGAACCGAACCCGGGGCCTCCCATATGGTAAACGGGAGCCCTACTGATTGAGCCACAGCCGCTTCCCAATATTTTTTAACTATGCTGTTAAGTCATGAGTTGTATGTTTCTAAAGTGTGTATCCAGATATTTATCTGGCAACTATTTCTTTGAATGTCAGGAGCTAACAAAAAATTCAATGTAAAAAACATGTTTCATTGTTTTAGAAAATTGGCTCGGTATTGTCTGGTGCTCTCCTTCAGAATCTAGCTTTCCTATTAAGATCAACCTGAGGCAATAGTGTTGGGCCTCTACTTTTCTAAGAAATTTACCTTTCCATTAGAATTAGAGTGCCACCCCTATCAATATGAAATAGAAATTAAGCCCTTCAGAATGTTCTTTTGTAGTCCTAAAGCCAGGAGTCCTTTGTCCCAAGCTACATTGAATTGATTTGTCTCTTACATTGCTTAAATTCTTCATCCTCTTTCTGCCTACATGGCAAGTTCTGGGAAGAACAAGACCACAACTGATGTCCTGTGTCAGGCCTTCAGGAACCAATATACAAGCACTCCAGTAGTATATAGAGGTTGCTCTGCTCTCTCTAAAACAGAGACGGACCCACAATAAGAGCTCAGGTTGGCTCCACAATGTGCCATTGAAGGGTTATGGTAGATGCCAGCTGATACTTCCAGTTTTAAGTTGTATTTCTTGATTCAGGACTCTCTCGATTACTGCAATAATTAATAATTTCTGCAGTTTGGTGAAGATAGTTTGGACTTTTTGTGTATTTTTTCAAATATTCTCTGCAGGAACAGAACCTAAACTGTCATGCTGCCAATTTGGTTGCCTAGAATCCATTATAATAATAAAAAGAAAACATGAACTTTTATTTCCTTGAGAACATACCAGCAATATAATGAAATGAAGTAGGGTTAAAAAATCCAACACAGGGATCAAGTTTTAATATTAATATGATATCATCTAAAATGAAGTCAAAAGTGAAGGATCAGATTTCAAAAATATCTATTAAATGAAAAGTGCACATAAATAATTATTTTAGATGTCTGTGGACTAAGCACTCTAATTAAATGCTCCATAACTGACTCTATTAAAAATTAAGACCCATCCATATGATATCTATATTGAATAGATGAGGTAGGAGTATACTGAAGCTGGTAGCTCCAGGACTCAGACTATCAAGCAAAACAACAATTAAACAGGTATGAAATGTTAGAAACACCTAGTTTGAAACTCTGGAAGCAAGAAGAAAATTTTAAAGCATCCAGGGACGTGGAGGAGGAAGAAGTTGATAAATTTCCATAAAGATCAGTAGATGGTTTACTTAATGTAGTGGCTACTGGTGCCTATCCCTCTTTGTCATGCTAGGCCACAGCACAGACCAGCCACTGGCTAGCTCACTGGTGACAGAAAAAGATGAAAAATTCCTTTTCCCCAAGACAAGTTGCGGCCGTGATGGATTAATGTCCTCAGCATTTGATTAGTGAATTTGGATCTATTGGGACCTATTTTTGAAGGACAGCAATTATTTCAACATGCCTCTGATAAAGGCAGTGGCAGCCATTGTTTCAGCCTGTCCAGCCAAGGGTGGCAGCTGATGTTTTCTCAAACTGGCCTAGAGATGGGAAGAATTGATGGAGACTTAAAGACTCTGAGCCTCCTGGGCTTTTGGGGTAGTTAGTTGAAGGGCTGTGTTATCTGAACATTTCAGGGAAGCTCAGCTTTGAGGAGTCAGCATAGAAGCTCTTGGCACCCTTTTGGATTCCCAATCCAGGTACCTTTGGAGGTGGTCCTAAGTCCATTCATGGATCCTGGGCCCTGGTTTGGCTGTAAAATTGACATTTTTCCATTTGACACTAACATACAATTAACCATTGTTCATTATACAAATATTAAATAAAAAAAGAAAGAAAAAATGCATTTAGCCACTACCAACTTTAATGCAATATGTTTTATTATTTTAGTTTATTGGCTTTTATTATAATAAAAGCAACATGTTAGACAAATGTAAAAATCAGTGCTGAGATGAGGAAAGATTTTATAATTACATTATGGCCAAAAACATACTTCCTTTTTATACAATCACGTGTAATGAATTCCTGTGAATCTTTAATTAATTAACAATAACAAAATCAATTTTTCATGTAGATTCATTGGAGAAATACTGTTTTCACTGCAGAATTTCCAGACTGAATTCACCAAAGTGACAGGGTACAGTTGTGTTTCTATACAGAGTTGTGTTTCTATATAGAGGTAATGAATAATCAGAAATAGATATCTGAATTTGATTAAAAGGTGAAAATGTTAGATTGTATAGCAGGTAAGAGAATACATTTTTTAAAAATTATCTGTAGAACTACACTACACTCTTAAGCTTAAGAAAATACATGAACTTTAGTTAATAATACAATTTTTTAAAACATGCCTCTATCAGTTTAATGGATATTTCACAACAATACAAATTTTTGATGGTGGGTATTATATCAGAATCCTGTATTTTATATATGATTATTTTCTAAACCCACAACATTTCCAATAAAGAAAAACTTTAAAAATTATGAATAGTAAAGGATGTAAAACAGTATCCCTATAAATGAAAGCAAAGAAATAAACCTGTATAAAATAGTACTATTAGAAAATTAGACCTCTGTATTACAGAGATATGAAGGATAGCATAGAATAACACTAGAGGCAATTTTTCATAAAACTATAACATTGTTAAGTAGAGCTTCAAAATGTAAAAAAAAAATTGAAACCATTAAAGAGGAATAGAATATTATCAATAAATGACATTGACTAATTTTCAGAGATAAATGTCTAATTTGGGGAAAATATAAGACAAATAAGTTATGCTTCATTTCTGTTTCTTACTCTTGATATACTGCCAATTTTTTATAAAATATTAGAATTGTTATATTAAAATGTCAACAACACAACAAAACAAAATTGATGAATCATAAAAAGGTTTGTGAATTATTATTTCTTCAAATATTATTTATATTATTTGAAAGTAAACTTAATATCTATTAAAAAATATTGCAGTGCTGGGAAGAAAAATCTCCTTTGGTTATTTTCCAAGGAGTAAGCAGATCCTATTTAGGTGGCATCTACATAGAACTTCATAAACCACAAGTTGACTGATTTTGAAATGAATTGATGCTGGCTTCTAATCATCAGATAAGTTTTTCTCAGTAACAGAATTTTTGATGAATTGAAGAATTGTACATACAAAGCTTTATCTAATATATAAAATATAATTTTCTGATTTTTTGATCCATATGAAAAATTTGCTTTGGAAATTCTCCAGTATAAAAAGTATTTCTTTCATGAATCTACATGAAAATTGATTTAATTATTGTTAATTAATGAAAGATTCACAGGAATTCATTTTACATAGTTGTATACAGGGACATAAGTTTTAGGCCATTAATATAATTATAAAATCTTTGTCATCTCCGCACTGATTTTAATATTTGTCTAACATGTTTCTCTTATTATAATAAAAGCCAATAAACTAAAATAATAAAACACATTTGACTGAAGTTTGTAGTGTCGAAATACATTATTTTTTTCTTTTTGTGTAATAATATTTCCATAATGAACGAAGGGTAATCTTATGATTAATGCATTAACAAATGTATCTTATGATACAACACATTATGACAGGATGAACACTCACACACTCCCTAGAAGCCTGCTCCAGATGTGCCCTGTCCCAAATGCCCCCCCAAACAACACCCTAAACCAGTGACACTTCCTTGTCAAATTGTGCCTCATTCTTCATCTCACCAGATTCTCACCAAAAAAAAAAAACCAAAAAACAAAAAAAAACCCTACCATGTAAGTACAATTTGCACTGCTGAAGAAATCTGTGATATAGCTGTGGTAAGGATAAGGCCAGCACAATCAAGAGAGGAGCTCTCATGAAGGGTCCCATTTGTCCAGCTCCTGGGTTTGGCTTTCTTCTACAAGCCAGCATGTCCCAGTATGATGTGAATGCTCCTGGCTCTATGTGAGATGTATGCCATGTACCTGGCTGCAGATCTGATAGGCAGGTAATTCCACTAGGTGGTGTCTTTGACAGACCTGGCTACAAGCTTCTTCCTTGAAACCCCACATTGGCAGCTGGCTCTATCATGCTTCTTAGATTCTTCTCCAAGCTACAACTCACCCCCTCCACTAGTGCTTCAGGTGCAATGGCCAAAGACTTTTCTCTGACCCTCTGATTTTCTCCCCCAAGCCTTCCCTTCTCAACTCCCCACTGTCAAGAACGCTCTATTTCTGTTTACACTAACCATATTATTTCCAAAATGTGAGGTTCCCTTTCCCTGATTGAACTGTTATTGATACAATTGGTAAAATAAAGACTGGGATGGGAAATAACATAAGTGGTAAAATTGAATTTGAAGTTTGCCATTTTGTTCAAAGCAGTCTAGAATAATGGGAAAATTTGGGCTTTTGTACCTTGAAGACTTGGGTTCTAATCTCAGTTTTGCCCTTACAGCTGTGTGACATTCTGTAAGTTACCTAACAACTCAGAGCTTTGTTTATGTCATTTATAATGGGGATCATAGAACTTATCTCCTGGGGCTGCCTATAAATAAGACTGTTTTAAAATGCCATGAACAGTACAATGCAAGGTGTTGGTGGAGGGGTGAAGTATGGGAATTCTGCCTGTTAGGCATGATTGTTTTGTAAACTCACAACTTCTCTAATAAAAATATATATAATAAAAGAAATAGAGGGAGGAGGAAAATATATTAATTGAACACTTACAATGTGTCAAGCACTGTGCTAAGTGATTTCATTTTCTAACTTGTTTATACTACCCAACAACTTCACTACAAATATTGTTATTATCTTTACTTTAGAAAGGAGCAACTTTGGAAATAGAAGCCAAGAAAAATTACTTGCCAAGGCTGTACAGAGAGTATGTGGCAGAGCCAGTGTCTGAACCCAGGCATTTAGGCTCCAAAGTCCATGTTGCTAACCACTTAACCACACCACCTCCCACAGCAGGCATCTGTGCTACTACAAGATGTGTGTGTGCTTAGTACAATTTGCAATTTTTGTCTATTAGTTATTTATTGCTGCATAAGAAATTACTCCAAAACACAGCAGTATAAAACAAAGGTTTACTATCTCAAAGTTTGCTGAATCCAAGATTAGCTTAACTGGATGGCCCAGGACATGAGCTTTCGTGAGGTTTCAACCAACCAGTTGGCAAGGGCTACAGTTATCTCAAGGATGAACAGGGGTCAAGAATTCACTTCCAAATGCACTCATTTGCTTGTGGGCTGGCCTCAGATCCTTGTCAAGTGGGCTTCTCCACAGGCTGCCTGATGGTCCTCATGTCGCTGAAACTTCCCACACAACAAGTAATCCAAGAGAGAGTTTGCAAGCACCTAAGATATTAGCTGAAGTCTTTATAACCTAATTTTGAAAGCTGCATGTCATTGCTTCTGCCATATGCTGTTGGTCACATAGACCAAACGCCCTGGTAAAAGGTTGGAGAGGATTATACAGGTGTGAATACTAGGAAGTGAGGATCTTTGGGACATCTTGGAGGCTGGCTACCATAGTCTGCTCACTTTCTGTGAATGCCCCCTCCACTAGAATGCAAACTCCATGAGTGGGGAAAAATCATTAGTTCTGTTCATTGTTGCATCCCCTGGCACAGTGCCTGCAGTTTAATAGATGGTCAATAAATATTGAATGAGCATAATGATGACAATTTGAATTCCAACTATGAGCTCCCTTTAACCTGTCTCAGTATCAGACAAGTTCAAAGTTGCCATTTATGGTACTACTTAAATAAACATTTTTTGGAGATACTGAGGATTGAACCCAGGACCTTATACATGGGAAGCTGGTGCTCAACCACTGAGCTACACCAGCTCCCTAAATAAATTTTAAAAATAAGACTTTATCATACCTATGTACATCTCTTCATGTATATAAAATTATATAAAGTGGTCTTGGAAGGAAACACTGCAAACTTAAGGGAGTGATGGCCTTTGGGGAGGAGAACAGAGGAATGGGACTGGGGTTAAGGTCAAGCAGAGCTTTTTCTGTGATATTTTATTTTATTAAATTTTTTTGAAATAATGGTTAATGATGGTCAATTCTGAGTGACAAGACATAAGTATTATTATCTGTACTTCTCTGTATTTTTAAAATTTCTCAAAATAAAATAAACAAGATCTAAAAAAATGCCATGAACATAGTAGACTCAAACCACTGGCCCTTTCCATTTTATTACCAAAGTTTGGAAATCAAATATAAAGAGGAATGTGCATTTGTTGCACATCTTAAGTGAGAATCCTTGTTTGAATACTTCTTTTTAAGGAATTTCAAGGTAAAAATGAATACCTTTATAAAATACATCAATTTAGTTAAAATATTTAGAAAAAAATATGATTGCTTTGGATTTGCATCCTGTAATTGAATTTTTAAAAATATTCTATGCTATGCTTTTTATATAACTCAAAGAGAAGTGCAAATTCCCATGAGCTATGGAGTTTGAAGTTTTGGAAAAACAAAAAAAAATTATTTTTCATAATTGTATATGAAAAAATATTTTGAATCTAATTTATACCTGATTGATAACTAATATGCGGTCATTGTATATGTGATGGCACATTCAAGCAATAAAATAAAAGCAGACAGTGAGTGAAGAGAACATTGAAGTCATATGGAGAGGCTCATCAGTTTCTTTGCAAACAGTTCTACCAGGGGATGTTCCTCCAAGTCTAAGATCCCAAGAATGACATGACTCCCTTAGCCTCAGTTTCCTCATCAATTATTATGAGGAAGGCTCAGCTTAGAGTCTTTCATTAATCTAGCACTATGAATATCAGCTCTGTTGGCAAGAAATTCCATTTTTTCTGACTATTTTATTTCATTTATTAAAGAAGTTATAAATTACATGAAAGTTACAACAAAAATATAGGGAATACCCATATAACCCACCCCATTCCTCTGCCACATTTTCCCCTATTAATAACATTTTTCATTAGTGTGGTGCATTTGTTACAATTAATGAATAAATATTGAAGCATTGCTACTAATCATGATCTACAGTTTACATTATGGTTTACACAGTACAATTTCATAGGTTTTGACCAAATGTATAATGGCCTGTATCTGCCATTGCAATATCATGCAGAACAATTCCAATGTCCCCAAAAATGCCCCGAATTACATCACTTCTTTGCTCTCCCTCTCCTTATCACCTCTGGTGGCCACTGTCTTTATATCAATGTTACAAGTTTTTCCATTACAAGAATAATATTAAGTCTACTTTGGTCCATAGTTTCATTCTCCCCTTATGTTTGTTCATTCATCAATCTTCAGGATTTGGGGATGGTGATGCCCACTCTGCTTCCAGTTGAGAGGGGGCTTAGGTCCCATGGGGCATATGAATGGAACTGTCTTCCTTGCAGTTGTAGATATTCTCTGATTTTTGGGATGAGCGTTGTCCATCTTCATCATTTTGTTTGTTGTTCTGGACAAGTCCAATAAACTGGAGAGTATATGTTGGTTTTAACTCTGCTGAGACTCAGGGCTCAATTGGCATATGAACAGAACTAAAATTTAAGTCTCTAGGACATATATTTAATGGTTATAGTGCTAATTATATGTTCAAATAAAAGGGGCAGGAAAGCCATACGTGGGAAAATTATAAATGAGTCTAACTCCCTTATATTGGGGAGATAAGTTAACATATTTTCCAAGGTAAGGCCCAAAGGTAAGGTGACCAAATTCTTGGGGTTGTCTGCCCTGCTTGTACTGTCCAGATGTCTCTAGAGCCTCAGGGACACCCCTGATTGAGGCATTGTTTACTGTGGCAGTCAATGAGATCGTCCTGAGACATGCATAAGCATAACTTCTGGAATGGCCTTCCTACTCACTTTGAAATCTCTTAGCCATAAAAACTCCTTTGTATTTAATATTTTCCCCTTCTGTTCAAGGTCTTTTTCCAGGTGCATTGCTAACTGGCACTTGGTAATAATTCCTCATTGCCAGGGAAGCTCATTCCCATGCAAGGGTTGGGAAGGCAGTGAGCTTATCTGCTGAGTTTGGCTTAGAGGGAGGTCACATTTGAGTAACAAGGAGACTTTCAGGAGGTAACTCTGAGGAAATATATATTATAAGGCTAAGTTTCAGTTTAAAAAGAATAAAGTTCATAAGTACAAGCATTAATATCAATGGCCTGGTGTAATGGTCTGTCCTCTTTCACTAGACACTGCTATATACTCTAGAGATTCATGCCATTTATTAGAGAATGTAGCAGAACTCCCCAGGACAGGAATTTAATATTTCATTGGTTATCCTGTGGGTCTCCACCTACTGAGATAACACCCCATGACCACATGACTACATTCATATTCCATAGAGCCATGCCCTAGGTTCACCCTTCCCTACATATCCTCCAACCACTGATATCCTGCACCAGTGACCTTTCCCTGCCATAGCTGTCACTTTTCTGTAATGCAAAACATCCCCCAAAATAAAGCCCCCAAATTTCTTGCATTATGCCTGTCATCACCTTAAGATCTGTTACCTTTTATGTATTTAACAATTTCTTCTGTATGTTCCCTGAGTGTTTTTTTTTAAAAACCTCATCTTCAAAGAAGCTTTGGGTTACAGAAAAGTCACATAAAAAATATAGGGGTCTCCCTTTCTATTTCCTGTAAACCTATCTTCTAGATTCTAGTTCTCTGAGTCTGCTCAGTTTGCTAGCAAATTGTTAGCAATTTGCTAAATATCAAATAGGTCATGTAATATTTGTCCTTCAATATCTGGCTTGCTTCACTCAACATAAGGTCCTCAAGATTCATCCATGTTATCCCATGTGTTAAATTATAATACATGCTTAGTGGCAATGCCCCAAAATGTGCTCATCAATTGCAATGAATATTCCACACTAATGAAAGAAGTTGTTAATGTGGGGAAAAGTGGGAGGTGTGGGGAGTGTGGCATATGGGAATCCCTTTTTTTTTTTTTTTTTTTTTTTTAATAATACACCAACTAATATTTTATAGTTCACCAACCCTGAAGGGAAAGGGATTAGCTGAGAAGGTAGGCCATGCTAATCTAAAATCAAGGAAAAGAATGTTGAATTAGGAAACCTGTTGGCTTTCCATCCATATATTCAAGAAACATACTTATTGGACATCTTTGACATGCCAAACAATGAGCTGGAGATAAATAAACAAAACTGCACGGTTTGTTAATGTGGTTGTTCATGTAATAAATATTACCAAATTATCCAATGTTTGACAGAGGAAAACTGAAAACAAAGTATCACAACGTATGGGATGATTGTATAAAAACATTCAGAAGGCTGAGGGAGCAAAAAATCTATAGAAATAAGCAAAATCCAGCCTGTTACATGAGTATCAGAGACTGAGTTTCAGGGGAACACAGACTTCTGCAGGACATGTAATCAAACTGCTTTGGGAGATCTGCCTTCTTGCCTTGGCTGCTAAAGACCTCAAGAGACATTTTGGGTCTCCAGGAATTAAAGTCACTTCCAAGCTAAGTGTCTAGTAATCCCCTAAACATCTGAAAATTTCCTTTTTCCCAAAGCATAGTTTCCCTGGTCAAAAGCCATAGATCTCTTTGAAGAATGCCAGAAGGAAGAGTAATAGTATAAATGTTTGGGAGGGTAGCAGGATCCTTCCTCATGGGGACACAACCTTTCCTTCATTCAAGTTGCTCTGTGTCTTTTAACTTTCTGAATTCAGGTTTTGATAAGTTGTGTTCACATTTTCATCTGTTTCAAGGTAGTTACTGATTTCTTTTGAGATTTTCTCCTTGACCCACTCTTTGTCTAATAGTGTGTTGTTTAACTTCCATATCTTTGTGTCTAATCTGGTTCTCTGGCCTTTAGTGAATTCCAATTTCATTCCATTGTGGTCAGAGAAATTAGATTCTATAATCTCAATCTTTCTGATTTCATTGAGTGTTGTTCTGTGGCCTAGCTTGTGGTCTATCTTGGAGTATGATCCATGTGCACTTGAGAAGAATGTATATCCTGCTATATTTGGGTGTAGTGTTCTGTATATGTCTACTAGGTACAGGTCCTCTAATGTATTATTCAGAGTCTGTTTCTTTATTAATTCTCTGTCAAGATGTTCTGTCTAATGGTGATAATGGTATATTAAATCTGCCACTATATTTGAGGAGACATTTATTTCTTCACTTAGTTTTTCCTGGGTTTGCCTTATGTATTTTGAGGCACCATGATTAGGTGCTTGAATGTTCATGAATTTTCTATCTTCTTGAAAGATTCCCCATTTTACTAATATATAGTGTCCATCTTTGTCTCTTATAATAGTTTTGAATTTAAAGTCTATTTTTTCCAATATTAAGATAGCTACTCCTGCCCTTTATTTGGTTGTTGTTTGCTTGTAAATTTGTTTTCCAGTCATTCACTTTCAGCCTCCCTGAATCCCTGGGTATATGGTGGGTTTTTTTGTAGACAGCATATAGATGGATAATATTTCCTTATCCATTCTGTCAATTTGCATCTCTTGACTGGTGAGTTTAATCCATTCACATTCAGTGTTATTACTTTGAATTAATTTCTTACATCAACCATATTTTCTTTTGGTTTATGTATGTCATATGTTGTTTTCATTTCTTTTTGTCTTCTTATTTGTTCTTATACTCTCCTCCAACTCTCAATCTCCTGTTTTTTCCTTTCAACCTGTAGAACTTCCTTTAGTATTTCTTTTAGTGAAGGTTTCTTACTGGCATATTCTCTTAATTTCTGTTTATCTGTGAATGTTTTGAATTTTCCATCATTTTTGAATGCCAGCTTTGCTGGATAGGGCATTCATGGCGGGAAAATTTTTCTTTTAGTACCTTGACTATGTCATACCACTGTCTTCTTGCTTCCATGGTTTCAGGTGAAAAATCAGTACTTGATCTTATTGTGCTTCCCTTATATGTTATGGTTCTCTTTTCTCTTGCTGCCTTGAGTATTTTCTCTTTGTCTTGAAAATTGGACATTTTGATAATTATATGTCTTGTAATAGGCCTGTTGGGATTTATACTGATTGGGGTGTGCTGTGCTTCCTGGACATGTACATCTGTCTCCCTCATTAGGGTTGGGAATTTTTCATCCATTATTTCCTTCAACACTCATTCAGTTCCCTTTCCCTTCTCTTCTCCTTCTGGGATACCTATAATGTGTATGTTTGTGCATTTCGTGTTGTTAGTTAAATCCCTAAGTTCCTGCTGGATTTTTAAAAATCTTTTTATCTATCTGTTTACTATCTGTTTGATTTCAGATGTACTGTCTTACACATCACTAATTCTTTCTTCTGTCTGTTCAAATCTGCTGTTACGTGAATCCAGTGTCTTTTTTATTTCTTCAGTTGTGCCATTTATCAACATCATATCCATTATCTTTTTATGTCTGTTTACATTTCTTCAGTATGTTCTCCCAGTTTCTTCTTAATATCCTTAATCTCTTCCTTCATTTCATTAAGTTGGTCCATTATATTTGTTTGGAGAGCTTTGATTAGTTGTTCGATGTTCTTCATCTCTTCCTGGTTTTTAGTTTGTTCATTGGACTGGCCCATGTCTTCCTGTTTCTCAGTATGGTTTGTAATTTTTTGTTGCTCTCTTGTCATCATTTTATCTTGATGGGTTTATTTAGTTCATTTGCTTCTCTCTCTGCCCTAGACATTTATTTAGCTGGTGGTTCTGTGTGTGTTAATTTTCTCTTTGATGCTTTCTTCTTCTTGTTCTATGTCTTTGCTTTTTTCTATGTTCCCTTGAAGGAAAAAGGTTAGGGTCAGTGGAATTGAAAGATGTAAGAAAGGAAAAAGAATAATAGTAATATTGATAAAAGATAGAAGAGGGGCTGTATCATACTTAGTAAAATGGATATTTAACTCATGTAGTGCCGCTTTGTTCCCGGGCCTGAGGGTGATCAGCCCTGCTGCAGCCC
>JAKSZT010054130.1:931456-956112 GCA_026826555.1 Tolypeutes matacus
GGGCAAGGCCACAGCAAGGCCTGCAGTTTGTAGATACTGCAATGTAGGCAGTTTAGAGTAATAAGGAAATAAAAGTGGGGTACCTACAATGGAATGGGAAACAAAATAGAGAAAAACATATAGAATGATTCAAAAGAAAGAGTAAAGAAAGGGCTGAAAGGAAAAAGTTAATAATAAAAAAAAGAAAAAAGCATAGACAGGATAGAAATCAATACCCATGAATTTGAGGACTAATGAAAAAAAGGTGGAATGTAAGAACTGCAACAGAAAGGAAAAGGTAGAAAAATGAAGAAAGGAGAAGAGATAGCATTGATAGACCAAATCAATATACACAGAGAATGGGAAATCAAGGAAGAAGAAGCACATCAACGAAGAAACAGTCCTGAAGCACCTAATTTAAAAAGAAAGGGTGGGGCGTGGGGAAGAAAGAGGAAAGAAGAGCAAGAAACAAACAAACAAAGAAAAACCAAACAAACACACAAGCAACAGTCAAACAAAGCTAAGGAAGAACAGCATTCCTTCTTGGGCCCTTGAGGAGCCTCTCAGCCTGCCTGTGTTCATCAACCAATTATCCTGCAGGCTTCTATCTGCAGGTTTTGAGGCAGATTTTAGTGATTAAAATAAGTTAAAAAATTTTTTAAAGTAACCTTTTTTATTTTTTAGGAGAAATAAGGGACCCAATAGAAGGCCTCTTCTAGACCATCACCCCTGTTGAAGTTACCCTAAATAGGCTCGTGGAAACATATCAAACACTTCTGACTGCCTGACACCCCCAGGGGAACTGAAATTCTGATATTCAGTGTGGAACTATAAATTTGGCTGACTCTGCCCCCTCCCGAGCCAACCCTCTGTATCTCAGGATGGTTAGGTTAATCAATCTTCCTCAGCAGATTTCCCTCTACCCTCAGCCTGATGCCACTTCAAGCTGCCTGGTTTGCTCTCCAAAGCTGCAAAGGGTCCTGGCAGCCAAACTCACAGAAAGGAAACCCCTCTCCAACCTCTGCCTGGACCCTCCCACTCTCTGGGAATGCTCCCTCTCCCTGGGTTTTCACTGGGTTTCTGGAGGCAGTCCGGGCTTCCCTTAGCCCTTTGCCTCTCCTCCCACTCTCTGAGAATGCTTCCTCTCACCGGGTTGCCAGTAGGAGTCCGGGCTCACCTTAGCCCTTTGCCCTGAGGGTGGGGCTTAGCCATCTATGTCTGCAATTCCCAGCTGTGGAAAAACTCACGATTTTACCTTGAGCAATCCACCTCGCTGTCCAGCTCCCTCCAGATAGATATCCCTAATGTTCTTGCTCCATGAGCTCCCAGAACAGACCACTCAGGCAGGATCCTGTCCCCAATCAACAGTCCTTTGTGAGAGAGATGGTGAGTGCCCACCTAATCTGACACCATCTTCCTGCACTGTCCTAAATTCATTCTAATCCGTAATTCTTTTGTGGTATCTTTATCTAGGTTTGATATTAAAGTGAGGCTTAGTTTATACAATGAGTAAGGAAGTATTACCCCGATTCAATTTTTTTTGGGGGAATGATAAGCAAGCTAGGTGTTTATCAAAGTTTAATGAAATTCATTTGTGAACCCATCAGTTGCTGCTATTTTGCTTGTTTAGAGGTTTTGATTACTGATTTGATGTCTATTTTTTAAAGTCTATTGAAATCTTATATTCCTTCTTGAGTGTGTGTGAGTAGTTTGCCCATTTCATCTGGGTTATCTATTTTCTTGGGGCACAAGTATTCATTTTTCCTCCTTATATTTTCTGTTTTATTAGAGTGGAGTGTATGATAAAGTACCTCCTTTCATTTCCAATTTTAATTATTTCTGTTCTGACTTTTTTGTCTTTGTCAGACTATTTAAAATTTTGTTGATATTATCCATCCTTAGAAAGAAACAACTTTTGTTTTAGTTGAACTTCCCTCTGTGTTTTTCTTCTCTATTTCATTTATCTCACTATAATCTTTGTAATTTCATTCCATCTGTTTTCATTGGAGTTATTAATCTTTTAGTACCTCAAGTTCTGATGTTAGGTTTTATATTTAAAATTTTCTCCTTTTTAAAAAAAATTATTCAGATTTATGCATTCCCCCCTAACTACTGCTTCAGCTTCTTACATACAATTTGGTATGTCTCAGTTTTGTTAATTCTTGTCAAGATATTTCTTCTTTCACTTTTAAAAAATCCTTAGATTACATAAATCTTATATCAAAAATTTAAGGGATTCACAGATACCACAATCTTTCCCTCTCCCATAGTTTCCCACATAAACAACATCTTTCATGAGTGTGGTACATATGTTATAATTGATGAACACATATTAAAGCATTGTTACTAACCATGAAATATAGTTTACATTATGGTTTACACTTTTTCCCACACAATTTTACATGTTTTGACAAAATGCATAATGACCTATATCTGTCATTGCAATGTCAAACAGGATAGTTCCAATGCCCCCCAAATGCCTCCATGTTCAACCTATTCTTCCCTCTCCCTCCCCTCAGAACCTCTGGTGGCCACTGACCTTATATCAATTATACAAGTTCCTCCATTGCTAGACCATAACAATTCTGTTTTAGTCCACAGTTTTATTAACCCTTATGTTTTTTCATTCTTCAATCTTGGGAATTTGGAGATAGTAATGCCCACTCTGCTTCCATTTGAGAAGCAGTTTAGATCCTATGGGGCTGACTGATGGAACTGTCTTGCTTGCAGTTGTAGATTCTCTCTCTTTTTTGGGACAGGCATTGTTCATTATCATCCTTTTGTTAAGTGTCCTGGATGAATCCTATGAACTGGAGAGTAGGTTTTGCAACTAAACTGAATTCAGAGTTCAACCAGCATATGAAGAGACTAAAGATTTTAATTTCTGGGACATATATTTAATAAGTATAATGGTAGATATAGGTTCAAAAATGGGTCAGAAGAGATATTTATAGGGAAATTGTTCATGAATCTAATTCTATTTCATTTGGAAACATATTTTTCAAAGTAAATTCCACTGACAGGGTGCCAAATTCCTGAGCTTGTCTACCTATCTATAGTGTCTAGGTGTCTAGCAATCATAAAGTTACATAAAAGGATAGTAGACTTGATGGTGATGACTGGCACAATGCAGGAAATAAAAAATACATTTGATGCACATACAGCAGATTTGAACAAAGAGATGAAAGAATTGGTGACATCAAAGATAGTATATCTGAAATCAGACAGATAGTAGAACAGATAGATAAAAAGATAGAAAAAAATCTGTAGGGTCTCAGGAAATTGAAAGGAAACATGAAACATAAAAATATACACATTTTTGGCATCCCAGAGGAAGAAGTGAAGGGAAGGGGGCAGAAGGAGTATTGGAGGAAATAATGGCTGAAAATTTCCAAACTCTTTTGAGTGATATGGACATGCATGTCCAGCAAGTGCAACACACTCCACACAGCATAAATACTTATAGGCCTATCCCAAGTGATACACTTATCAAATTGTCAAACACTTAAGAAAAAGTGAGAATACTGAAAAGAGTTAAAGAAAAGAGATCCATCACATGCAAGAGAAGCTCAATAAGATCAAGGGCTGATTTCTCATCTGAAACCATTTAGGAAAGAAGGCAGTGGTATGAGATTTAAGGTGATAAAAAAAATATAATCAGCCAAGAATTCTGTATCCAACAAAGCAGGCATTTAAAAAGTAGGGAGAGTTCAAAATATTCACAAACAGAAATTAAGGGTTTATCAGCAAGAAAGCTGCCCTTCAAGAAATTATAAAGGGATTTCTGTAGGTTGAAAGGAAAAAAAAAAAAAAAAAAAAAAAAAAACAGGAGAGAGAGGGTTAGAAGACAGTGTAGAAAGGAAGATTATTAGTAGGAATTGCTAAAAAGGTAAAAAGATAAATGAAAACAGCATATATTTATATATATATATATGTAAAGGTAAAGAAAATATGGTTGATGTAAATAATGCCTTTATTCAATGTAATAACATTGAATGTTAATGGATTAAACTCTCCAATCAATAGAAACAGATTGGCAGAATGGATAAGGAAATGTGACCCATCTCTATGTTTTCTACAAGAAACTCACCTGAGATCCAGGGACACAATGAAGTTGCAGGTGAATGGTTGGAAAATGATTCCAAATACAAACATTATCCAAAAGAGGGCAGGATTAGCTATAATATTGGAACAAATAGAAAAATTTGTAAGTAAATTTGTAAATTCAAAGCTATTGTAAGATACAAAGAAGGACACCATTTATTAATAAATGGGGTAATATATCAAGAAGAAAAAACAATCATAATCATTTATGTACCTAATATGGGTCCCCAAAATACATGAGGCAAACATTGGGAAAAACAAGATATTTCTTTTTCTATTTTATTTTATTTTTTTTAATTTATTGTGGGTAAAAATCAAAATTTTCACAATACATACCAACATTTGCAAAATGATATATAAATATATATGCATATATGTGCATTTGCTTACAAAAATGTTATTTATATATAAAAATATTTTTTAAGAAGTGCTTATTTCTTAATTGCCTTTGTGATTTCTTCTTTGACTCATTGTTTCTTTAAGAATGTACTCTTTAATTTCCACATAGTGAATTTTCCAGGATTTTTCTGTTATTGATTTTAGCATCATTTCAGTGTAGTCAGAGAAGATTCATTTTATAATTTCAAACTTATTAAATTTATTAAGATTTGTATTGTGGGCTAGTGTATGGTCTATTTTGAAGAATGACTCAGGTGCACTAAAGAATAATTTATGTTCTGATTATTTTGGTTGAAGTGTTCTACATATATCTTTTAGCTTTAGGTTAATATCACTTAAGTCTTACATTTCCTTTTCAATCTTCTATCTAGATGTTCTATCCATTATTAAATGTTGCATATTGAAATCTATTACTAGATCATGGAACCATCTCTTTCTCCTTTGAAATGTGCTAATATTTGCTTCATTATTGTGTGTATCTGCTGTTTCAGTGCACATATATTTATAACTGTTATGTCTTCCTGTAGACATGACCACTTCATCAGTATCTTGTCTACTGTTTGTCCTCTTTAATAGTTTAGTCTTGAAGGCTATTTAATCTGATATCAGTATAGTTACCACAGTCCTTTTTTGGTTACAATAGGCATGAAAAATTTTTCCATCCTTTCACTTTCAATCAACTTGTGCCTTTGAATTTAAGTTGATTCTGATTCTGTTGTTTTAAACATATAGTTCTAACCATTGTGCCAATCTCTGTCTTTTGATGGACAGTTTAGTCCATTTCTGTTTAAAGTTTTTACTAATAATGCAGAACTTTATTCCACCATTTTAACTATTTGCTCTTTGTAAGTTTTATACTGTTTTTGTTAGTTTTTGCTTTATTCTCTTAATTCTTCATTAATGTCTATTTTCATATCTTTTAAAATATTTTGCATTGCAGTATTTTGAGTCTCATCTCATTTTCATTCATTAACTTTTTCAGATTCTTTGTGCTTACTATTGGTTTAAATAAAAGATCCTACAGCTATCTAAATCTTTGATTTGATTCCAAGATAACTTCAACAAAATATACATTGTTCCTGTACCCCAAGCATTCTCTCACTTCATTATTGTACTTATTATCTTTGCACATTAATATCCTAAACCATAGAAGTTTCATTACTTTTTAAGCATGTGCTTTTTAGAATCTGAACAAATAGGAGGTGGAATTACATTTAAAAACACAATAAAGACTTTACCAGAAGTCTTTATTCCATTCTGCTGCTTCAATCCACAGACTTGTATGCCTTTTTTCCATCTGAAGAACTCCCTGTATCATTATTGTAGGACAAATCTAGCAGTGTTGATCTAACAGTTTTTGTTCATCTGGGAATGTGTTAATTGTGCCCTCATTTATAAGACACCTTGCCAGATATAAAATTATTGGCTGAAATTGTATTCTTTCAGCACTTACAGAATGTCACCATGATTTTTGTTGAGAAACCAGCACTTAATGTTACAGTAACTGCTTTTTACATAACATGTTGCTTTTCTCTTCCTACTTTCAGAACTCATTCCTTATGTTTGCATGCTATAGTTCTACTACATTATTTCTGGAATGATTCTGCTCAAGTTTATCTTGTTTTTTCCTAATATCCATGAATATTTGTGCATGTCTTTCATTAGATTACATACATTTTCTGCCATTATTTCTTTTAATATTTCTCTTGTCCCATTCTCTCTTTTTTCTCCTCAAAATCATATTAAGATATTAAGAATGTATTGATATACCCCAACCTGACACTAAGGTTCTTTTCACTTTTTCTCAAAGTTTTTTTTTTTTCTTTCTTCAATACAGTGTGAATCACTTGACTTTTGCTCTCTTTGTTTTGACTGATTCTTTCTTTTCTATATACAACCTATGGTCTTCTTCCATGATTATTTTTGACATTTTTTCTTCTTCCTTTATATGGACCATATTCCTTACATCTTTGTTCCAGTAAGATTTTATTTTATTTTTTCTCTTTTTCTAAAGAAGTTTAGATACAGAAAAGTTATATAAAAAATATAGGGGATTCCCATATACCTCAACCTCCTGCCCTCTCCCATTTTTCTTTATTAATAACATTTTTTTATTAGTGTGGTAAATTTGTTACAATTGATGAATAAATATTGAAGCACTGTTATTAAACATAGTCTATAGTTTACATTATGATTTACGCTTTGCACCATAGCATTTTATATGTTTTGACAAAATGTATACTGGCTTGTATCCATCATTACAAGATCATGCAGAACAATTTCAATGTCCCAAACATGCCCCAAGTTACACCTATTCTTCCCTCCCCATCCACTCAGAATAACTGGTGAACACTAACTTTATATCAGTGTTGGAATTTCTTTCATTACTAGAATAATAATAAGTCTACTTTTTTCCACGGTTGCATTAGCCCCTTATGTTTGTTCATTCCTCTGTCTTGAGAATTTTGAGTCAGTGATGTTCACTCTGCTTCAGATTGAAGAATGCTAAGATATCACATAAGCTTTTGTTTAACAATGTGCATTTTACTATTTTAATTTTTTTAAACTATGACATTAAGACATGAGTTGTATGTTTCTAAAGTTTGTATACAGATATTTATCTGGCAACTATTTCTTTGAATGCCAGGAGCTAACAAAATATTCAATGCAAAAAACGTTTTTCATTGTTTTTGAAAATTGGCTCTCTATTGTCTGGTGCTCTCCTTCAAATCTAGCTTTCCTATTAAGATCAACCTGAAGCAATAGTGTGGTGCCTCTACTTTTCTAAGAAATTTCCATTTCCATTAGAATTAGAGTGCCTCCCCTATCACTATGAAATAGAAATTAAGCTCTTCAGAATGCTCTTTTGTAGTCCTAAAGCCAGCCGGGAGTCCTTTGTCCCAAGCTACATTGAATTGATTTGTCTCTTACACTGCTTAACTTCTTTATCATGTTTCTGCCTGCATGGCAAGTTCTGGGAAGAACAAGATAGCAATGGGTGTCCTATGTCAGGCCTTCAGGAACCAATATACATGCACTCCAGTAGTATATAGAGGTTGCCCTGCTTACTCTAAAACAGAGACAGGGACCCACAATAAGAGTTCATGTTGGCTCCACAATGTACCAGGGAAGGGTTATGGTAGATGCCAGCTGGTGATACCAGTTTTAAATTGTATATTCTTGATGCAGGACTCTCTCTGTTACTGCAATAATTTAATAATTTCTGCCGTTTGGTGAAAATAGTTTGGTCTTTTTGTGTCTTTTTTCTAATATTCTCTGCAGGAACAGAACCTAAACTGTCATGCTGCCAATTTGGTTGCCTAGATCCATTATAATAATAAAAAGAAAACATGAACTTTTATTTCTTAGAGAACATACTAGCAATATAATGAAATGAAGTAGGGTTAAAAAATCTGACACAGGGATCAAATTTTTATATTGATATGATAACATCAAAAATGAAGTGAAGAATCAGATTTTCAAAAACATCTATTAAATGAAAAGTGCACATAAATAATGATTTTAAATGTCAGTGGACTAAGCACTCTAATTAAATGCCCCATAACCGACTCTATTAAAAATTAAGACCCATCCATATGATATTTATATTGAATAGATGAGGTAGGAGTATAGTGGAGCTGGTAGCTCCAGGAATCAGACCATCCAGCAAAACAACAATTAAACAGGTATGAAATATTAGAAACACCTAGTTTGAAACTCTGGAAGCAAGAAGAAAATTTTAAAGCATTCAGGTAAGTGCAGGAGGAAGAAGCTGATAAATTTCAATAAAGATCAATAGATGGCTTACTTAATGCAATGGTTATTGGTACCTATCCTCTTTGTTATGGTAGGCCACAGCACAGTCCAGCCACTGGCTAGCTCACCAGTGACAGAAAAAGATGAAAAATTCCTTTTCCTCAAGACAAGATGTGGCCATGATGGATTAATATCTTCAGCATTTGATTAGTGAATTTGGATCTACTGGGACCTATTTTTGAAGGACAGCTATTATTTCAACATGCCTCTGATAAAGGCAGTGGCAGCCACTGTTTCAGCCTGTCCTGCCAAGGGTGGCAGCTGATGTTTTCTCAAACTGGCCTAGAGATGAGAAGAAATGATGGAGACTTAAAGACTCTGAGCCTCCTGGGCTTTCGGGATAGTTAGTTGAAGGGTTGTGTTATCTGAACATTTCAGGGAAGCTCAGCTTTGAGGAGTCAGCATAGAAACTCTTGGCACCCTTCTTGATGTCCTCTCCAGGGACCTTTGGAGGTGGTCCTAAGTCCATTCATGGATCCTGGGCCCTGTTTTGGCTGTAAGATTGACACTTTTCCATTTGACACTATCATAGAATTAACCATTGTTCATTATACAAATATTAAACAAAAAAAAAATGTATTTAGCCACTACCAAGTTTAATGCAATATGTTTTACTACTTTAGTTTATTGGCTTTTATTATAAAAGCAGCATGTTAGACAAATGTAAAAATCAGTACTGAGATGAGGAAAGATTTTATAATTACATTATGGCCAAAAACTACTTCCTTTTTATACAACCAAGTGAAATGAATTCCTGTGAATCTTTCATTAATTAACAATAACAAAATCAATTTTTTATGTAGATTCATTTAAGAAATACTGTTTGCACTGCGGAATTTCCAGACTGATTTCACCAAAGTAACAGGGTACAGTTGTGTTTCTATATAGAGGACATGAAAAACCAGAAATAGATATCTGAAATTGATTAAAAGGGGAAAATGTTAGCTTGTATACCAGGTAAGAGAATACATTTTTAAAACATTATCTGTAGAATTATACTACATTCTGAAGCTTAAGAAAATACATGAACTATAGTAATAATAATAATACAATTTTTAAAACATGCCATTGTCAGTTGTAATGGATGTTTCACAACAATACAAATTTTTGGTTATGGGTGTTATATCAGAGTCCTGTATTTTATATACGATGGTTCTGTAAACCACAACATTTCCAATAAAGAAATACTTTAAAAACATGAATAGTAAAGGATGTAAAATGATATCCCTATAAATGAAAGCAAATAAATAAACCTATGTAAAATAGTACTATTAGAAAATTAGGCCTCTGTATTACAGGGTTATGAAGGATAACATAGAATAACAGTACAGTCAATTTTTCAGAAAACTATAACGTTCCTAAGTAGAGATACAAAAGGTAAAAAAAAAAAAAAAAAAAGGACATCATTAAAGAGGAATAGAATATTATCAATAAATGACATTGACTATTTTCAGAGATAAATGTTTAATTTTGGTGAAATATAACACAAATAAGTCATGCTTTCTTTCTGTTTCTTACTCTTGATATACTGCCAATTTTTATAAAATATTAGAAGTGTTATATCAGAATCTCAATACAACAAAACAAAAATGATGAGTCATAAAGTTTTGTGAACTATTATTTCTTCAAATATTATTTATATTATTTGAAAGCACACTTAATATCTATAAAAAATATTGCAATGCTGGGAAGAAAAATCTCCTTATGGTTATGTTCCAAGGAGTAAGCAGACCATATTTAGGTGGCATCTACATAGAACATAATAAACCACACGTTGACCGATTTTGAAATGAATTGATGCTGGCTTTTAATCACCAAATAAGTTTTTCTCAGTAACAGAGTTTTTGATGAATTGAAGAATTGTACATACAAAGCTTTATCTAATATATAAAATATAATTTTCTGATTTTTTGATCTATATAAAAAATATACTTTGGAAATTCTCCAGTATAAACAGTATTTCTTTCATGAATCTACATGAAAATTGATTTAATTATTGTTAATTAATGATTCACAGGAATTCATTTTACATGGTTGTATACAGAGGACATAAGCCTTAGACCATTAAAATAATTATAAAATCTTTGTCATCTCAGCACTGATTTTTACATTTGTCTAACATGTTTCTCTTATTATAATAAAAGCCAATAAACTAAAATAATAAAACAAATTTAACTCAAGTTTGTAGAGCTAAATACATTATTTTTTCCTTTTTTGTGTAATAATATTTGCATAATGAACAATGGTTAATCTTATGATATTGTAATTGGGAAAAATATATGCTATCCCATTCTTGGTGGTTAATGATCTTGCCTTTTCAGCCACAGAACAATTAATTATTTCTCTAGAAATGACCTACACTTTTACCCAAGTATAAATTAGAATATCATAGGAGAATACGAAAAATGCTGCTCAATTATGTGACTTCTAAGTTGAGGCAATTCTGTTACAACTCTAACATGGATGCATTAGTTCTAAACCTTTATCCTTGGCAAGATACCAAGCAATCTTCCTTGGAAATTGTTCCCAGAGAAGAACAAATATGGCTTTATGAGCAATCATAAATATAAGAGATGCCCTGGCATTATCAGGATGGAAAGCAAGGGATACACTGCTCTGCTTGTGTTCACAGTAGTTCCCTGTATACTTGGGAGAAAAAATTTCTGGCTGAACTTTCTATTTGAGTAGGACTGGAAACAAAATTTTATGTTGATTTATTTTACCTCTCTCTCTCAATTTCTCTCTCTCCCTATCTCTCTCTCTCTCTATATATATACATGCATAGAAATTAAACATTAGCTATCTCAAAGGAAAAAAAATCATATCACAGGAATTTCAGTCTCTATAAATTGTTTACATATTTTACTTGTGAGAAAAACTTGAGGCTGACAAATTTCTAGACAGGTAATGCTGGAAGAAATTTTTCACCAAGCTTGACTCAGAGTAAGTATTTATCTCAACTTTAGGGCATTTTAGTTTATTTGAAAAATTGGAATATTATTAGAGGATTATGAAAAGACATTTACATAATGTGGGCATAACCTATGTAATGACAGATTTTGTAGAAATGCAAATATGGAATTGATGGAATCAAGCCATCAAGCAATGAAAATATATTGAAAATAAAATTTTTGGAAGAATTTTGATTATATAATCTGTTAAAAAAAAACTATCTTCTGAAAATTACTAGTAATGTGTTTCTATAATTTTAATGCATGTAAGGTTTTAGTTTCTGATCTGTCATTTATACTAAATAATATTGGATATAAAACAAGAGTAAAGGAAGAATTAAAATTCTCTATCATTATTTATTACATAAGTAGTTTTTTTCTTCCAAAATTAATTGTAAGTAGGAACATAGTGCTATGAGCATTCTCTTTGGACTCAACCAACCTTGGTAGAATCACAGTACCAAAAGTACTTAATTGTTGAGATTCTCGATAAGTTACTTAGGTTTCTATGCCCTTTTTCTCATCTAAAAATGTGTTTAATAGTGATAACTACTATATAATATTTTAATATTAATAAATGTCGGGAAGTTTTATAAAAGTGTCAAATCATTCTAATCATGTAATATATATGAATTTCCATTATGAAATATCCAAAGTTGATTTATAACAAATATATATTGGGCAAGAAAATTAAATATTTTTCAGTCATATTTTAACAATTACTCTTTATTAAGGATTTATAAAATCACCAAGCTAATTTTATTTTAAATACCTATCATTCTTATATAAAAAAAAAAACTTTTTTGTACTGATTCATGTTAAGTTTTGCATTTGATTTCTCAATAGTTTATAATAGTTGATCACTATGGTAAGTAAGAATTACACAAATGTTCCTGATTTTATCCTTCTGGGATTGACAGAATCTGAAGAAACTCCACCATTCCTCTTTATATTATTTCTCCTGATATACCTTATTACTGTGCTTGGGAATGCAGGCATGATATTGGTAATTCACCTGGATCTCCAGCTTCACACCCCCATGCATTTTTTCCTCAGTCACTTGTCATTCCTTGACCTCAGTTACTCAACAGTCATCACACCTAAAACCTTAGAGAACTTACTGACTTCCACTAAATATATTACATTCATGGGCTGCTTTACCCAGATGTTTTTTTTTTTTTTTTTTTTTTTTTTATCTTCTTTGTTGTCACTGAAATTTACTTTCTCTCTTCCATGGCCTATGACCGCTATGCAACCATCTATAATCCTCTTTACTACCAGGTTGCTATGTCCAGGCGACTCTGCTATGCTGTGTCTAATGTAATGGGCTTTACTCAATCATTAGCTATTGTTCTTTGCATAAACAATTTGCATTTCTGCAAATCTGATGTAATCTATCACTTTTTCTTTGGCACAACCCCAATTTTAGCCCTGTCCTGCACTGACACTCATGATACTGAAATCCTGACAAGGAGTCTCACTGGTTTTAACCTAGTGGGGTCTCTTACCACCATCAGAGTTTCCTATGGGTCAATTCTGTCTACTATCCTGAAAATTCATTCCACTTCAGGAAAGCACAAAGCTTTCTCTACTTGTGCCTCCCACCTCCTGGGAGTAACTATCTTTTATGGCACTATAAGTTTTACTTATTTAAAACCTAAGAAGTCCTACTCCTTGGGAAGGGATCAAGTGGCCTCTGTGTTTTATACTATAGTGGTCCCCATGCTGAATCCACTCATTTATAGTCTTAGGAACAAAGAGGTGAAAAATGCTCTTTTTAGAATCATGCAGAATAGAGAGGGCTCCAGGCAATTTTAATGACAGGGATGCTGAATTTAAATGTCTTGTTTCTTTCGTTTCTATTGGGGTATTTATTTTTAAAATAAATTAGCATCCTTTAATTAGTTTTAAATTCTGTTGAGCTTTCCTCTATTTAACCACACATAATCTAAAATATTTCCAAAATATGTTTTAGACATCTATATAGTAATTGGAAGCCATGAAATATGTGTTAAACCTTTAATTTAAATGGATGTTTTAAATGCAACTCAGTGCAACAACAAGAAAAGTGTAGTGTTACCTTGCAAATTGTATCATAACAACCCCATGCCTATTCCAATTCAAAGATTTTTATTATGAAAAGCACTTTCCTTAGTCATTTATTGTGTAGAAAACTTATAGCATGGTATTAAAGAGTGCTGTTTTGGCCTGAAAATCCAGAGTTTAGATTCTAGATCTGACAGCTTTTTAGTTATATATCCCTTCATATGTGACTGAAAGTATAAATATGGTCTCCTGAACTGTACAAGAAAAAAATTCAAAATCCTACAGGTACCTTAAAGATTAAATCAGGTTATGAATGGAAATTATTTAATGTAGTACTGGTAAATTTTTACCAGAATCATCAGAATACTTATATTCTTGCAAAATTTTCAATACACAAGAGATTTTGGATAGAAAAAAGTATATTATTGTGATAGAATTAAATTATTTTAAAAAGTGTGTGTTCACATTGAAGAAAATTTGGTGTACATTTAAAATTATTCCAGAAATAGAAATATCTAAATTTTGAGTTTTGTTCCTGTCTTCTAGACAAATTTTTGTTTTCTTATGTATATATTACATGTGTATATAATTTTTTTTATCATTTTAAGTTTCTGCTTTGCAGCTTTTCTTTTCCAATCATCACTATAACTTTGACAATTCCTTTGTTATTTCAGTTTGAGAGATGAATTTTTTTGATACATGAGCAAAATTGAGAATCTCATCTTGTAATGCTTTAAACCCTATCTTTCTGTCACAGATCAACTAGATTCAATAAATTTTATGTCTTTGTTTAATTTTAGTATGATAAAAAATATTTTCATTTTTCCTGGTTTCTATATGTTTATATTCCTTAAAAAGTTATCATTTTTGAATTAAAATATTGGTTCATTTGTTTTAGGAATTTTAATAGAGAAAAGTTGCAAAGCTAAGATTTAAATATAAATCCAAATTTTGTGACATCCCACTTTATTCAGGTAACTTGCTAATGTTTCCTTTTATAAATGACTCTACATAATCTGGATTTGCAATTTAAATTTTCTCTTCTATTCAATGTATATTTAAGAAAGTATGTTTTCTTCATTTTCCTATGTTTGATTATTTTTTATTTAAACTTAAGTAATGGTTATTAGATATATTTTCCCTTGAAGTGATTTTATTATTTTAATTTATTTTAAGGTGTTCTTTGTAGAATTATAATTGCTCAGTCTCTTGAATGATTTTGAAATATTAATATAAGCTACAAAACTTTTAAATTATGAAAATGTTGATAATCTACTGGTTCATTACTATTTATTAATTTATTCAAGCAATTAAAATGTACATTTTCCCTTACATTCTGCATTCACATAAAATTTTAAGTTGTCATATATAATATTCATATGAATTACTTACAAAAGATTTATTTTTGCTCTGTTATTTATGTTATCTATAATTTAAATTTATTGTAATTCTCCATTTTTTGTTTGCAATTAGCTGTATTTGTTAAGGATTTATTTTTTAATAGCATACTTTTTAAACTAATCTCTCATATTATGCATGTATTTTGTCTTCATTTATGAATACTTTACATTTTCTGGTGTTTATTATGAACTGTGCTTGCCTTACATTCATTTATGTACTTTTCTATGATTTAGAAAATGTATCCTGTTGTTTTTTCTTATCAACTATGGTCAACAGATTCTGTACTTTTTTAGTCAGTAGTAAGTTCAGAAATTGCTTTTGTTTTAATTAAATTGAGTCTAACCTGTCCTCTTATAATATATTCTAGAAATCATTTTTGATGTTGCTAAATAAATGTAATATAACCACTGGACAATGTAAACACAATAAGCTATTGACATTTTCCTCTTCTTTTCCCTGTGTGTGTCAGTGCAGATCATGTTTAAGGAAAGAGGCAGTCTGAAGTATTTTTAAGACAAAATCCTTTTGTGTATGGTGATATGGCAAAATTCTATGTATTGTGAAGGTGAAGGTTTTACTACTTAAAAATGATTAAAAAGTCTGCAATAGAGTATGATAAATATGAACAATAATTTTTGTTTGCAAATGATTGATGTACTATAATAATAGTAAAAACAGATTATATTTAATGAGCACCTACTGAGTTCTCAACAATATTCAAAGGGCTGTAGATTTATACTTAATTTTTACAAGATAACTCTCAGATACTTGTAATATCTTATTTAGTCTCAGGTAATGAAAAGCTATCCCCTTCCTTGTTCAGGCAATTACTTGAGTCATCCTGCCATTATCCTTACATCACACATATCACATCAAGTCCATCAGCATATCACATTAATTCTCTTTGCAGAATATACTTGGAGAGTCACTATTTCTCAACATCTCCTCTACTACCACCTTGGCACACAAAAAAACCATTATCCTAATCTTTAAATTAGTGCAACAGTCTTTTAAATAGTCTCCCTGTTTTCTGCCTTATACTTCTTTTGAGTCTAATCTCAATGAAGAGGCCAGAGTGATATTGTTAAATATAAGTTGTCTTATATCACTTTTCTTCACAAAATTTACAAGAGTTCCCATAACCTTTAGAGTTAAAGTAAAACTTTTTATAAATATCTACAGATCCAGTATGATCCTGTTCCTATTCCTTACTATTATGTATTCATCTTTTATCATTTCATCTATCATGCTCACTTAGGAATGGCCACACAGGCCTCCTCACACTTCCCTGTACACATTACTTAGATACTGCCTGGAATATTTCCAATTTTTCTTCTTCCTGAAATTCTCTTCCCTCAGATAACTTCATGAGCCTTTTTTCACTTTCTAACTAGTTAAACGCACACCTGTCCCATCTCACACCAATATCTCATTTGTTTTCCATTGAACTTATCCAATCTTATATTGTATGTATAATGATTATGTCTTCTTTCTCTTCTTTGTTTTCTTACACATTGAAAGTTCTGTGGGCACAAAATTTTTGCCAGTCATGTTCAATACTATCCCCAACAGCTAGAAGAATGACTCAATGCATGTATTTGAATGGCTGAATTGACATATGATGAAACTAGGACACACAGAAGTTTCTTAGCTTAATTCATGGTCAAGCAAAAGGTTTAAGGAAAAACTCACATTAAAATCCCAAATGAATGACAATGAAGCTCACATTCTTACTCATCACGTTATCATATGAATTTTTTTCTACAAATATATACTACTCTTTTCAGATTTGAAAACATACCATATATTACTTTATTATATTAAAAACCATGAACAAATCCAGGGATGAGAAGGGTATGTTGTGTGCTGACACCACGGGAGCTGCCAATAGAAGGCAGTGTAATTTTGGAGATAGCTGCAAAATATACCCAAACATACAATTATAGTCATTTTTACAGAAAGAAAGAACCATGTACACGAAAGAGTGTCTATCAGGTAATGTGATTGGGCTGGGGATTTAACCTGTATTAGTCAGGTAAAGGCTGGTTGATGTAAGAAATGACTTCAGAAACAGTGTGGCTCAACAAAGGGAAAGTGTGGTCCTTGGGTGCAAAAGTGCACTCTAGATAACTAGATTTATGGGTGACTCTTTTCCTTGTGATATTCCTGGTACCCAGATTTATTTTGTTTTTGTTCTACTATCTCCCAAGAGATTGTCCCTTTCTGTTGGGTTTGAAGTAAGGCAGGCTGAAGTCTGGCCAGCAGGCATAGCCACGCCCAGTGGGGGATATGCACAGCCCACCGCTCAGGTGTAGGGCAGCTGGAACGGGCGTACTGCCCTCAACCATGGAATGGGCACACTGCCCTCAGCCTCGCCCAGGCAGCCAACATCTGCTTGCTGATAGCCAGAAAGAAGCCTGCCCACACACACCCTCCCCCTTCCCATGCAGCTAGGGAGAGCCGCACTGCCAAGGCCGCACCTTATAAGGCAAGGAAACTGCCCCCGGCCAATCACGCCCAGCCTTGTATCACGCCAGCCCCGTTTTCCTTTCCCGCCACCATAACCCTATATAAGCATCTGTACTTCCCTTAATAAATTAGACCTGCGTGCTTACCTCGTCTCCACGGTGGTTTTTCCGCCATGTGCCCTCCACGCCTGCGAGCCCCCGCAGGAGCCTAGGCCTCTCCTGCCCCGCTGCCCACCGAACAGGACGTCCCGACTGCAACTGGCGCCCAACGTGAGACACTGCCCACCGTGGACGGGTAAGACCCTACTCCGCTTCGCTCCGCAACTTGGCGACCCCTCACTGCCCATGAACCCTGCTCTCTTTTCCCTTTTCCCCGCCTTTCTCCTTCTCCCACTCATGCTCCTTGCCATCCTCGCCATACTACACAGCTCCTGCCCCTCACTTTTGCGATCAACCGCCCCGACTGTTGTCTTTCTCTGCCTCCTTACCTCCCTTCTCATTGCCTTTGTCGTCGCTATTTTCCTTTACCGCTAAGTTGGGTGCATCCTGCTCGCTGCCCTGCCCCAAACCTCCGGTAGCTGCCGCTACCCGATCGCCGCGCTCGCTAGGTAGGGCCCCAACCCTCCCGGCTCCATAGGCCTAAAATGGGTGGTAGGCTATCATCTCGCCAAGCGCCCCAAATCCACGCCCTTGCCAGACTCCTAGACACCCACAAGTGCAGAGTTTCAATTCACCAACTACAAGTTTATTGGGACCTTCTCCTTCCTTTTAACCCTTGGCTCACAACTTGCCAACTTTGGGACCCCGATACTTATTTGCGCCTTATCAACCGAGTTACCAATGCCATGGAACACGAAGGGAAGCGTTTCCCCCCCGGCCTTGTGCCTATGCTGATTACCATCCGCTCCTGTCTCCAGGGCTCTCGCCCCCCCCATGTCACAGGTCCTATCCTCTTGGTTACGTGATAAGGAAGAAAAGGCATCTCCCTCTTGTCCCGAGTCTGGCTCCTACTCGGACCGAGACTCCGATGCGGAGTCTCTTATCGAGCAGCTTAACAATGCGCTCCATCTAGACCCGCCCAAACAAACCAACCTTAAGCCCCGCCAAGATGGCGAACTTCCTCCTTCTTCCCCACCAGAAAAGAGGAAGTCGTTTAAAAAAGAACTAGAGCCGCCCCACAGGGCGGTAACCCCCTCTACCCGCCCCTCCCTGTCGAGGGCGAAAAAATAGGCTGACCCTCTGACGCCGCGGAGGTGCATGCGTCAAGTCGGCCATTTTATGAGCCCTAACAGCCATTTTGTAACGCCTTCGGTGCGCGCACGCCTCGTCAGCCATCTTGTAAGTCCGAGTAGCCATTTTGTGCCCCAGCTGACCCTGCAGCCGCATCCGCTTGGGCGCCCCCCCTAGGAACCCCTGGGCTAGTCCTCCGCCCAATCCCTGGGCACCTATAACGAGCCTCCCTCAGAGCTCCACTACCCCAACTACCAACCCTTTCACTCCCGCCCCGGCGCAAACACCCCCGCCAGCCGGTAGCGCTCCCCCAAGCGCCCTACCCCTTCCCGTCTCCTGCTTCCCCCTAAATGTCACTCCCTCCCAATAGCGCCCACTCCCCTGGTATCCCCATGACCCACAAGACATTAAACGCCTTAGAAAGGCAGTTAAGGAAGATGGGTTGTGAGTCCATATGCCATGCAAATGTTGGAAGAGATTTCCACAAACCGCTGTATCCCTTATGATTGGACCTCCTTGGCTCGGGGTATCCTCACTCCTGGCCAATTTATAGACTGGAGAGCCCACTTTCATGCTGAGGCAGAAAAACAGGTTGCCACCAACGCCGCAACCGGTATACAAATCCCGGCTGACGCTTTCACCGGCTCCGGCCAATTTGCCAACCATGTAGTCTACCAGCAAGCCCCGGCCGGCTTCTGGATTCAACTGCATGACCTCGCCCTCCAGGCTTTTTGCTCATGTTCAGCTATTAAAGCTGACAATTTCACCAAGCTCACGCAAAACAAAGACGAGGATTTCTCTGCCTTCATTTCCCGCGTCCTCCAGTCCTGTGAGTGCAAAGTCACAGACCTACAAGCCCAAACAGCCCTTGCCTGAGAGCTCATCTTACAAGGCGCCAACCCCATCTGTAAACAGGCCATTGTTCCCGTTCAAGAAAAGACAATTCATGACTGGGTTCTGGCCTGCAGTGGCCTCGATGTACATACTGCCGCACTCACACAAGCATTTTCGGCCGCCATGGCATTGAATGAGAGCTGCTTTAAATGTGGCAATACTGGACACTTTGCCAGAGAGTGACCTGAAGCGCCCGGGCTGCCTGCTCCTGCGGCCATTCCCCCCCCGCCACGTCCACCTCAACAGCCACCCCACCGAGGGCCTCCCACACCCTGCCCCTGTTGTGTCAAGGGTTATCACTGGGCCCGAGACTGCCGCTCTAACAGCGTGCCACAGCCTTTAAACTCCACCAGGGGCAGGTCTCAGCCCCGCACCCAAGAGACCCACAAGCAGGCTCCCCCAAAGCCGTGAAATGGACCATTCCCATCTATCAAAGCAGGCTCACTCTTACCTTAAAAGTTAAAGACCAATGGTACACAGGAACAGTAGACTCAGGAGCAGAAGTCAGCTGCTTCCCAGAATCATATGCCTTTATTACTTCCACCAAACCAGGTCCACCAGTACAACGTGCCACAGCTGAAGGTCCTTCCCTCCAAGCCAATATGCTTGTAGCTTGGGAAGATGAGGAGGGTCACTCCGGCATATTCCAGCCACTGTTCCTTCACAGGCTCACCTCCATTCTATGGGGCAGAGATGTCCTTGAACAGATGGGGGCAACCATTAGTACTAAACCACCGGACGGCCGCCATATCCTGTCCTCTCGGCCACAAAACCACCACCCCCCCCAAGTGTAAAAGCCATTGCTCGAATAAAAGTACCAAAACCCATTCCTCTTGAGTGGGACACAGAGGAACCTATATGAGTGGAGCAATGGCCCCTACCGTCCCACAAATTACTTGCCTTACAGGAGCTGGTAGAAGAACAATTACAATTAGGCCACATAGAACCCAGCTATAGTCCTTGGAACACCCCTATCTTTATAATTTACAAAAAGGGTAAAAACACATTCCGTCTCCTCCATGACCTGAGAGCGGTGAATGCTCACATAAAACCCATGGGCTCACCCCAGCCAGGTCTTCCACATCCCTCTGCAGTACCTTTAGACTATTATCTTCTTATTTTGAACATAAAAAACTGCTTCTTCTCCATACCCTTGCATGCTAAAAATAAGGAAAAATTTGCGTTTTCAGTTCCCCAAACAAACAACCAAGGCGCCATTACTCATTATCAATGGAAAGTGCTACCGCAGGGTATGAAAAATAGCCCAGCAATATGCCAAATTTATGTTAGCTATGCCATCCAATCTCTTAAAAATCGGTTTTTCGTCATCCACTACATGGATGACATCCTCTTGGCTCATGAAAATGAACAGATGCTATCTGAAGGTTTCCAGGAGTTAATCCACAACCTTCAGCAAATAGGATTGACAATAAACCAGGAGAAGGTACAGCGACAAGCTCCATTCACATTCCTAGGTTACAAAATAACTGAACAAATACTCCCAATCACTCCTCAAATCCACTGCCCAGACAGTCTGAGCCTCACAGAATTACAGACCCTGTGTGGCCAAATCAACTGGATGCGCTCTGCTCTGCCCATCACTACGGCAGAACTGCAGCCACTCTTCAGGCTATTGGAGACAAAAGGTAATGCTGCTGCTGCAGTCCATAAAACCATAAAAATTACTCCGGCAGCCAGAGCAGTTGTTACTAGAGTCTCCAACCTAATAAATGAGACTAAAAACCAGCGCTATTTGCCTGAAAAACCCATTCAAGCCATAGTCCTCTTAACCCGAGGAACCCCCACAGCAGCGCTATGGCAAGATGGGCCCCTGCTGTGGTCACATTTGGCTAAATCTCGCACTTCAAAAATATTCCCTCTCACACAGGCAATCGTTCAGTTAGCTCAAGATTTAGTGCGCCTAAGTGTCCATACTTATGGTGTTGAACCAGCCACTATCATCTAGCCATTCTCTAAAAACCAAACTACCATTTTGGCTCAAACAAATTTAGAGTTCCAAACTCTCTTAATCAGCTATACAGGGCAAGTAGATAACCACTACCCTAATCACAAAATTCTGCAAGGACTCACAACGCTGCAGATTACGGGACAGCAGCACCCTATTCCATCCTCTACCCCTGTAGCCAATGCAAGAGTCGTCTTTACCGACGCCTCAAAAAAGGGGTTTGGATTTGTCTCATTCTCCCAAGATTCCGAGATGCCACACACTCGTACCCTCCGCCTCAATGACTCTGTCCAAAGAGGAGAAATAGAAGCCATCATTCTAGCTCTTCTCACTTACACCTCTGAGCCTCTTAACATCTTCTCAAACAGTGCATATGCTTGCCAAGTCTGCAAGGTTATAGCCTTTAGTATGTTTTTCCCATCAAACTCTGATCTAGACAACAGCTTGCATACATTACAGCAGCTCACTGAGCGGCGCCAGCACCCCTGGTTCATCACTCATATCCGTAGTCATACAGGGCTACTTGGACCGCTGGCAAAAGGCAATGAGTTAGTCGACTCCATCGTGACTACTTTAAGTCTCTCAGCCCATAGTAACGACCCGATAGTACAGGCACGGAGCTTACACTCTTGATTCCACTTCTCCGCGTCTGCCTTAAAACACCTATTTCCAGACCTAACTGCGGAGCTGTGCAAACATTTGGTTCGCAGCTGCCGGCACTGTGCTCCATTTTTGCCTCTGGGACCATTACAACCCCAAGGTACTAACCCTAGAGTCTTAAAACCAAATTCAAGATGGCAAATGGACGTTACCCACGTTCCTTCCTTCGGCCGCCAAAAATATGTACACATGGTCAAAGATACCTACTCTGGCTTAGTTAGTGCCGTGGCTCTACCAGGAGAACGAGCCCGCCATTGCATAGCCGCTATGAGACGGGCCATACTCCTCATGGGAGTTCTTTGGGACCTTAAAACAGACAATGGCCCAGCATACCGAAGTGCCAAGTTCCAATCATTCTTAAAATTATACATCACTCACCGTTTTGGCATCCCTTATAACCCACAAGGACAGGCAATTATCGAAAACACCAACCGCCACCTCAAAAATCTTATAACACAAGAGAGGGGAGAGAACCCCCACTGCACCCCTAATGAGCTTCTAACTATAGCACTAATAAAAATCAATTTATTCAGTTTTAACAAAAATGGGCTGTCCCCTATGCACAAGCATTGGGGCACCTCCTCCATCTCCACTCCACTTCCTCTGGTGTACTGGAAGGATTCAGAAAATAACAAGTGGCAAGGACCTCACCCCCTCCTGTGTCAAGGTAGAGGCTTTGCGTTTTCCCAGATGATGCCCCCCAACCCATCTGGATCCCGGGACGTAACATCCGACCCGCCACCGCTGACCAAGCGCCTGACAAGGAGGGAACGCCGACAACGAGGTGCCTAACCTACCAGAGGACGCGTGTTGTTCTGAACGACCCAACTCCTCCAACAGAAGAGCAACTACTCCTCAATCTCTATCGCAGAGTCTGAGCAGACTCCCCTCCAGCCTAACCAGCCCATCAACCTGGTAGCCCTACTAATCCTCCTTCTTTCCGCGGCCACAACACCTGTCCTCTCTAACTCGTCTCACCAACCCTTCAATTGGACAGTCAGGGTTATTGGGGCCACAGATAAAATCCTGCTGCACAACGTCACCGCCCAAGCCCCATCCTTCTCGGCACATATCTGTCGCTTTATGGGTTATTCCTACTCACCTACAAACGACTTCAAGGGGTCGTGCTATGCCTCACCTGCTAATCAATATTTGCGCGGTCCTAACAGCCATTTCGGCGGCGGATATCGGGTCTCCGGTTTTTACATCTGCCCTTCCTCCGCCAGAGGCTGCCACGACCCTGCGCACTTCTATTGCCCCTCTTGGGGCTGCGAAACCATGGCATACGGCTGGAGCACTGCTCCAAACCGGGACCCCTACCTTAATTTCCAAACTGCAAATAGTTCCCGGTGGGATATAATTGTCCTCACTGTTAAAGACCCTGCCAGCATTGCCTGGCTAGAAGGCCGTACATATGGCCTCCGGCTATACATGGAAGGCTATGATTATGGCGGCCTGTTCATAATACAAAAAAAGGCCCCCACCTCCACTCCCCCAATTTCCGTTGGCCCCAACCCAGTCCTCAACCCTCACTCTAATCCTGCACCCCCTCCTCCTTCCCCTGCGGCGAATACTAACAATCAGTCTTCTAACTCCACCACCGCCCCTGCTACCCCACTACCTCCTCTACAAATCCACAACCCGCTTCTGTCCTTAGTCAATGCCTCCTTTTCCACTCTTAATTCCTCCAATCCCAACCTTACCACTAGCTGTTGGCTGTGCCTCTCCTCCTCAATGCCTTACTACGAGGCTATAGCCACTAATGCCTCCTATCAATCTTCCTTAGAAGACGCTCCTGCCTCTTGCAATTGGAACCAAACCCACATAGGACTAACAATCCAGTCCATCTTGCAAAGCGGGCTCTGTATCACTAAAATCGGAGGCACTGTTATCCCCTCCATGCAAACCCTCTGCAACCATACAACCGCCCCTGAGGCAACCACAAAATTTCTCTTACCCTACAATAACACACAATGGATCTGTTCCTCCACAGGCCTTACCCCATGCCTTAATGTTCACACCCTCAACTCCACCAACGAAACCTGTGTGCTTGCTGTTCTGCTCCCCCGCATTATCTACCATAGCAATAACCACTTTTTTGACTCCTGGCAGCGTCACCTCCTACCAACCTACGTACAAAAGAGGGAACCTGTCACCACCACTACAATTGCCACACTTTTAGGTTTTGCAGGAGCCGGCACCGGAATTGCAGCCCTAACCCTACACACTAATGCCTTTTCCTCGCTCAGGGCAGCCGTCGACCAAGATGTCGCCCGTCTCGAAACAGCCATTAACCACCTAGTAAAATCTCTTAAATCCCTTTCCGAGATAGTCCTTCAAAACCGCAGAGGGTTAGACCTCCTCTTTCTCAAAGAAGGAGGCCTCTGTGCCTCACTGGGTGAAGAATGCTGTTTCTATGCTAATTACTCGGGCCTCATCCAAGACAATTTAGCCCAAGTAAGGGCCGGGCTAGAAAAACGAAAAAGGGAGAGAGAAGCCCAGGGAGGCCTCTTCCAAGGAGGCCTCTCCTGGGGATTCCAAGGAATCCTCCCCTACATCCTCCCAATTCTAGGCCCCCTAATCATTCTCCTCATCGCACTGGCAGTCGGACCATGGGCCATTAGGAAAAATCAGGCTAATGCCATTTTCACCTCATTTGTACAGGTCCACTACCAGCGGCTCGCCACCACCAAAATGGGGGGGGGGGGGGGGGGGGGGGGGGGGGGGGGGGGGGGGGGGGGG
>JAKSZT010054130.1:956512-1016450 GCA_026826555.1 Tolypeutes matacus
CCCCCCTCGTCCTCCCGGCCCCCCTCTGCCCGTTCTCCCCACAGGAGCCCCACGCCTCCTGTTACCTCGGACCCCCTGCTGCCCTCGCCCTCAAACAGATTCAGCTCTGAGAACCCGCCCACAACACCGTCCACTCCTGCTTCCTCCAGCCCACGACCTCGCAAGAAACGGATCCTCCGAAACTTCGTTCGCCCTAAGCCCCATCACTACAGCTGCTGCTCTCCAGGGCCAGGCAGCCACTCGCCTGTCCCATCACCCAGCGCCTTTTAGCTCCTTTTCTGCGTCTTCTATGGTGCATGCCACATTCTGCGGTCTCTCCAAAATCAAAAGCTACTAACTACAGCCATAGCCATAAATAAAAAAGAACGGGGAGATGAAGTAAGGCAGGCTGAAGTCTGGCCAGCAGGCATAGCCGAGCCCAGTGGGGGATGTGCGCAGCCCACCACTCGGGTGTAGGGCGCCTGGAATGGGCGTACTGCCCTCAGCCATGGAACGGGCACACTGCCCTCAGCCTCGCCCAGGCAGCCAACATCTGCTTGCTGATAGCCAGAAAAAGCCTGCCCTCACTCCCCCTCCCCCTTCCTGCGCAGCTAGGGAGAGCCGCACTGCCAAGGCCGCACCTTATAAGGCGGGGAAACTGCCCCCGGCCAATCACGCCCAGCCCCGTATCACGCCCTGCCCCATTTTCCTTTCCCGCCACCATAACCCTATATAAGCATCTGTACTTCCCTTAATAAATTAGACCTGCGTGCTTACCTCTTCTCCGCGGTGGTTTTTCCGCCATGCGCCCTCCAGCCTGCGAGCCCCCGCAGGAGCATAGGCCTCTCCTGCCCCGCCGCCCACGGAACAGGACGTCCCGACCGCAGGGTTGGACAGGTTTCATACAGCACTCTGTCCACTTTCCAGTCAGGGAAAGGAGAGATATTTACATTTGGAAAACTATTTCATATATTTTTCTCATTTGGATGACTTTTAAGTAAAAATACAATTTCTTTTAGAGGCATAGGATTAACTACGTTGCACATTTCTTCTGATTTTAGATGAAATATACAATTTTTTCTACATTGTATATTTACATTATCAAATTTACATCAGAAAGTTATTCATAACATTTTCTTACTATCCTTTTTATAATTGCTTGTGACTCTAGTGATATCCTTAATTTAATCCCTTTTGTTTATATATACTTTTATTTAATCTGTTTTAGTGGTTGTCCTAGGTATTATTTCGTGCATGTTAAATTCATCATAGTCTACCTAAAATAATATGTGACTTAGAAAAGTCCTAGAAAATTAGACCAATAAAATAGTAGAGATTCAATTATTCTTTCCCAATTATTTTTCATAAATTTTACTTTTATATGTGGTTTAAACCCAACAATTCATCAACCTAGTTTGGCTTTAAGCAATTATTTTTAAAACAATTAAAATTTTACAAATCAAATATTTGTTATATTTACCTTTATTTCTACAATTTAGCATCACTTATGAATATATTTACACACACAAGGCTTTATATTACCATATTCCTGTGTATGTAATTTTTAAAGCACAAGTCTGCTGGCACAAATTTTTCTTTTTCTGTACTTCTCTTTGTATGTGTGTGCGTTAATTTTCCTAATAAGCCATTTTTATGTTCTTATATATGAAAGTTGTTTTCAGTGAGTATTGGAATTGAATTCTGGAATATTTTTTAATCTATCAGTACTTTAAATATAACTTTCCATTATCTTCATATCATTATTGATGGCAAGTCTTTTATAATTATGTTTTTTCCTCTGTAGTTCATATGTATTTTCCATGTTTTTCATCAGTAAGTCTGGTGAATCTAGATGTGTTTTATAGTCAGTTGACTATATCTTTTTATCCTTCCTAAGTGTTCACTGACATTTATGGCCCTGTGCTTTGATGTTCTTCCTTATTTTTTGAAATGTCTTGGCCAAAATTTCTTTAAATATTTCTTCTGATCCATGCCTTCACTATTCTTGCTGCACAGTGCTAACTGTGTGCACATCAAACTGTTTGATATTGTCCCACAGCTCTTAGGTAATTTATCCCACTCATATTTTCTTTAAATTTCACCCATTTGCATAATTCCTACTTGATTACCTTCACATTTAGTCACTTGTTTTTCAGTTATATGAACTTTACTGATGAACTTCTGAAGGTTTTATTCGTTTCTAATATTGAGTTTCTCAGTGTATGTGCTTTTAATATGTTTTCCAAGCATTTCACTGGAAATTATCTTATCTATTGTTAATATACATGAAATTAATATATTGTCTAGTAACTATAAAATTGCATAATAGAATTGCTAAATCTTCCTATAACCAACTCATTTCTTGGCTCACCATTTGCTAATATATATATTAGCAAACTATTATGTCCATGGCATACAATTTTTTGGACAAACAAAATCATGCCTTTTAGCAATTGCAATTTCAATATAATGCTAGATATAGAGAGTAATCAAATTTTCATAATAAGTATTAAATGATGATTAAGTGTTTACACAGTGTTTTGTGATGTAAGAAATGAAAGTCTAAGAATTCAGCCTTGATGGAAAAATAATAGAACTCAGAAATGAAGAGTGAAAAGTTTTAACTTCAGTGTTAAATATACCAATTTACCACATTGACCTGATGAACAGAACATTGTAGATATTCTTCATTCTCACAATTTGGTTACTACTTTACTAGGAAAAAAAGGGGAATAGTGCATTTTAATGCTGATTAACTTGATCGCAATTTGTCTAATTTGTGGACTGAATTTTCAGTCAGCCATTGATAAGCTTAAGTGATGACATCCTTGATCCTAGTGCTAATCCTTTTATTTTCCATAAAAATTATTTTTTGTTAATTTCAAGGAGTAACTACACTGATAAACCAGGTTTTACCCATAGCTAAAATTTTGCCTTGACAATTTAAAAATCTGATTTTAATGGAAGGAGACTTGAAATGATCCTGTAAGCTGCAAAAATTTTAATGTTTGTAAGAGATGGATATGAAGAATTTTGATGTATTATATTTCTTTATTACAGAAAAAACACCTCAAAAGAAACCAAGGAAATATATTTAAGATATATTAGTCAGCCAAAGGGGTGTTGATGCAAAATTCAGAAATTGGTTGGAATTTATAAAGGGTATTTATTTGAGGTAGAAGCTTACAGCAACCAGGCCATAAAGCATAAGTTACTTCCCTCACCAAAGTCTGTCACCACATGTTGGAGCAAAATGGCTGCCAACATTTGCAAGGGTTTGACTTCCTAGGTTCCTCTCTTCCCAGGGCTCATTTCTCTCCAGGCTCAGCTACTCTGCTTTCTCCACAATGCCAGTTGTAGACTACCAGGCAAATGGCTTCTCTCTCTTCTCAGGGCCTCTGCTGTATCTAAGGAAGCCTTCTCTCTGCTCTTCTGTATCCTTATTTCCCAGGCTCCAGCATCCAAAATTCCAAACTTCCTTTTCTGCAGTTCAGTTTCTCTGTGAGGCCCACCTACCAAGGGGGTGATGATGCAACATCCTACTGACATGGCCCAATCAAAGTCTTAATCATTATTTAATCAAGTAAAAGTAAAACCTCTGAATGCAATATAATCTAATATGCCCTTTGGGACAGACCAGTTTACAAACATAATCCAATATCTATTTTTGGATTTCATAAGCCATATCAATCTGGTGCAGATTTTATTTCAGCTAGCTGGATTTCTGTAAGACAACATGATATAGAAATTATACCTAGTATTTTGTTTCTGAAAACAAAATACTTTTGAATATAGGTTTAATTCTCAGTCTGTTATCAAAAATGTGTTTGTTCCAAAAGACATATGAGTTCTCTTTGCATAATTGATTAAAAAATGATGTACTGAAAAATATTGGATTAAATCTCAAATACAGTCTTAAGTATTAACTTTTGGTTATCTTGTTTTCATGAGATTTTTATGGTGGACAACCATCCTTGCTGGGGGTAAAAAGTGAATATTATTAAAATAAAAGTAAATTTCCACTAATAATATCCATTCAAATAAATAAATCTTACTACAAAAATAAGCAAAGCATAATTAATAAGGCTGAAGCAGGTATTTATTGAGCTAATGGGAAATCATTCCCTGAGGATTTGTTCATTGGGTGAAAACTTTGAGGAATGATGATAAATGAACATTCATTTCATTTAAAGGCAGAGCTAACAAATGAGCAAAAATCTTCATCAAAGGTACTCTCGAAGATAGACTAACTAGCTTTTGAAATCTTGCTCCCTCTGCAAATAGCATCCAGTTGAAAGTTATTCTTTAAAATATTTTTTTTTCTGAGACTAAATTATACATTTAATAAATATTACATCATTATGAGATAATTTTGGGAGATTCAGGATGGTTCTAATAACTTTCTCTAATTGAACACTGGGAAGATATTAATGGGACAAATATCAGTTGTGACGAGCCAAAGGTATTTCCAGAGGGCTGGATGGATCTGAGAATGTAAGGGCACATGGAGCAAGTGAGATAACATTAGGGAGTCCTTCACAGGGATTACAGTACTGGAATTCACTCCATAATGTGTGCTGAGCATTCACTAAAACCATGTGAGGTTATATCAAGCTGTCATCTCTTGAGGACATCTGTAATTATAGTAAGTGAAAATCAAATTACAGAAAAAACTAACAATTCACTATAAGTTAATCAATGAAGTTTTACTAAGAATTAGTTTGAACATAATCATAGGTATATATATAACTCAATTTATCTATATATGTTAAATATAACATTGGAGGAGAGGCAAATGTTTTATTTAGAAATAATCTAAGATATGCAAGCACTACTAACAAAAAATAAGCCTTTTTTTTTAACTTTGTTTTTGGAGAACTTTTAGACTTATATTTACATAAAATTTACATCTAAAACAGGGAATTTCCATATAACTCCTTTTATCCACACACACACATACATTCTCCTATTATTGACATCTAAGATTAATGTGGTACATTTGTTACATTTGATGAACCAATATTTAATCATTGCTGCTAACTAAAATCTATTGTTTATATTATGGGTTTATGCTTAGTGTTTTACAGATACATAGATCTTGACAAATGTTTAATGTCATGTGTCTGACATAACACTGTATTGTACAGAAAAATCTCACTGCCCCAAATATGCCCTATTCCACCCATTTCACACCTAATAAACTGGCTGCTATTTTTTAAAAATCAGAAAATTACAAGTATAGAGAAAGTAGAAAAATAAGAATACACATTGTTGATGCTAAAGAGAATGGTTCAGCCACTTTGGAGGACTTTTTTGGCAGTTTCTCAGAAATCTAAGAATAGAATTCCTATATGTCCCATAATCCTAAAACTAGGTGTATACTCAATAGAATTGAAATCCCTGACAAAAACAAATATAAGCATAACAGTGTTAATAGCAGCATTATTCACAATTGCCAAAATGTGGAAGCAACCAAGGTCTTCATCAACAGAAGAATGGTAAAACAAAATGTGGTATATACATACAGTGGAATATTATTCAGGTGTAAGAAGGAATAAATTTTGACACATTGGATAACATGAATGAATCTTAAGAACTTTATGTTAAGTGAAATTAACACAAAAGAAAAATTATTGCATGATCTCACTGATATGAAATAAGGAGTGTTAGCAGACTCATGGAGGTAGAGTTTGGAGATAGGTTGCTAGAAGATAGGAGGGGTTTAGAATTAGTGAGCTGATTATTAATCTGTGCGTTATTTATAATTTGGTTGATTATATTAGTTTGGGAATGGATGGAGGTGATGGTGCACTGCAATGTGAGTATAATTAAATGATGATGAAGTGTGAGCATGTATGTGGTTGTGGAAGGTTGGGTCTGTACATGAAAATAGAAGCAAAGTTAAAGGATAAAGTGGTCAACTTTAAGACTAAATGAATTCTGGTATAACTGAGGATTGTAGTTAAGAATATAAATATAAGAATTTTCTTACAGAATCTACTTTAAAGGTACATTTTTAGCAAAAGGTATCAATAGTGGTATGATATATGGGGGGAAATGCACCTAAAACATACTTCTAGGGGATATGAATGCATTCATATTATCATAGGTATGCATTCTCAATAGATAGAGGCTACAGAGCAGCTAAAAAAATATTACAGTTCGATCCTGTTGAAACCCTGCTATTTTCTCAAATAAAATGGCAACAAAACTCTGAAATATATGTCATGTCTACATAAAGAAAACAAGCCTAAATGCCATGTCCTCGATCTTAATGCTTGTATGTATGAAACTCATTCCTGCAAAAGTGAAATAGATTAATTAAAATCAATGCTTAATAGTTAACCCCTGAGCAACTCCTTGTTAAACAAATGTGGCATCTCTCAAAACCAAACTCTGATAATGAACGCACCACCTTCCCCGCAATGTGGGACATGACTCCTGCATTTGAGCCTCCATGGAACTGAAGAATTATTACTAAGCATGGATCAGCAATGCATTCAGAAAAAGAGCTTGACCAAAAGGGGGAAATAGTAAATAAGAAAAGAGTTTTTATGGCTAAGATATTTAAAAGTATGTTGGGAGATCATTCTGAAAGTTACGCTTATACAGGTCTCAGACAGACATCACTAACTGCCACAGTAAATAAAGTGTCAAATAAGAGTGCTACTGAGTGCTCCAGGGACATCTGGACAACAAAGGTAAGGCATACAGCCTCGTGAATTCAAGACACTTTCAATGGACCCTATCTGGGAATATATGATAATCTATCTCCCCAATATAACATAGTTATAGTCATTTATATTTCCCCTAACCATGTCTTCTATTCTTTATTTGAACCTATAATATTCAATGGACCTGTTAAGTACATATCTCATAGACATAATACTTCAGGCTGTTCCAGTGTCAGTTGAGCCCTCAATTCTTACAGAGCAATGGATAACTCCTACTCTCCAGTTCTTTATGCATGTCCTAGACAACCAACAAAACAATGATGAAGGACAGACTCATCCCCCAAAATGGGGAATGTTTGTAGGTGTGGACAAAATATTTCCTTTCGTCTATCCCTTGGTATCTAAGTCCCTTTTCAGCCTGGGGCTGTTGTAACAGATGTCATACTAGGTCCCTAGGATTTGGGGATTGAACAATTGTTGGCGGTGTGTGACTAAGGATCAAAGTAAATTAGTTGTTATTGTTTTTGTTATATTGTGTTGATGGAAGAACATGTAATACTGATATAAAGATATTGGATGCCTGGCGTTCAGAAGGGATAGGGTGATAAATGTGTGGAACAGGGCATATTTGCGATGATGAGATACTTCTTTTTAATACTACAAAAACAGACACAGATATTAAGCATTTGTAAAGGCCTGTTGATCTGTACAGCACAACATGTAAACTATAATGTAAACTATACTCTTTGGTTAGTAACAATGCTTTAATATTGGTTCATCAGCTCTAACAGATTGACCACAATAATCTCAGTAGTCAATAATAGGGAAAACTATTTTTGGGTATGTGGAAGGTTATATGGGAATTTCTATACATCTGGGGTAATTTTTCTGTAAATCTAAATCTAAAAACTTCTCTAAAAATAATGTTTTAAAAATTTCTCTCATATTTAAATATACTTCACTATTTCTATTGCCCCTATTATGTCCCATCAAAATAATTAAAGCAAATTTTTGTGTTGCAGCTTTTCTTTCCTAAGTATGTTGAAAGGCCTTCCTGGTTTCCCACCTATGTGCCCTAGAAGGCATGTGATACACCTTTAATACAGCTCTGAGTAAAGTACAAAGCCTTATCTCAAATGAAATAGTCAAGCTCATACTCTAGTTTGAGACTGAGGGTAATAGCTTCTAAAATATTGTGTACCTGATGAAAATATTTTCTTCTTACCTCCGGAACTGAACTGGTCACTTAATTAAAATACAATGTGAATATTATGCATTTGAATACTTGTGCCAGCTATTTAATCTCTTCTATTCCACAGGAGATGCCCATGGGGAAAACACAATATCTCTCTTCAGCAATAGAAGAACAACAGATGAGATTTTTTTCCCCCATAAAATTCAAGTGCAAGTTTCTGGAATAACAAACTGCATAACAATGACTACATGTAAGCACTTTGACTCCTAATAAAAGTGATCCCTCAGTGGAAAAATAGCATGGTATAGAATTGGAATGGGAAGGTAATAATTATTTTCTAGTACATAGCCCTAGGTCTGATATGTACTAGCTATTTAGCTTTAGGTTAATATCTTAAATGCCCCGAAATCCAGTTTCCTCTTGTTGAAAAGATAACTTTAATAATTCCTCAAATATTCAATAAATATGTATGTAATAAAATATTATGAAGGCATAAACTATGAAAAATTATAAGCATTTAATAATATCACTATGGTTCTTACTTAAATTTTAAACTGCCACAATTCAAAGTGGCATGAAAGGTAATTGAAGCTCATTGAGAATCTCACTGAGAGGATAAATTTATGGACAAAAATTACTAATCTGAGAGTTGGGGCAGTAGACAGATAACTGTAATATTCTATGTGAATGAATATTTAGAGGTCTGGTAGAAGTAAATGTCACAGGTTTTGAGTTTTATATGCTCTTTCCTTGCCTCAGAATCCCATATACTAATCTAAGGGCTAGTGCCTATCTATTTAAATGAGAAAAAATTAGAATAACTTAAAAAAATACATGGATACCTTGGTCCCACACAAAGAAATTATGACAGTGGATAGGTAATGCTGGTCATGGAATCTGAATAAAAAGAAGAGGTAAAGAAATAAGATATCAGTAGGTTGCCATTTGGAAGTAATTGATTTAATAATTAAAAGCAATCCCAAAAGTGATGTATAGATTCAATGCAAAACAATTCAAATGTTAGTAAAACTTTTTTTTTGCAGAAATAGATGAGCTGATTTTACAATCTATATGCAAAAACAAAGGAATAAGATAATCAATAGAATTTTGAAAAAAAAATACAAAGTTAGAGAACTACCATATCTGATTTTAGGTTTTACAAAAAGCTAAGATTATCAAGAGGGTGTGGTATTATTGAAAAGATAGATATTTTGAATAATGGAACTGAATAGAGAGTTCCGAAATAGATTCATACATATATGTGAAATTTAGTGCCACTTAATGTTTGAAAGATGCAGGGGTGATGATTCCATTACATTACTATTCAACAGATAGATCTTGGAGTGTGACAGTATATTATCATAAACTAAACCAGGTGATTACTCTAATTGCAGTTATAGTTTCAGATATTTAATAGAGCTTGAAAATTATAAACATTCCCTAGATATATGGTATGAAGCTATTGATTTGGCAAGCACTTTTATATATATATATATATTTTTTTTTGGTTTGCTTTCAGCTGACAAGGCCAACAAAATACCTTCACTTTCATTCCTCCGGAGTATAGCAAATCTTCACTTTATGTTATAACGTAGTCTGCAGGTAGATTATTCAAAATGTTTTGAATATATTATTTAAAACTCACAACTCTTGACCATTAAGTAGAAGATATGCTGATTGGACTTAGGAAGCAAGAAATACAACTGCTCTAGATTTATTGGTAAGACATTTGCACATCAGGAGATGTGTAATAAATTCAACAAATAATTCATGTAGCTTCCATTTTAGTAAAATTTGTAAGCAAACAGTAGAGAAGGCAAAGTGATGAAATCATATTCCTAGTGAGTGATAATCTGTTGCATCTGCCCTGACATACAACCTAAAAAGTGTCAGAATACCAGGTGTTCCTGCAAGCAGCTTGAAGCCAGCATATTTCTCATTTGAATGTGCTACTCTGATATATTTATTGAGTAATGAAAAAAGCTACTAGTTTTGAGTTGGGACTGGACTAGGAGGAGTTTCTGCAACAATTATAGACTACCATGCAAACTATTTTGCCACTAGGGCCATACTGGCCCAGCATATCCAACGGTGCTTGAAGAGTATGTGGCAAAAGGGATGTTGTTTGGAGGCTTTGTCAGGGTTCTAAATAGGAATCACAGAGCATAAATGTGGGATTTGGGGGCAAAGCTTGCCATCCTTTGCAGATAATTACTCTCCTTTTTAGAAAAACCGTTTAGCCTTTTACTGGACAATAGTGGAGACTGATTACTTACTCATGGGTCACCTAATACTATGAGAACGGTGTTGCCTATCATGAAATATCTGTCTCACTAAGCCATTAAGTTAGGCATGTGCTGCAGCACTCCATCATCAAATGGAAGTGGCTTATAAGAGATCAGACTCTATTAGGTCATGAAGGCACAAGTAAGTTACTGAAAAAGTGATTCAAATGCCCATTGCCTCCATTCCTTCCCCCTTACCTTTTCTTACTAGCCGAGAGCTTGCGCCTCTTAGGGAGTTCCTTATGGGAAGTGAAAACTTGGGCCTTGTTTACAGAATGTTTTACACAATATAGATACATCACCCAAAATGGACAGCTGTGGCATTACATCCCCTTTCTGGTATATTAACAAATTAGAGTTGTGCAGGAAAATCCTCACATGGTCTAGAACCTAAGGCAGAGTACCTGGTAGTTTATATTGCTTGGAAGGAGAAATCACCAGAGGTGCATTGCTATACAAATTCATGAGCTGTGACCTGTATTCTGTTTGGGTTGTCAGTGTTTAAAAGAACATGGAATACTGGAGACTGTTCTTGGGGACATGTGTGTGGATAGAACTTTCTGAATGAGTGAAAATACAGAATATATTTGTGACCCATGTAAATGCTCACCTGAATTTTCTTTAGCAGAGAAAGATTTTATAATTAAGCAGATAGGAAGACCTGTATGGTTAATACCACACAGCCTTTTTCCCAGTAATTGCCCAAAGGGTTCAGTACCAAAGTGTCCATGGTATTTTGGATGCAGGTTATACATAGCCTCAGTGTCATGGATTTCCACTTACCAAAGCCATCCTGAGCAGATCCTCTGCTGGGTATCCAGTATGCCCTTAACAGAGACTGACACTAAGACCCATTATGTCCCACTCTCCATTGCTCACAATGGGATTCACACCATTACTTGATGTCAGGTTGAGCATATTGGACCACTTTCATCATTTAAGAGGCAGCATTTTTTTCTTACTGGAAAGTAATCTTATTCTGGATCTGATTTGCCTTCTTTACACACAATATTATTTCCCAAACTACCTTCTATGTTCCCTTTAGAATGCCTTAACCACCATGATGGTAGTCCACACAAATTGCTTCTGCTCAAGGAAGTCACTCTACTGCAAAGGAAATGCAGGTCGTGGGTCTATGTTCATGGGATTAACTGACCTTAGCACGTAAGCCATAATCTGAAACACATAGATTGACAGAACCGTGGATGGCCTTTTGAAAACTCAATCACAGTGTGAACAGTGGAGCAATGCCTTACAGGGATGTATAAATGTTCTTCAAGGACTGTATATCCTCCAAATCAGTGTCCACTCTATGGTGCTATATCTCCCATAGCTGGGATTCACAGCCCTAAGATCATAGAATGGAAATGGGAGTGGCACCAAGCATTATTTTCCTTGTGATTCACTAGCAAAATTACTGTCAGTTTCTGAATACATACCAGCATGTTACTGTAAGTGTGAGTGACTCGGTGAAAGGTACTGCAGTATAAGAAAGACAAAACAAAGAATTCAAGAGGGAAAAGCTGGGGTCAGCTGGCTAGCAGGATGTATCTACCATGCTAGCCCCAAAGTACAGACAGCCCAGCACTTTTATTAGCAGAACTACATGCAGAGAAACATGGCTAGTGATTAATATCACCTGGGAGTTTATTACAGGCAAAATTCACACTGGTTGTCTCTTATCCTTGAGTCCTGGAGCCAGCAAGACTTCAAAAAGTGCTCTCAAGGTTTTTCTTTTGAGCTAGTGTCTGGCGTTCCAGACACTCTGTCTGTGTTCTCAAGCCAGCATTCCACATCTCAAGGATTCTTCCCCACATCTAGCCTCAAATAGTACTGATGTGGGAGAAAGTAATTTGCAACCATCCCTACCCAACCAAATTTTCACTTCTTATAAAATAAAAATTAAAAGACTATATGTAAACGTTAGGATGGAATATATACATTGCTCTCTTACAAGGTACACTGGATTTTTTCTAACTTAAATGTTATTCATGTTTTAAAATGGTACCTGAAGATCTGTCTGTGAATAAACAGTTTGGCTGAAAGAAAAAAAAAAGTAACTAATATTTCAAGACAAATTTATCCAACAAATTCATGTCAAATTTACCAAAACAGATTTTTCCCCTTATATTCTTACAATTTGCAGGACAAGCACATCTAAGCTCCTCAAAGACATAATGCTCCTCTGCTAGCTTAAATGTGCTGAAGACATTTTTCTGGGAACATACGAAAACCCACTTCTTTTGGGTATAAAGGATATCTAGAGGAGATACTAAATCTAAATAATGAAATACATTCTTCAGGAGTGCCTTGGCTTTTATAACTAAAGATCAAGAGGTATTCAAAATTCAGAGGCATAGAATTTTTAATTAATTTTTTTTTTTTTTTAAGATTTTATTTATTTATTCATTTATCCCCCCTTTGCTGCTTGTGCTCGCTGGGTCAACTAACCACGCCGTGCGGGCGGGCTTGCCTTCACCAGGAGGCCCCGGGAACCGAACCCGGGGCCTCCCACATGGTAAACGGGAGCCCTACTGATTGAGCCACAGCCGCTTCCCTTTAATTATTTTTTAAAAGAAGTTTTAGGTTACATAAAAAATATAGGTGATTCCAATATACCCCACCTCCTCCCCCTCCCAAACTTACCCACATTAACAATATCTTTCATTAGTGTTTTACATGTATTAAAATTGATGAAAACCAGTTGAAGCATTCCTACTAACCATAGAATATAGTTTACATTGTAGTTTATACTCTGCCCTACACAATTATGTAGGTTATGATAAAATGTATAATGGTATGTATCCATCATTGCAAAGTCATGCAGGACAATTCCAATGTCATGAAAATACCCCTATATTACACTTATTTGACCCTCTCCCAAAGGCATAGATTTTAGTAGAACATGTGGATTGGTTAAAAAAAATAGCTTGGGAATGCTCACACACTTGCTAATTGTTTTGAAATAATTTATATATATGTATATAAAATTGCATTTACCTTTGCATTGTATAGCATATTTTCACATATTACTTTAAGTTGCTTAATTGATCTTTAGAGCCCCCTGAAAGTTTTGTTATCTACTTTTTTTTTTTTAGTTTCATATAATTTATTATTTTTTTTTTTATTATTATGGGTAAAAATCAAAATTCTCACAATACATACAAACATTTGTAAAATGATATATAAATATATATGCATATATGTGTATTTGCTTACAAAAATGCTATTTATATATATATATATATACATATATTTTAAGAGGTGCTCAGATTACCCAAAATACTACACGGAACTCAATGGGATTCCCACGCCGCCCACCTCCCACACCTCCCACCACATCCCACACAAACATCTCCCACAGTGTGGCCCACCAACCCCAACGAACTTACACATCCTGGAGCCTTGCCACCAACCATAGACCACTACTTATCTACTTTTAATATATAGAAAAAAAATGGAATTCAAAGAGTTAAGGGAAAGGGTCCAGGTTAACAGAATTACTTCATGTCCAGAAGAAGAATCCAATTAATCTAGCTCTAGATTTTGTTTTGCTGTGTGCCTGATACACCACATCTAAAGTGAATGCCTGTATAAAGCCACCAAATTCTTCAAGAATTTTTCTGAGTATTTGCAATCATGCAAAACAATAGCAAAGCAACACAATCTGTGCAGAGTAGAAATTCTAAAAGCATAGGTTCATCTCATTGTGATTACACAATAAAACAGCATGTAATAAATTTAAGCAAATATGTAAATTAGTAGCACAGTTATCATTAAGGATTGCTTTTAATAGTTAACAAATTAGACCTTTTATGTGCAAACATGAGGGGAAGACCAGATGCAAAATGAAGAGTCTTGAAGGATTTGCCTTTGTTATGCCTTTTACCAGAGGGCCAGGTAGAAGAAACTAAAGGTAGTAGAAGTAAAAATCCCAGATATTAGAGAAAATGGAGAACTCTGAAAGCTATTTGGCTTCATAAAGTGACACACAGATTCCCTGTGTTACTGGAATCTGAGGTTATAAGGAATTTAAGCCTGAGATGTGCTAGGTATGGAAGAAGATGAAATATGACTAATATTCAAGCTTTTCCCAAAGGGGGCACTTGGGGGACTGTTGCTGCTCTGTTGGAGAGTGTGGCAGAGCACTCCAGGCTGGGAATTCAGTATTCTCTCATTTATTGAGTGATTCTCTACCCACTGTGACCATGCCCCGTGAGCATTTCAACAATTTTATATACCTTTTATGTATGTTCAGGTGAACTTCCTGCCATGCACCCCCCATCCCAGACATCCCCCACCAATGATCCTCTCCTGCCCCAGTTGTAACCCTTCTGTGATACAAAGTTTCTTTAAAGATGAAGCCAATACAATAGCCAAATACAATTAATAGGAAAATGAAATAATAAGTTTAAATGTAAGAGATAAAATACATGAAAACTTAAAAAAAAATAAAATTAAAATAAAATTAAATTAAAGGATTGGGTTATTCAAAAAATGGGGAAAAATTAAATATATATATATATATTTTTTGACATTTTGCCTTTTATCACGGCCATATCTGGTGTCCAGTCTGTACCCTCTCACTCCCCAGTGTCTCACTGTTTTTCATTTAATTTTCAAAGAAGTTTTATGTCACAGCAATGTCATACACAGAATACAAGAGAATACCCCCCCCAACCAACACCCTAAACCAGTGACACTTCTTGTCAAATTGTGCCTCATTCTTCATCTCACCAGATTCTCACCAAAAATAAAACACCCTACCATGTAAGTACAATTTGCACAACTGAAGAAATCTGTGATATAGCTGTGGTAAGGATGAGGCCAGCACAATCAAGAGAGGAGCTCCCATGAAGGATCCCATTTGTCCAGCTGCTGGGTTTGGCTTTCTTCTACAAGCCAGTATGTCCCAATATGATCTGCATGCACCTGGCTCTATGTGATATGTATGCCATGTACCTGGCTGCAGACCTGAGAGGCCGCCACTTCCACTAGGTGGTGTCTTTGATAGACCCCGCTACAAGTTTCTTCTTTGCAATCCCATATTAGCAGCTGGCCCTATCATGCTTCTTAGATTCTTCTCCAAGCTACAATTCACCCCTCCACTAGTGCTTCAGGTGCAATGGCCAAAGACTATTTTCTGACCATCTGATTTTCTCCCCCAAGCCTTCCCTTCGCAACTCCCCACCATCAACTATGCTCTATTTCTGTTTACACTAACCACATTATTTCCAAAATATGAGGTTCCCTTTCCCTGACTGAATTGTTATTGATACAATTGGTAAAATAAAGACTAGGATTGGAAATAACGTAAGTGGTAAAATTGAATTTGAAGTTTGCCATTTTGTTCAAAGTAGCCTAGAATAGTGGGAAAATTTGGGCTTTTGTATCTTAAAGACTTGGGTTCTAATCCCAGTTTTGCCCTTATAGCTGTGTGACATTCTGTAAGTTACCTAACATCTCAGTGCTTTGTTCATGTCATTTTTAAATGGGGATCATATTACTTATTTCTGCTTATAAATAAAATTGTTTTAAAATACTGTAAACACTACAATTCAAGGTGTTAGTGGAGGGGTGATGTATGGGAATTCTGCCTGTTAGGCATGATTGTTTTGTAAACTCACAACTTCTCTAATAAAAATATATATAATAAAAGAAAGAAAGGCAGAAGGAAAATATATTAACTGAACACTTACAATGTGTCAAGCACTGTGCTAAGTGCTTTCATTTTCTAACTTGTTTATACTACCCAACAACCTCACTACAAATATTGTTATTATCTTTATTTTAGAGAGGAACAACTTGGGAAATAGAAGCCAAGAAAAATTACTTGCCAAGGCTGTACAGAGAGTATGTGGCAGAGCCAGTGTCTGAACCCAGGCATTAGGCTCCAAAGTCCATGTTGCTAACCACTTAACCATACCACCTCCCACAGTGGGCATCTGTACTAGGACAAGATGTGTGTGTGCTTAGTACAATTTGCAATTTTTGTCTATTAGTTATTTATTGCTGCATAAAAAATTACTGCAAAACACAGCAGTATAAAACAAAGGTTTACTATCTCAAAGTTTGCTGAATCCAAGATTAGCTTAACTGGATGGCCCAGGACATGAGCTTTCGTGAGGTTTCAGCCAACCAGGTGGCAAGGGCTACAGTCATCTCAAGGATCAACGGGGGTCAAGAATTCACTTCCAAACGCATTCATTTGCTTGTTGGCTGGCCTCAGATACTTGTCAAGTGGGTTTCTCCACAGGCTGTCTGATTGTCCACATGTCACTGAAACTTCTCACACAACAAGTAATCCAGGAGAGAGTGTGCATGCACCTAAGACATTAGCTGAAGTCTTTATAACCTAATTTTGAAAGTTGCATATCATCCCATCTGCCATATGCTGTTGGTCAACAGACCAACAGCCCTGGTAAAAGGTTGGAGAGGATTATACAAGTGTGTATACTAGGAAGTGAGGATCATTGGGACCATCTTGGAGGATGGCTACACAGTCTGCTCACTTTTTGTGAATGCCACCTCCACTAGAATGCAAACTCCATGAGTGGGGAAAAATCATTAGTTCTGTTCATTGTTCCATCCCCCGGCACAGTGCCTGCCATATAATAGATTGTCAGTAAATATTGAATGAGCATAATGATGACACTATGAATTCCAACTGAGCTCCCTTTATCCTGACTCAGTCTCAGACAAGTTCCAAGTTGCTGTTTATGATACTACTTAAATTTTTTTTGGATATACCGAGGATTGAACCCAGGACCTTGTACATGGGAACCTGGTCCTCAACCACTGAGCTACACCAACTCCCTAAATAAATTTTAAAAATAAGACTATATTATACCCATGAACATCTACTCATATATATATATAATTATATAAAGTGGTCTTGGAAGGAAACACAGCAGACTTAAGGGATTAATGGCCTTTGGGGAGAACAGAGGAGTGGGACTGGGGTTAAGGTCAAGTAGAGCTTTTTCTGTGATATTTTCTTTTATTAAAAGTACATAAGATGGTTTTATAGGTGAACGTTCTTATTCTTAATAAATGTACATGGAAGTATCAAGTATTCAAAGAGCACAATGTACACAATTTACTCTCAAATGTTTAGAAATTTACAGACAGATAGGTAGACAGACAGAGGGAATTATACAGCACATGTGGCAAAATGTTATAAGTTGGTGGATGTGGGTACCTGGCTTGGTAGAGGGAACATGTTCAGTTCTCTGTATGGGGTTCCAAATAATAATTTTGTAAACTACACTGTAATTTTAGAATTATTTCAAAATAAAAAAAATAAATAAATAAAATTTTTTTGAAAGAATGGTTAATGATGGTCAATTCTGAGTGACAGGACATAGGTATTATTCTCTGTACTTTCTGTATTTTTTAAATTTCTCAAAATAAAATAAACAAGATCTAAAAAAATGCCATGAACATAGTAGACTAAAATCCTTTCCATTTTATTACCAATGTTCGGAAATCAAATATAAAGAGGAATGTGCATTTGTTGCACATCTTAAGTGAGAATCCTTGTTTGAATACTTCTTTTTAAGGAATTTCAAGATAAAAATGAATACCTTTATAAAATACATAATTTTAGTTAAAACTTTTAGATAAAATTGTGAGTGCTTTCGGTTTGCATCCTCTAATTGAATTTTTAAAAATATTCTGGGCTATGCTTTTTATATATCTCAAAGAGAAGTGCAAATTCCCATAAGCTATGGATTTTGAAGTTTTGGAAAACAAAAAAAAATATTTTTCATATTTGTATATGAAAAAATATTTTGAATTTAATTTATACTTGATTGATAACTAATATGGGGTCATTGTGTATGTGACAGCACATTCAAGCAATAAAATAAAAGTAGACAGGTAGTTAAGAGATCATTGAAGTCACATGGAGGGGCTCAGCAGTTGCTTTGCAAACAGTTCTACCCGGGGAAGTTCTTCCAAGTCTAAGATCCCAAGAATGAAATGACTCCCTTAGCCTCAGTTTCATCATCAATTATTATGAGGAAGGCTCAGCTTAGAGTCTTCCATTAATCTAGCAACATAATATCAGCTCTGTTGGCAAGAAATTTCTTTTCTCTATTTTCTTTTATTTTTAAAGAAGTTATAGATTACATGAAAGTTACAACAAAAATATAGGGGATACCTATATAATCCACCCCATTCCTCTGTCACATTTTCCCCTATTAATAACATCCTTCAGTAGTGTGGTACATTTGTTACAATTAATGATTAAATATTGAAGCATTGTTACTAATCATGGTCTATAGTTTACATTATGCTTTACACTGTACAATTTCATAGATTTTGACCAAATGTATAATGGCCTGTATCTGTCACTGCAATATTATGTAGAACAATTCCAATGTCCCAAAAATGCCCTGTGTTACACCTATTCTTTGCTCTCCTTCTCTTTATCACCTCTGGTGACCACTGTCTTTATATAAATGTTACAAGTTTTTCCATTACTAGAATAATATTAAGTCTACTTTGGTCCATAGTTTCATTCTTATCTCATGTTTGTTCATTACTCAGTCTTGAGGATTTGGGGATGGTGATGCCCACTCTGCTTCCATTTGAGAGTGGGCTTAGGTCCCATGGGGCAGATGGATGGAACTGTCTTCCTTGCAGTTGTAGATACTCTCTGATTTTGGGGATGGGCGTTGTCCATCTTCCTCATTTTGTTTGTTGTTCTGGGCAAGTCCAATGAACTGGAGAGTAGGTGTTGGCTGTAACTCTGCTGAGACACAGGGCTCAACAGGCATATGAGCAGACCAAAGATTTAAGTCTCTAGGACATATATTTAATGGATATAGTGCTAATTATATGTTCAAATAAAAGGGGCAGAAAAGCCATACGTAAGAAAATTATAAATAAGTCTAACTCTGTTATATTGGGGAGATAAGTTAACATATTTTCCAAGGTAAGGTCCAATGACAGGTGACCAAATTCCTGGGGTTGTCAGCCCTGCTTGTACTGTCCAGATGTCTCTAGAGCCCTCACGGATACCCCTGATTGAGGCATTGTTTACTGTGGCAGTCAATGAGATCGTCCTGAGACATGCATATGCATAACTTCTTGAATGGCCTCCTGACTCACTTTGTAATCTCTTAGCCATAAAAACTCATTTGTATTTAATATTTTCCCCTTCTGTTCAAGGTCTTTTTCCAGGTGCATTGCTAATTGGCACTTGGTAATAATCCCTCAGTGCCAGGGAGGCCCATCCCCATGCAAGGGGGGAAGGCAGTGAGCTTATCTGCTGAGTTTGGCTTAGAGACAGGTCATATTTGAGTAACAAGGAGGCTTTCAGGAGGTAACTCTTAGGAAATATATATCACAAGGCTAAGTTTCAGTTTAACAAGAATAAGGTTCATAAGTACAAGCATTAATATCAAGGGCCTGGCATATTGGTCTGTCCTCTTTCACTAGACACTGCTATGTTCTCTAGAGATTCTTGCCACTTTATTAGAGAATGTAGCAGAACTCCCCAGGACAGGAATTTAATATTTTTTTGATTATCCTGTGAGTCTCCACCCATTGAGATAACACCCCATGACCACATGACCCCATTCATATTCCACAGAACCATGCCCTATGTGCACCCTTCCCCACATATTCCCCGACCACCGATACCCTGCAACAGTGACCCTTCTCTGCCTTAGTTGTCACTTTTCTGTAATGCAAAATATTCCCCAAAATAAAGCCCCCAAATTTCTTGCATTGTGCCTTTCATCACCATAAGATCTGTTACCTTTTATGTATGTTTACAATTTCTTCTGTATGTTCCCCTAGTGTCTTTTTTTTTTTAACTTCATCTTCAAAGAAGCTTTAGGTTGCAGAAAAGTCACATAAAAAATATAGGGGTCTCCCTTTCTATTTCCTGTAAACCTATCTTCTAGATTCTAGCTCTCTGAATCTGCTCAATTTTCCAGCAAATTTTTAGCAATTTGCTAAATATCAAATAGGTCATGTAATATTTGTCCTTCAATGCCTGGCTTGCTTCACTCAACATAAGGTCCTCAATATTCATCCATGTTATCCCATGTGTTAAATTATAATACATGCTTAGTGGCAATGCCCCAGAATGTGCTCAATTGCAATGAATATTCCACACTAATGAAAGAAGTTGTTAATGTGGGGAAAAGTGGGAGGTGTGGGGTGTGGGGTATATGGCAATCCCTTATTTTTTTTTTATAATACAGCAACTAACATTTTATAATACACCAACTACTACACCAACCCTGAAGGGAAAGGGATTAGCTGAGAAGGTAGGCCATGCTAATCTAAAATCAAGGAAAAGAATGTTGAATTAGGAAACCTGTTGGCTTTCCATCCATCTATTCAAGAAACATACTTATTGGACATCTGTGACATGCCAAACAATGTGCTGGATATAAATAAACAAAACTGGATGGTTCGTTAATGTGGTTGTTCATGTAATAAATATTACCAATTATCCCATATTTGATAGAGGAAAACTGAAAACAAAGTATCACAATATATGGGATGAGTGTCTAAAAACATTCAGAATGCTAAGGGAGCAAAAAACTATAGAAATAAGCAAAACCAAGCCTGTAACACGAGTGTCAGAGACTGAGTTTCAGGGGCACACAGACTTCTGCAGGACACGTGATCAAGCTGCCTTGGGAGATCTGCCTTCTCTCTTTGGCTGCTAAAGACCTCAAAAGGCAGTGTGATAGGTAGAAAGGTGACAATCTCTGGAACCACAGAGCCCTGGTTTCTCCTGCCTACTGTGGCAGGTGGTGAATTTTTCTCCAATATCCATCTTGCTCTTCTTCCTCAGTAAAATAAATCCTGACCACCCACAATAGACCACATCTTCCAAGCTCCCATGCAGCTAGGTAAGGCTTTGAATTGAAGTTATAGTCACTGGGTTTTAAGAAGTAGCATTTGAAATTTCCAGGAAGTCTCCTTCCCCTTTTAAATTCCAGCTGGCAAATATGGGGCCATGAAAGCTGGTGCCAGGGCAACCACCTTGGAAAGCAGATGGAAGCCTTGTGTGGAAGATGGCAGAGCAACACGATGTCTGATGATTGTGAAGCACCATACCAGACCTCTGTGGCCTGCGAGAGGGTAATAAACTCACAATTTGATTTAGCCCCTGTTGAGTCCCTGTCACTTGTGGTCAAACCCAATTCTGAGACGACCAGTGGGACCTTAAACAATAGCTTAGACTCTCAGAGACTCAGTTTCTTCATTTACAAAATGAAGATAATAATATCTATTTTTATAACTGATGGAAGGACTGAATTAAAAGAATAAATAAATTTAACGCACCTAGAATAGTGCCAGGCATCCAGTAGTAGTTATATAAACATCTATTAGTATAATAATGTTCACTGCTTATCCCCAGCTCTCTGCCTGAGGACTGATCTCCTGCTCAAGCCTCCAATCAAAACTCCTATTCCCTGACACTTGCACCAACCAAGGAGATGATGACTTGAACTGCTAGTGAAAATAGTGTGCTCTGAGTTATGTAGAGTCTAGAGTTCTAAACTTGCCGGGGACTATATGCCTCCATCTTGGAAAATGACCCTCTTCTCGCTGAAGATAGAGTCATGAGAGAGGAAATACATAGATTGATAAGGATTAAAGAGTGTCTTTGTCAGAGAGAAAGGCCAGCTAAATTGACTCTGATGATTGGCCAAGAAGTTAATATGACTGTGTCAGTTTGATGTAATTATAAATTCCAAAAATATAATTGAATCATGCTTGTAAACTGATCTGTTAATCTGGGCATGATTAGGTCAGGATTAGGGCGTTGAGCCCCACCCCTTGGTGGGTGGTGAATTAAATATAAAAGGTAAGACAAAGGAAAGTTGAAGCAGTCTTTTGAGAAGCAGTTTTGATGTTGGAAAGAAGGCCCCAGGGGAAGAGAAGCAAGCCGTTCACCTAATTGTCTACAGCTGACCTTGTGGAGGAAACAGGAGCTAAGTCCAGAGAGAAATGCAGCCCCAGGAAGAGAGGAACCCCAGAAGCCTGAACCCTGGCAAACGCTGGCAACTGTCTTGCTCTAACACGTGGCAATGACTGTGGTGAGAGAAGAAACTTAACGCTTTATGGCCTGGTATCTGTGGACTTCTACCCCAAATAAATACCCTTTATAAAGACCAACCCATCTTTGGTATTTTACATTAGCACCCCTTTGGCTGACTAATACAATGACTGTAAACTATAAAACCATTCTCACATCCTTCATGTTATACCACCTTGATGTGACACCCCCTACCCATTTCCCTCTCTGCTCATGCCTCAATTGTATGTGATGTGAGTTTACATAAACCTGAAGAGTGTGTTTTTGAAGATAAAACAGCATCCATGGGAGACTTTCTTATACATTGGACTGATATGGGAACATCAGAAGGGTTGGGGCATCATTAATGAAGAACTTCTCTTTATTGTGATGTTTAGGGAGAAACAAGGGGAAGGATTTTCTCTAATTGGAAAATCTGCATGTTTTCTTCCTCCACCTCCCCCTGGTCTGCCTGGACACTTGTCCCTCTTCTTATGACTGAGAGAAATCAGAATGCCTCTTGGACCAGGGAGGCAGCCCTTGGTGGAAGCTCCTGGGTGAGTTCCAGTCTCTGTCTTTCCTCTTACCAGCTGTGTGGCCTTGGGCCACAGTCACTTATTTTCTCCAAGCTTCAGTTTCTTCATCCATAAAATGCATAAACCACAAATCTCTCCTGAGCATGAAAATAAACAGTTGAACCAGTTAGTTTTAATTACTAAAATGAACTCTATAAACTAACTGTACATGTGCCCCCTGGTAATCACTTAGCTAGATTTTCCTCAGAGACAGGAAGCTGCCACAGGAGTCCAAATCAGAGTGAATTGTGGCTTAAATGAGGACGACAGAAATGGAGAAGTTCCAAAAAGATAAGATTCGGGATATATTTTGGAAGCAAGGCCAAAAGAACTTGCTGATGGACTGGTTCCCTGGTAAGAGTTAAGGAGAGAATCAAGGGTGTTTTACTTGGAGTAGGAGATGATGATGGAAATGGACTTGGGAGGAATCAATAGTTCTTTTCTCAGATATGCTAAGTTTGAGGTGTCCATCAGACATCAAAGTGGAAATAAATGTTGAGTCAGCAGTTGGATGGATGATTCAGGACCTCATAGGAAAGGTACTAGTGGGGCCATAGATTTGAGATTTGTAAGCTTATATATACTACTTAAAGCCATGGGATAGAATGAGATCAGTGGAGGAAAGAATGTAGATATCAAGATAAGAGATCCAAGGAGAGAATCTTCAGGTGTTAAAATATTTTGACGTTGGTAGAGGAGAAGAAGTCACCAATGTGATAAACCAAACCAACATGCTGTCACAGAATCCAAGAAACTCAGTGTTTCAAAGAGGAGGTAATCAATTTGTCAAATATCTCTGAGAGGTCGTGTAAGATGAGGGCAGAAAATTTCCCATTGGTATTGACTGGCAACCTATGTGTAGTAGGCAGCCTCCAAGATGGCCTCCAAGGATCTCCACCCTCTAGTAGTCATACTCTTGTATAATCCCCTCCCCTTGACTGTAGGCTGGATTTACTGAATCACTTTTAATAGAATACAGTAGATGTGATGGTATGTCACATCTGAGATTGTCACATAAAGACCATGGCTTCTATCTTGTTCACTGTCCTGTCAGCATTTTATTTGGGTATTGGCATAGAGTAAACATCAGGTGTAAAGTGTTTGAGGCTTTTTACAGGCAATTATGACAGAAGGAGAGAGATGCATGGGATTTATAGTGGTGTGTAGTGGAGAGCTTATATTGGTGGTCCATAGATACTAGGTTAGGTAGGGGAGGGAAATGAGGACATGAAGTGTGTGATGGAGAGAGGATGAGTGGGATGCCAAAGGATTAGAAACTCAAAGGGATGTTCTTTTAGTGGAACACCACAATACATGAGGAAGAAGGATAAGAGGTGGTAAGTAGAGTAAAAGATGCTTCAAATAGATATTTCAAAACTCTTACTGGTGAATGCAATTTCTAAGAGTAAGTTGTTCAGATGGAATGAAGGATAAGATGGAAGAAACGAATGGTATAGGATGAATCACTGATGTAGGTGTGGAAGTCATCCAGGATTTTGACAGGCATAGTGGTGAGGATGACAGTAAGACAGATACCAGGACCATCACTGCATGAGGAGCTGTGGCTGGCAAGTTGATAGAAACAGCAGCAAAAGGGGGTTAAAAGTCAATTGTTTTTATTTAATGAGCTGGGTTGAAGGGGAAAGGAAGGAAAATGGTTTGGATGCAACAACGGAGATCCCATCCCCAAGACTGAAAGGGCTGTAGGGGAAGGAGAGCCCTCAGGGGAAAGCCTTGGGTGTAGAAATAGTAAGGAATGGATTAGAATTTGCTTTCAAGTGATGGCAGAATATTAGATGAAGTCAAACCTAGTATGCATCTGTATAATAAAAATAATTATTTAAAGAGCACCAACTAAACACCAGGGACTGTGCTAGGTCCTTTACTTATTTAAAAATATTTCAATCCCTGTAATAATAGCCCTGCATACAAATGAGGAAACCAGCTCAAATGGTGTAGTGGATTTATACCATGTTAACTCTGCTAAACTGGAACTACATTTTCAGGTATTTCCTTCCCTGTACGAATCTAGGTTAGGATTATCCCTAAGAGAAATCTGTGCAAGATTTGGAAGGCAGAAGTGAAGAAGTAGCCATTATGCTCTGAATTTGTTTGGTGCAGCGTCCCATGCACCACTGCAGCTTGTATAGGGTGTTACTGATCTGTTGGTTCAACTTGATGGCCTGGGGCCCTATAGCCAGGCCTGCAGCAACTCTAGCCTTCTCTCTGTGTCTTCAGCTTCTCCAACTCCTGAGCCATGGGTGTGTGTAGTGAGAGAAGGCCGCCAGATTCTTTGGCAGGTCACCTGTGTCATAGGCCACATGGTTAGATGCAGTGAGAAAGATCTAGATTTGTGCTTGTGGATTTCAGTTTGTCCTCATGGGTTCCAGTTGTCCTTGCTGTCCTCCATTTCTCACTGAGCTTTTCTCCCCAGCTGCCCACCTGGCTGACTGATAGCAACTTCCAGTCACCAACAGACACAGAGGCAGCAGAATAAATCTTTTATTCCATATCACTCAGAGTGGATCTACTTACCTGACACATTGGAAAATGGTAAAACCCAAATCAGAAATGTTATTTGAGTACCAGTCTGTCCCATTTCTATTATTCCAGGAAACTCTTACATTTACAAATAGATGGCATAATTAATTAAACACCATGGAATAAAAAGTAAGAACCTCACAGATAATACTGGTTCCACCAAGAGTTAATCACTCTACACAGGGACAGCTAAGATTTGAGGTATTGCAAGAAAGAGAAGAAGAAATTGGGCTCTTCTCTTCTTGCTTCTTGCATGCTTCTTGGTTGCTTTAGTTTTGGGCAGTGAGCAAGAAAGGACTGGAAATTAGGGAAAAACAGAAAGAAAAATTGCAAATTTTGGCAAAAGGAATGAAAAGAAGATTATGAGGATATTTTTTAAGTCTTTGTACCTGCTCCAAAATGAATTTAAAAGATACATTGTTGTATTATATGAACAAAGTTTTTGGAAAAATAAAAATATAATGGAACCACATTTGTTTACATGCTAAAAACATGAAAATACCATTTAAAGTTTGGAAGAATAAATACTACAAAGCACATGCTAACAAGAGGATTCTGAGCTTGTCTCCTAATCTGTGGAATGGGTATAACAATGATAGGTTTTCATAGAGTTTCTCTGAAGCCCAGCAGACATAGCTCATGTGAAATTGCTTTGTAGGTTGTAAAGTCTTCTATAAGTAAAAGCATCATTATTGACATCCACATGAAACAACCATGATTCTCACATAAATATCCATTGTTTATGTCTACCCAGACCCCTGGCGCACCTTATTCCAGGAATAGCACAGCTGCTGCTCCTTTTAAAGAACTGGTGGTGAAGGTGGCCCTGCTGCTGACCACAGGAGTGAGTACTCGCCTCAGGCTAAGCAATCAGCATCCGCCGTGCACCTGGTCACAGTGATGGGTTCAGGAATGGGCATGTAATTCAAGCCAGTCCAACCAGAGTTCTTCTTGGAGAATTTTCTTTTCTTCCCAGGATCTATAAGGACATGTCCCCAGAGTGGCCATATTTCCTATATCATATGGAAGCACACCCAAGGATAAAACTGACGTGTAGAAAATAGGAATTGAGAGAAAGAGTCCTGAAAGAATTCCAGTCATCACTTACGTACAGTTCCAACTCTGCCCATTCCATAATTTATATATGGAATACATAGATACAAATTTTTTACTTAAGCGTCTAATTTGCACTTTAATCACTTCCAACCAAGAGGTTTTGCTAATACAGATTCCATAATGGACAACTTTCAAATTACAAAATGTGGAGAGTAGGCAGTCTTTCTCACAGCCTCCTTTCTAAAGTACAGAAAAGTATTTAGAATAGTGAAAACACAAAATCCAGACACAGCCCGTTTTAGTTTCCTAGGCTGCTCAAACAAATACTATACAATGGTTTGGTTTAAACACTAGGAATTGTATTAGCTTACAGTTTTGAGGCTAAAGGAAAGTCTAAATCAAGGCATCATCAAGAAGATGCTTTCTCCTGAAGACCAGTGTTCTGTGGTTGGCTGCTGGCACACCTTGGTCCTTCATTTGTCTCATGGTAAGGCTTTTGCAGCAATGGCAGGCACATGGTGGCATCTCCTGGTCTCTCCATTCTCTTCTGGGTTCCATTGATTTCAGCTTTTGGCTGCTCCTTCGTGGCTTTTTCTCACTTGTCTGAATTTCACTCCACTTTTAAAGGCTACCAGTAATAAGATTAAGTTGCCTCCTGATTGAGGTGGGCCACACCTTCTTAACTGAAGTAACTGCATTAAAAAGTCCTGCTTACAATGGGTTCACACCCACAGAAATGGATCAAGTTTAAAAACATGTTTTCCTGGGGTACACACAGCTTCAAACCACCACAACACCACAGGATGGTATACACAGAATGAGAAGACATCCACCTTCCAATAATCATCAAGCAGAAATAATATTAATCAGGAAGCACTTTTTAGAATGTGGTAGAGGAAACAAACCTCTTTAGGAATATTGCTCATAAATACTGAATTACTTAGAAATAAAATTCATAGTTTGGGCTTAGCTATTCTAACCTAATACTTGTTGCTATCACAAAGGGTAAGTAAAAAAGGCCATTGCAGATGTATTTCTAGACTGGGAACATTGTCTCTCCATGACTTTTTCCAAAATAAGTAGCACCCTTTAAAGAGTAGAGCTTTAACAAGGCCAACTTCTGTCTCTATGTGCTACATTCTATGACTGCACTTTGGAGAAGGGGAAGTCTTAGAGATACTTCATTTTATAGATGAGAGTACTGAGCCCCCACAATGCTAAGCAACTCAAGCAAGTTCACACAGTTTGCAGGTAAATTCGGTGAAGATTCTTTACTTAGAAAATAATTCTTTGCTTTGCAAAATGCCACACTATAGTTTTCACTTTAAGTTCATTAAAATTAAACTCACAATATAGGTTTCCTAACCAGTGGAGATGTATAAAATCCTCAAATTATTAAATTTGTAAAACATTTATTTGCACACAATTATTTGGGAAAGCATTTATTGTACCTCTGTGTATTTCCAGTCTGGACATACTACTTATGATATTAGAAGTTTAGAATCTTTACAATGAGTCAGCATTGGAATAGATAAAATAGTTTAGATTGGCAAACTCCCATATCTTGTGAAAACAGAGACATTTGCCTAAAGGAAATGAGGCATTTTTATTAAATATTCTAGTAGTTCTTAAATCAGTAGAAGAAATCGTGACTGCTGACATTCTTTTGTATTAGGAAAATTTTAATCATATCATGTTCCAAGAGTTACAACTGTTTTAGAAGTATCTTAGGATGCAATTATTTTCATTAGTCTTTCTGCATATTGAATGGAACTGAGAAAGACCTAACAGGAAACATATCTGAGCTGCTTTCATGGACCAGCCTTTTTGTTTGGGGAAGCAGATCTCAGGATAAGAGTGCTTGAAAGGTGACATTTTTCAGATGTTCTTCTATGTCACCTGCTGCTTGTTTTTATTTAAATTATTGAGCTCAATTTTCCAATCTCTGGTGAAGCTTTTCTTTATGGAGTGTTTGCCCAATAAATTAGCAGATGAAAACTGATTCCCCATTTTTTTTGTCACCTCCTACCTCCTGCCCAATATAGCCTCAGAATGCCACTGCAGAGGGACCAAGTACCTTGTTACTTCAAGCCAAGAGTGGACTATGCTGGGCCTTCTCCCAGACTCAGAACTGATTCCTGTACCCTTTCTCATGCCAACATTTTTCTCTATTACTTTTCAGAGGACTAAGGTGATGGTGGTGTCACAAGGAAGTGATGTCACACTTATAGCAAGATAACACATACTCAAGATAACAATATCCAAAAATGGGCAAAAGAACAGAAACATAATAGTCACTAAAGAAAACCTTCAATAACTAAAAAGCCAATAAAGATGTTAAACGTTGGACTGAAGATTAAAACATCAGCAAAATATCTTTTTTTTTTAACTGATGAAAGCAATAACGATTTAAAATTATGTGATCAATACTGGCCAGTTTGTGTTGCAATGGGCAAGCTATCTTTGTTGTTGTCGTGCTATATCAGTGTAATGGCTCCAGAAAGCCATTTAACAACATATTTCAAGAGCCTTTAGTGTACCTCTGTTAATAGAAGAAGAGTAAATATTATGAAAACTAATGTTTATAATTATTCAGGTATCTAAAAAATTAAAGAGTTGGCTCTTTAGTAATATACAGAGAAATGATTTTTCTCATGAAGCTCCTTTTCTTTCATGACTAGGCAATAAGATCTGTGGATCTGAGAGACCTACAGATGTTGCTCATTTCTTCCACTGCTTTCCTGTTGCATGACAGACCATGCTTTTCTCCATCAACATATTGATGCCAGTTCCAGGCTTTTCAACTGTCATGGCAGTTGACTGCCATGTTCTTGATGGGTTGCCAAATCTTTAGTCCAATACGGATTTCTTTGAGCTGCTATTTACCTGTCTACCAAATATTGTGAGTCATCCACCCAACATTAATTTCCCCCTTCTATATTACTAAAAGAATCCTAATATTTTTAAAGGTTACTGTGAGTACAATTAAAATATTCTTCATACTGCTTGCAACTAGATATAGCCATTTACCCAATTTGTGACCAGTGAAATATAAGTGAAGTTTTTCCAATGTCTCTTCCTAAATGAAAAGGCGAAGTTTATAAAGGAGGTCTTCTGCCTTTCTTCCTTCATTCCTTTCTGTCTTCCTGCCTGGAACATGGATGTGATGTCTAGAGGAGGTAGCCATTTTGTGTCCATGAGGATAAAAGCCATACATTAAGGAATACAGACCAAAGATCTGGGTTCCTTTATGCTATTGTGGAGCTATTATATAAGCCCTGGACATTCTGTTTCCAGACTTCTTTTTACAAAAGAAAAATAAACATTTCGTTAAATCACTGAGGTTGAGTTTCCATAACATGCAGCCAATTGCAAACCCCATCCAATACAACCTGCAGACTTAGGAGGCATTGTTCTGGGCTTTATCTGGGCCTCATTCATCTTTCTACCAATTGGAGACTCAGAGTAATCTCTGGGCTGAAGGGGTAGTTAGCTGGTAACATTTATAAAGATCCCGATAGGAGGAGTATGATACAATGAAAGGAATAATTTTTTTTCAAATGTATTACAATCTTCTTTTAAACAGAACTTGTACAAGATCCTCTCCCCTTATTTAGCCAGAGGCATCGCTTTCCTCAGGGAGGAACAGGATTGTTAAACCAGGAAAACAGAGTCAGAGGCAGGGTAAAAGTAAAGCCTAATTGCTTACTCTGAGGTCCAATTAGTATAGCAAAGGCAGCATGAATGCACAACAGCTTTCTTTTTTAAAAATCAGCTTTCAAAATATTGAGTTGGTTCCCTCTCATCCACCAACAGTGACCATCACTTGGGTTGTTTTAGAATCATTATAAATTTATAAATTTATAAATTTATAGATACAATCATATCTGAAGTGTTTTAAACAACGGCAGTTATTTTTTTTGATGCTCAAATTGACCCATCTTTGGCCAGTGGAGCCTATTTAAATTAGTTCTTGAGTCATTTGGACACAACCCAGAAGTGGTTGATACTTCCTTACTTTCTGAAAATATTTGTAGATGAAATGATACAATGTCTGAGATTTGCTTTGAAATACTGGGAGTATAGATGGAATATGCTTGGCCCTGAGTTAAAAATTTTTCAAGCTGGGGAATAGCCACATAGGGGTTCATTATACTATTGTCTTATATTTGTCTGTATTTGAAATCTTCCAAAATTAAAAAGTAAGGATTAAAAAATCCAACCCATGATTTCAGAAACAGGATCTTGAAATCCTTAGTCTGGAATACCTAGCTTTGATGGGAGAAAAGAGAATTGTAAATCCCCAATGCTTCCCTTGACTACCAAGAAGGAGCCCAGAGTTCTGAAAATAACAGCCTTACTCTAAGTCAGAAGTAGTAAGCTTTCAAGATGTAAGGAACTGGGAAGCGGCTGTGGCTCAATCAGTAGGGCTCCCGTTTGCCATATGGGAGGCCCCAGGCCCGGTTCCCGGGGCCTCCTGGTGAGGACAGGCCCGCCCGTGCGTGCGGCGTGGTTAGCTGACCCAGCGAGCACAAGCAGCAAGGGGGGGACAAATGAATAAATAAATTTAAAAAATCTTAAAAAAAAAAAAAAAGATGTAAGGAACATTCCCCTCAACTCAGGGACAAGAAGAACCCTTCTCTGCCCTGGGGTGAAGTCCAGGAAAAGGGTGGATGGTAAGGAGAGTGGAAAGCACCAGTTGAACAGCCTCAAGGCTTCATGTGGTAAGCACCTCTTGACAGTTCTGGGGTGATCACAGTGTCTGGGTAAGAGGGGCTACCTTCAGTGATGGGTTTGTCTCTTTTCACACACTCTTTGGTCTGGATTCTTGCCAATAATCCTCAATAAGCCTGACTCAGTTCATTGCTCTCCAGATAGAGTAGGGAAGAGAGTCCTGAGGCCAGAATTGGAACCCTCTCTGTGACTCCAAAGGGCAGTGTGTCTTGAGTCTCAGTTTCATCGCCCATGAAATAAAAGGTCAGCCTGCAAGACTAAGGACCCTTTAGTACCCCAACCATCCAAACCAGAGACTCCTGGAACCCTAGGCCTTTACAGCTTGCCTTGCCCGCCTAGTGCCTTTTCTCCACGTGTCTTTTCTATCATTCCATTCGGGCCTTACAGTTGCCTCCTAAAAAAGATGCAACTGATATATGACTACTATTTGCAGATAACTGAAGAGGAGGAGGAGGTACGCGTCATGGATGACCCCAAAGTTGGCAGCACTTTCAGGCCTCGGGAACCAGCTGCAACACTGAGCCATAGGATTTCCCCTCTTTGCCCTTGCTTGCCTAAAATTCCTGAACCCCAGGCCCAGTGCGGAATAATCTAAGAGACCGAGGCTGCCTCAGCGCCCCCAGCGCCCCAGAGACGCGGGGGAGGGCGCGCAAGTGGTGAGTGCACTGCGAGTCGGCTCCCGGTGCGGAGGCTTGAGGGAGAGGATCAAGGGGTCATAAGTGGCAGATGCTGCGTGCTTGGGCCGCTGCAGCTCAGCCTCCTCCAAAACCGGCCCCAGCGGGCAAAAGCGGCGGCGAGTGCCAGCCGAAGCCGGAGCCCGAGCCTCGGAGCAGCGAAGCCAAGGGAGGTGAAGACTTCAGAGAGGAGCGGTGGACGGGCCACCGCACCCACCTTTTGCGCGTCCTCCGGGAGGATCCCGGTAAGTGCGGCCACCTGTGCTTGGTGCGCGCAGCCATGGCTCCCTCGGGTTGCCAGGCCGGGTGACCGTGGTTGTCGTTGTCCCCGGGACCCCTTTTGCCTATACCCCTCTCCTGCGGCGCAGGCTCACAGGTGGCTCCGCTGCGGATATGGGCACTCAGGTCCGGTAGGCGGTAGCTCACACTCTCTGCATCGGGACGCTGTTTCCTGAGCCCCAGCCTCTCCACTCCAACCAACCTTCCTTTTGGCCCCTGGTGAGGGACGCGGGGCAGGTCCTGCCTTCGGAGAAGACTCGCAGAGGTAGCTCCCCTTTCCCCAGGCACCCACAGAAGACCCCGGGAGACACAGACGGAGCACTTTCCCAAGCCACATCCCAGATTCAGGCTCCGGCTCACAAGTAGGGGTTTATCCTTTATTTTCCTTTTAACCAACCAGGGAAAGTTCAGAACCCTACAGGGCAAGTTTAGGGCGCGGCTGGGGGCACACTTCACTCGCGGAGGCAGCTCCCAGGGAGGGGAGCGGTCCGGCAGGAGCTGGGCATTCGCCCCTGCAGTTGTGTCTGTCCCTTCTGTAGCCCAGGGGTTTTGGGAATCCTTGGGGCAATGTGAGTCGCTTATTCATTGGTGCTCAGCATCTACATCTGCTGCCAGTGGGGAATCTCTGGGATGGGTTCGGTTATCTTGGGAGTAGCAGCAACTCACCCTGGTTTCACTTGTGTTGATGCTCTTGCTCTGCTCTGCAAACCCGGGCTCCCTCAAATTTCAGTGTTTCAAGGGCTTGTTTTGTTAGTTTATTTTACACCTGAGGTAATCTCAGCACATGCGTCCAAAATGAAATCATTGATATAGAAAAAAATCTGTTTTCAACGAAAACGGAAGTAATCTGATTTTCAGCTTCCCTGTCCCGATATTTTCCCCGTCTCCCTGTGGTTAGAGAATAAAAATTCTGGTTTCCATATCTAATCTACTAGACATTTAGTGATGGGGCTATTTTTGATAGATTTTTTTGGACACAGGCATTGCTGCAACTTGCATATTGTTTTTGAAATGCACATTGGTGTCTCGAAATAGCATACTTGTTAGGGGACCATTTACTGCATTATGAGTTGTGTTCAATTTACTAATTCATCTATTTTTTATATGACTAAAGTTTTTTTTTTTTTTTTTTTTTTTTTAATCTTTAACTGAAAATAATACCTAGATGTATAGGTAACACAGTTTGTTCTGTCACCAGAGCATTCTTGCCAACTGACAATTATTCGATTTGTTTCCTTTTAGTCCAATTACACAATTTACATAAGTAAACTTTTCTGATCTAATCTTTCATTAATCTATCATGATGGATTTAAATAGGCATGGAAAGATTGAGTGCTGGAGGAGGTAAAGCTCATTTCCTGCAGACATAATGACCTCAAAAACCTTACTTTTTCATGAAAAAGCCAATCCTATATCAGATGTAGAAAAGCAGCTCTTCAAAAATTTTTTACAAAACAAGCCCCAGGAGAGAGACAAGACTTATGCCAGCCTACACTTGATATTGCAAGAAGCTGGGACCATGGAGCCTTAAGAGGAAAGAGGAAGCCTCAACCCTTGCAGACATCAGCCTCCATCTTGCTCCAGCATGTGACCACAGACTTTGGTGAGGGAAGTAACTTATGCTTTATGGCCTGGGAACTGTAAGCTTCTACCACAAATAAATAATCTTTTAAAAAGCCAACAGATTTCCGGTACATTGCATCAGCACCCCTTTGGCTCAATAATATAATTGGTAATTTGTATATTCTCTACTTTGATCTTTATCAGTCTTGTAATTTATTAATTATATTTATTTTGGGGGTAACCAACTTGTTATTTCATTGATATTCACCATTGTTTTCCTGTTTTGAATGTCATTGATTTGTTTTTATTTAATTTTTCTGTTGTTTGGCTGGCATTTATTTTGTTCTTTTATGCAGTGTCTTGACATTTGAAAATTAGATTATTCACTTGAGATAGTTCTTTTAAAATACAAGCAATTAGTGCTATAAATTTATCTCCCAATGCTGCTTTAGCTGCATCCCTTAAATGTTGACAGGTTTTGTTTTCATTTTCACTTAGTTCTATGAATTTATTTATTACCGTTTACCATTTCTCTTTAAATCATAGATTTTGAGAAATAAGTTGTTTACTGTCTATGGTTTTGGTAATTTTTCTGTTGTCTTTCTGTGATTTATATCTTATTTTGTTTGATTCCATTATATTCAGAAAAGACTTGTCTGCATGTTTTCAATTTTTAAAAAATGTGTTGCCATTTGCTGTATGGCCCAGGATATTCTCTATTTTTGAGAATAGACACTTCAAAAGAATGGTTATTCTTCCATTTTGGGGAGGAGTATATCATAATTTTCAATCCCACCCTACTGATTGATGATGTTATTGAGTCCTTATATACCCTTGTTAATTTTCTGTTTCATTGTTCTATCAATTATTATTAATATTCTTTGTAGAATTATCCTTTTATCAGTATGTAATATCCCTCTTATCACTAGTAATTTTCTTTGTTCTGAAATCTACTTATCTGATATTAATGTAGCCACTCTTGCTTTGTAAAATTGTTTATTTTATGGTATGCCTTTCTCCAATCTCTTTACTTTCAACATACCTATATTATTATCCTTGAAGTAGGAGTCCTGTAGATAGCAGTTCACTTGTTATTTTTTGTTTTTGTTGTTTATCCACCCTGCCAATATCTGTCTTTAATTGACCATTTACATTTAAAAGCACTATGGATATGCTTATAGCTGCCATTTCTTGCTTGTTTTCTGCTATCTTGCCTTCCTGTTTGTTCACAAATGTGTCCACAAATATTCTCTGTATTATGTGGACCTATTTTTAGAATTTCATTTTTGTTTATTTATAGTGTATTGAGTATATTGCTTTGCATAATGTTCTTAGGGATTGCTCTGTATTAAAATATACATATGTAATTTACTAAGCTACTGATATCAACTTTTCTACTTTGAATGTAGTGTAGTGACTGTATTTCCATTTAGATTCCTTTAATTCCATGAATTGTTAATATAATTTTCTGTATGCTTTCCATATACATTGAGCATCAAATTGAGCAACATATTAGGTGTCATAATTTTTGCTTCTATCATCAAAATATGATTAAGGTACTCACAAGGAATACACAAAGTATACAAATAAAACAAAAGTGTTGGTAGATAATTTACCCTAATTCTTACCCTTTCTGTTTTTACCTTTCCTTTCTGAAGTTCTAAGCCCTCTTCTGTTACCATTCATTTTGTTTTTGGAGAACTTCCTTTAGATATTACTTAAAAGTACATCTTATTAACACAAATTTTCTAAGTTTTCATTCATATGAGAATGAAAAACACTGGTACCACTGTTTTCTCACTGTTCTCTAGTAGTGCCACCAGAGGAAAATTGTTTAGTTGGGTCAGTTTAAGTCACCATCTGGAGGACTTCTACCACTGATGGTAATAATGGAATTTCCCGTCATTCTGCCTTTCTTTTTCCATTCTTCAGCATTCTCTATGATTATCTTCTTTACTACTTCCAGGTGTTTAGTTATACTTAGCAGGGAGATATGGGTAAAATGAGCCCATGTAATCGTGTCACAAAACACAATGTCATGTGTTTTAATGGTGAAAATAGTTAACAATTTCTGTAATAGAATCACAAAATCTCAGTGAAGTCAAATAATTGTTTATTTCTTGTTCGTAATACAATACATGAGTCATGTGCTCCTTAATGTTTGCACTCAAAGAGTTATTCATAGACCCACACTTCTTCCAACTTGTGGTAACAACATCTGATGCATAAAAGTCACCACAGAAACTGAAGTGAGGATGAAAGATTTCCATAGACTTTGGTTGGCCACGGGCCACTCTAGGAAGAGGTTTCATCAATTCTGTCTACAATCCAACAATCAGAATTCAGTCACACTTTTTCTATTGCAACTGCAAGGAAGTTTGGGAAATATCATTTTACTGGGCACTTAGAAGTGAGAGGAATCTCAGATATTGATGAATACTAGAAACCACTTTTACAACATAAGTTCTAATGTACAGAAAGCAACTTGTTCAGATTTTGTAATAGAGAGGAAACTTAATTCAAGAAGGAATATATTAGTGTCTCCTGTTTTTTTTAATAGCTATATTTATATATCATTTTGCAAATGTTTTTATGTATTGTGAGAATTTTGATTTTTACCCATAATAATAAAAAAAAAAAGTAAAAAAAAAAAAAAAAAAAAAAAAAGAAGGAATACATTGCAAATGAGTGTAAAGCTATTGGGATTTGTCTTAGAAATCAAAATCCTACATCCCTCTACAGGAAAATGAGAGCATAAGACTACAGTAATACCTAAAACTCATCATGTCCAAAATTATCTTACTCTATTGCTTTTTTTCACTATCATCTTATCATCATTGTCTTCATCAGGGAGTTTTAAAAATCCTTCATGTGCCACAATCTACTTAGTGTACCTGTGTCATATCTTTATTTATACATCTTTCTCATATATGTCTCTTCAACAAAGGTCAGGTATTAACATTATATAAATACAGAAACAAATATTTAAACTTGAAAGAATTTTCTGAAGTTCATTGTGATGACTAATTTTATGTATCAATGTCAATTATTTAGCTTATGATATCTCATTGTTTGGTCATTTACTTGCCTAGTTGTTACTATGGAGATATTTCACAGATGAGATTAGTCATATCAAAGAATCAACCTAAGTAAAAGTGATTAACCTCCCTTATATAAGTGAACCTAATGAACTCAGTTGGAGGTCTTAACATCAAGAACTGAGGGTTCAGCATTATCTCATACAGAAATTTCCAGCCAGCAGCTTTGGACTTCCCAACCCCCACAATCTCATGAGCCAACTCCTTATAATAAATTTTACACACACAAACATACACACACACACATTTTGGTTCTGCTTCTCTGGAAAACCCTGACTGATAAAGATTTTGGTACCAAGTGTGGTTCTAGAACAAAATCTTAAGGATAAACTTTCTGAAATGGTTTTGGGAATTTTGGAATTGATTTTTAAATTGTATTACATTTAAAAGCACTAATGACTCTAAAATTAAAGAAGACACTGATAGTATATGGCACGAAATGGCAATAAAGATAAGCAAAATATCACCATTGGATACTCATAAACAAATACTTGTGCGAGTCAACATTCTGGGAGACTGTGTATGTATTTGATACCAATATACTCAATATAATGGGTATATTGAGATTGGTGAGTTGTTCTTAAATATGTTGCATAAATTGGCAGAAAAGGATGACTTAAAAGTCCCAGGTTAAGTGACAAATAACTGGCATGAAAGTTTCTATATGTGCCTTGAAAGAAGCCCATATCTCCTGTAGTCAAACTATGATGCTGGGGAAATTGAACTTTTAAATTCTGCAGAGTCTTCTTCTGCCAGTTGAAACAGCCATTCATTGTACATCTTTGGAGCTTGTTCCTGCATTACCAGATGAAATTCTAATGGAATCCCCTGAGGTAGTTTACTTTGGAAGACATTGCTAATTCCACAGGAATAAACCCTACCACCCCTCTTTGCTTATAAAACTTTAACAAAATTAAAGACATGGCAGACCCAAAACATGAGGTCCAAAGTGACACATAAGGATGTATACTGCATTCCAAAAGGAATACATGATTTTTACACTTTATACTGAGAGAAATCAGGGAAATATTACATTCTTCACCATTATGCACACCTTAAAATCAATTCCCACACTTAATCGCCTGATTTTAATTGATATTAAAGGTATAGTATAATGGTGTATAATGGAACATAAAATTGCTTAAAGCTGATTTGATTGATACAGGTCCACTAAGCAGAGATTCTAGAGTCAACATTATACCTAAAAGAGTGAGAAGGGGATTTAGCAGTTTGTTTTGTTGGTTGGCAGAAACATGGAACAAAAGTTGGCCTATACTAAATGAAGATGAGATGCAAGAGCTGCTTTGGTATTATTTAGAAGAATATATCCAATCACAAATGGAGATTAAAATGTTCAAGTGAATTTATCATATCAGACTTGCTCAACCATCCCAGGATTGAACAGAGGACATGCCTTTAACTATGACTTTTATACATAAATTTGTGAAGAGAATACTAGCATTCTTGTAGAGCTCTGTGGTTGTTTTTCTCTGTAGGTCAGATATTGCCATGGGAACTGCTGTCATTGAACTGGGATCCTTGAAAAATGGGAATAATTTGAACCTAGGGTGACAGTGGTTAAGTTGTAGTATATAATCTCCAAAAGGAAGATGGACATGGTTATTATAATGGAGAGCAGAGTCAAAGCAGTAATCAGAATAGTGTGATTTGCATAGACCTATGGCATTAGTTAGATGAGCATGGGGTACCTAGAAGCAAAATAAACAGTCAACTAAACCACAGCGATGCAGAAAGCTAGAGGGAGCAGCCAGGAGCTGAGAGTCATCAGAATCTGGTAGAAGAAGGAGGAACCAGGAGAGGCTGCTACATGCATTGCCATGTGACAGAAAAACCATAGGCTTTCCAGCAGCCAGACCAAGAATGCCACAGTATTCTGCGGAAAAACATTGCTTTGATCATGCCTTGATTTTGGACTTCTCCTAACCTCAAAACTGTGAGCCAATAAATTCAAATTGATTAAGCCAATCCATTGCATGGTATTACTTTGGCAGCCAGGAAACTAAAACAATATACCTCATTTAGTTGCAGTATACTGGCCCATTATCTGAGTGACCTGAACAGTGGCTAGCTTTCTGGAGACAAGGAAAACTGATGTTTCTGCTTACATCCAGTCTTCCATGCAGACTGCTTTATTCCTTGGGATATATGATCTAGCACAGCCAGTGGTGTTTGAAGTGGAAATGGAAAATAGAGATGTCATTTGGAGCATTTGGCAGATAGCTATAAGTGAAACACAGCATACAACCTCAGGATTTTGGAGAAAGCCCTGCCATAACCTTTGGATAACTACTCTATTTATTTATTTTTAAGAAATAGCTTTAGCTTCCTACTGAGCTGTATTAGTTGGTCAAAGGGGTGCTAATGTGAAATACCAAAAATGGGTTGGTATTTATAAAGGATATTTATTTGGGGTAGACGTCCACAGTTAACAGGCCATAAAGCGTAAATTTCTTCTCTCACCAAAATCCATTGCCACGTGTTGGAGCAAGACAGCTGCCGACGTTTGCCAGGGTTCAGGCTTCTTGGGTTCCTCTCTTCCCGGGGCTGCATTTCTCTCTGGGCTTAGCTCCTCTGTTTCCTTCACAAGGTCAGGTTTATGCTATCAGGCGAACGGCTCGATTCTCTTCTCCTGGAGCCTTCTCTCCAACATCAAAACTCCAGCATCAAAACTGCTTCTTGAAAGCTGCTCCCTCTGTCCTTTGCCTTGCCTTTTATATTCGATTCCCCCACCCACCAAGGGGTGGGGCTCAACGCCCTACTGACATGGCCCAGTCAACGCCCTAATCATAACTTAATCATGCCCAGATTAACAGATCAGTTTACAAGCATGATCCAATTGTATTTTGGGAATTCATAATTACATCAAATTGCCAAAAGGCTACATGAGCCTTAACAGAGACTAAACACATAACCTTGCTATGCAACCAGGACTGTCCACCTTGTACTGGGTATTGCCTGACTCAACAATCACAGAGTTGGATGTGCACAGCAGCACTCTACCATCAAATGGAAGTGATAAATATGACGTTAGGTGCAAGGAGGCCCTGAAGGCTCAGGTAAATTACATGCAGAAGTAGTCAAAATGTCCATGGTCCCCACTCCTGCCATATTAAGTTATCTCTCCTGCTTGCACCTTTGGTCTCTTGGGGAGTATATTAGTAAACCAAAGGGGTTCTGATGGAAAGTACCAGAAATTGGTTGGCTTTTATAAATTTTTATAAATTTGGGGGCAAAAGCTTACAGTTACAAGGCCCTATAGTGCCAAACTCATGGTTTGTTTCTCGCCAAAGTCAATTGCCACGTGTTGAAGCAAGATTGCAGATCTCTACAAGGGTTCAGCTTCCCTCTTTCAGCTATAGGCTGGCATAGAGCTTGTCTCCCCAGGGCCCAGTATCAAAGTTCTCTCCTCCTGTGTGTCTTCTTCTGTGTGTCTCCTTGAGTGAGTGTCCATTTATATCAGTCCACTGTGGGGGCAGGGTTTTAACCTGAGTTCCACACTGCTGACATGGTTGCATCAAAGCCCTAATTTAACATAATTTAATCAAAGTCATCTCAGCTGAATCTAATACAATCAAAGGGTATCACACCTAGAGGAACAGACCAGTTTACAAACATAATCTTTCTTTTTGGAATTAATAAATAATCTCACACTGCCACAGGGAGTTCCTCATAATCAGTTGAATAAGGAAGATAAACCTTGGGCCTTTTTTACAGATATTTCTGCACGGTACACAGGCACTACCCGAAAGTGGATAACTGCAGGACTACATCTTCTTTCTGGGTGTCTCTGAAGGATAATGGTGAAAGAAATCCTTCTAGTGAGCAGAACTTCAATTTCAACACTAGACCTCATTTGTTTGGAAGGAGAAATGAATAGATATGTGATTCTATACTGACCCATGGGCTTTGGCCAATGGTTTTCTTAGAACGTCAGGGATATGGAAGGAATATGACTGGCAAATTGTAACAAGGTCTTTGGGAAGGCATGTGGATATATATGTGTGTGTGGGCAATAATGTGAAGTGATTTTTGTCTCTTTAAATGTACAAATGGTAACATCAGAGGATGGAAACATCATTTAATAATGAAGTGGCTAGAGTGATACATAATGTGGATACCTGATGGCCTTTTTCCCCAGTCACTCCTGCCATTGTCCAATAGGCTCATGATCGAAGTAGACATGGTGGGAGGGATGGAAGTTATTCATGGGTTCAGAAACATGGACTTCTACTCATTAGGGCCAACCTTGCTACAGCCATTGCTTAGTGCCCTATCCCAGAAAGAGTGACCAACAATGATTCCCTACTATGGCACCATTCCCAAATGTGATCAGCCAACTGCCTCATGGCCAGTTTATTACATTGGACCTCTTCCATCATGGAAGGCACTGCATTTCGTCCTTATGGAATAGACATTTACTCTGGGTATGAATTTTCCTTGCCTGCATAGATGACTTCTGCCATATTCATGAACTTACAGAATGACTTATCCATTATCTTGGTATTTCCCACAGCATTGCTCCTGGTCAAGGAAATCACTTCCAAGCAATAAAGTGCAGTAATGGACCAAAGCTCTTGGAATTCCCCAGTACTATCATGTTCCCCATCATCAAAAAGAACCTTGCTCAATAAAATAATGAAACATCCTTTGGAAGATTAAATTATAACATCAGTTATGTGAAAATACCTTGTAGAACCGGGACAATGTAGTCCAGGAAGCTGTATATGCTCTAAATTGGTGTGCAATATATGTGCTGCTTCTCCCTTAGCCAGGATTCATGGGCCCAGGAATCAAGTGATGAAAATTGAACAGGCACCACCCATTATTAGAACCTGTGATTCACTAACAAAAGGTTTCCACTGACCCTGTGACCTTATGCTCTGTTGTTATAGAGGTCTTATTTCCAAAATGTTTGAAAGCTTCCACCAGGATACACAATGGTTACATTGATCTGGAATTCAAGACTCCAACCCAATCACTTTGGGTTCATCTTGCTGCTGAATGAACAGACAGAGAAGGAAGTTACTGTTCTGGCTGGGGCGAATGATCCTGATTGCCAAAGGAAAATTGGGTGGCTGCTATACAATGGAGTAAAGAAGAGCAAGACTGGCATACAGGCTATCCCTTAAAGTGTGTATTAGTACTATTATTCCCTACTATTAAAGTAAGTGGAAAACCACAACAACTTAATTCAGGCATAAGTACTAATGACCAAGACTTTTCAGGAAAACAGGTTTAGGTCAACCCACTAGGCAAAAATCATGACCAGCTGATATGCTTTCTGAGGACAAAGGAAACATGGAATGGGTTGAGTAAGAAGGTAGTTTTAGTTACAAATACCAGCTATGACCATGTGGCCATTTGCTGAAATGAAGACTATTTTTATGAGTATTGTCTTCTTTACTTTGTCATGAATTTCTTTATTTTCTTCCCCTTGTCTTATAACATATGTTGTTTTAAATTTACATAATGGTATTTAAGTGGTAGTGTTTCAAGGACAAGAGTGAAAATCTTCCTCCTTTAGGAAAGAATTAGCACATTTTCTCTCAGGACAGTTGTATCACATTAGGCAGAATTAAGACCCTGTTATTGGTTTTATTAGGATATTAAATATGGTTTAAGGAGATGTATATGTGTGCCATGCTGTAAAGGGGTGGATTATGATGATTAATTTTATATGTCAACTTTACAAGCTATGATGTCCAGTTGTTTGGTCAAATACTGGCCGTTATTACTGTGGAGGTGTTTAGTATATCGGGTTAACATTTACAATCTGTTGACTTTATGTAAAGTAGATTACAGTCCAAAATGTGGTGGACCACATCCAATCATTTGAGGATTTTAACAGTAAGATCTTAGGGTTCCAGTGGTCAGAAGGATTTCTAACTCATGTCTTCATAATCAACTAGTACTGAAATTTTAAGCCTGCCCTATTCCCAATTTGGAATTTGCTCTCAAAACTTCACCTTTATGAATATTTCTAGTCTATGGCCCACTTTACCAATTTCAAAATTGCCAACCTCCACAATTGCCTGAGTCAGTAACTTATAATTGTATTGGAAGATGATTAAAAAGATATCTGAAATGGAATAATGGGGGGAAAGATCCTCTTTTCTAACCCACAGGCTGCTCATACATGTACTTGCTGATACATGCACACACACACATACTCACTCCAAGACTGAGTCCAGAGTTTTAATGGGTAAAACAGAAGCACATATTACAGAAAAATGGATGAAACAAAAGTGTCCATAACAATTTGAAACAGCAATTATAATGAGCATCGCTGGGCAGAAATACAACTTTGAATGAGGAGGAGTAATTTGACTCTTAGAAAGAATACAGAGTAGGAAAGATTTTCAAAAAAAAGTTAGAGTAGTGGTAATTGAAAGGAGAAAAAATCAGAGCTTTTCATTAATATAGTAGAAATTCAACTATGTACTACTTGTTTTTTCTAGAATATGTATGTCATTTACTAATTTTTAAAAATGGAAAGGGGCACAACATTATTCTTTCCAATAATCCATGTTGTTCCTCTTGTATTGCTGATTTTTCCCATGGAGAAATCTTGGGAAAATCCTACAGGACATCCTCAGTGAGTAAAATCACATGATTGTACCAGTTGCACTTTATTTGATGTTCCATTTCAATTCAGAGGGAATGCATTCATATGTTCTAAGTTCTGTGACTAGATGTATATTGATTTTGAGTTCATATGTATGTATTTTAACATTTTTATTAGAGAATTTGTAGGTTTACAGAAAAATGCAAAAAACCACAAAGTTCTCATATAGCTTCCCCTATTTTTATCACCTGGCATTAGTGTGGTAACTTTGTTCAAATTGATGAAAAATTATTATTACAATTGTACTAACTATAGCCCATAATTGTATTAGGGTTCACTGCTAGTGTTGTAGTCCATTTAAAAAATTTTTTTTTTAATTCAAGTAGCATATATACAATCTAATATTTCCCCTTTTATAATATATCATTGAAATATATAGTTCAGTGCTGTTAATTATATTCACAATATTTTGCTACCTTCACCACCACACATTACCAAAATTCCATCTCACCAAGCAGATATTCTGTACCAACTATGCATTAATTCTCCATTCCCTAACCCCACTTAGGCCCCTGGTAACATTTATTCTAGTTTCTGACTCTAAGAATTTGCTTAATCTAATTATTTCATATCAGTAAGAATAAAAAATATTTGTCCTTTATTGCTTGCTTACTTCAATTAACATGCTTTTGCACATATCAGAACAATATTCTGAATACTATTCATATGTATGTATACAGCACATTTTGTTTATATATTCATTTATTGATAGATACTTGTATCACATCATTTGACAATTGTGAATAATATTCAATATTCATATATTGAATATAAATATTGGTATGGAAATATCTGTTTGACGCCCTTGTTTTTAGTTATTTATGTTAACAAGTGGAATTGCTACACATTTGATAATTCTGTACTTTCTGAGGAATACTTACTGTCTTCCACAGCAGGTGAACCAATATACATTCACACCAAACATGAAAATGTGTTTCTGTTTCTAAACACCCCTTCCAACATTAGTTATTTAGTATCTCATTGTGAATTTGACTTGCTTGAAAATATATTAAGAATGAAAAGTCACCACACTAATGTAAGGTGATAAATACTGGGGGAGATATATGAGAACACTGTTTTTTGCAAGATTTTTCTGTAAACCTACAACTTCTCTAATGAAAATTAGACTGGAGAAGAATTTATTCTCTGCTGCAGTTTAATGAAGTGTTTTATATATGTATTTTAGATCTAGTTAGTTTAGATTATTATTCAAGTTTTCTTTTTCCTTATTGATCTTCTGTCTAGATTTTCTATTCATTACTGAATGTAATTCATTGTTGTCTCCTACTGTTAATGTAGAACTATCTATTTCTCCCTTCATTTTTGTTAATTTTTGTTTCACATATTTAGTGAATTTACCATTAGGTGAAGATACATTTATAATTGTTATGTTTTCTTATTGAATTGACCTCTTTATCATTACATAATGACCTTTGTCCCTTATAACAGGTTTTCTTTGTTTTTGTTTTATTTTTACTTAAAATCTATTTTAACTATTTGTTTAGCTGCTCCAGGTCTCTTTTGGTTTCTATTTTATTGGTATATTTTTCCATCCTTTCACTTTCAATCTACTTGTGTCTTTGAATATAAGGTGAGTTTCTTATAAACAGCATGTTGTTGGGTCTAGCCTTTCATCCATTTTGCTAATCTGGGCCTCTTGATTGGAGAGTTTAATCCATTTACATTTAAAATAACTACTGATAATGCAGTGTTTCTGCCATTTTGTTATTTTTGCCTCATTTTATACCTTTTTTGATCCTCAATTCTACATTTAATATTTACTTTCATATTTATTTTATTGTTTATATTTTACCATTTAAGTTTCTTCTCATTTCATTTTGAATATATTTTTTTATATATTTTATTTTCAGTTAGCATTAATGATTAATCATATCTGATACAATACCAACCTAACTTCAGTAGATTTCCAATACACTGTTCCTTTAACTGTACATTCCCTATCCATTTATTTTATACTAGTTATTAATTATATCTTTGTACATTGTACCTCCAAAATCATAGATTTATCATTAATTTTTATGCTTTTGTATTTTAGCACTTGTAAGAAGTGAAAATGAAGTCACATTAAAAATCTCTACAGTAGCCCTGGCACTTATAGTTACCCATATAATTTCTTTACCAGAGGACATTACTACTTGGAAATGTTTTTATGGCATGGCTAGTGGTGTTGAACTCCTTCAGCTTTTGATTATCTGGGGTGTCTTAATATCTTCCTTACTTTTGAAATAAAGTCTTGCTGGATATTAAATTATTGGTTAGCAATTGTTTTCTTTCAGGACCTTAAGTAATTTTTACCCCTATTTTTTTCCCTCTGTGCTTTCTTTTGTAAGCATTTTTCCCTTTATTTTTAAAGGAGTTTTAGATTGAAAGAATGTTATATAAAAAATATGGGAGATTCCCATATACCCCACTCCTTCACCCTCCCACATTCCCCCATTAACATCTTTCATGAGTGTGGTAGATTTGTTACAATTGATGAACACATATTGAAGCATTGCTAATAATCATGGTCTGTATTTATATTATGCTTTACACTTTGCACCACACAATTTTATAGATTTTGAGAAAATGTATAGTGGCTTGTATCCATCATTGCAATATCCTGCAGAACAATTCCAATATTCCATAAATGCCCCATGTTGTAACTATTCTTCCCTCTCCTCAGACCCTCTATTGACCACTATATTTATATGAGTGTTACAAGTTCTTCCATTATTAGAATAAGAACAAGTCTACTTTAGTCCATAGTTTCATTCCTCCTTAGGTTTGTTCATTCTTCAATCTTGAAGATTTGGGGATGGATATGCACCCTCTGCTTCCACTTGAGAGGGAGCTTAGATCCCATGGGGCAGATTGGTAAAGCTGTCTTGCTTGCAGTTTGAGGTACTCTCTGTTTTTTTTTGTATAGTCATTGTCCACCATCATCCTTTTGTTAGTTGTCCTGGATCAGTTCAATTAACTGGAGAGTATGAGTTGGCTACAAGTCTGTGTTGGTACACGTTTTCTGAGATTCAAGGCTCAAACAGCAAAGGAACAGCTGGAAGCTTTAAGTCTCTGGGATATATGTTTAGTGGGTATAATGCTAATTAGGTTTAAAGAAATGGGGTGGAAGCGGCTGTGGCTCAATCAGTAGGGCTCCTGTTTACCATATGGGAGGCCCCGGCTTTGGTTCCCGGGGCCTCCTGGTGAAGGCAAGCCCGCCTGCACGGTGTGGTTAGCTGACCTAGCGAGCACAAGCAGTAAGGGGGGGATAAATGAATAAATAAATAAAATCTTAAAAAAAAAAAAAAAAAAGAAATGGGGCAAAAGAACCATGTGTAGGAAAATTATAAATGAGTATAAATATGATATGTTAGGGTGATGGGTTATCATATATTCCAAGGTAAGGCCTGCAAAAAAGGACTCAATTTTCTGGGGTTATCTGCCCTGCCTATAGGATCTAGATGTCTCTAGACCCCTCAGGAGCACCTCTTTTTAAGGCACTATTTATTGTGGCAGTCAGTGAGATCCTTCTGAGACATGCCTTAGTGTAACCTTTGGAGTGAACTCCTGAATCACTTTTAAGTCTCTCAGCCATAAAATTTCATTTGAATTTAATATTTCCACCTTTTGGTCTAGGACTTTTTCCACATGGGTCACTAGTTTGTGCTTGGTAATAATACCTCAGTGCCAGGGAGGTTCATCTCTGAGAGTCATGATCCACATTGGGGGCAAGGTAGTGAATTATATTCTGAGTTTGGCTTAGAGAGATGCCACATTTGTGCAACAGGGAGGTTTACAGGAGGTAATTCTTAGACAAAATATATTGGTAGGCTAAATTTCAATTTCAGAAGAACAAGCTTCTTAAGTAAAAGCATCAATATGAAGGGCCTGGCATATTGGTCTGTCCTCCTTCACTAGGCACTGCCCATGTACTCTAGCTATTTTTTCCACTTTATTAGGTAATGTAGCTGGACCCCCCAGGATGAGAATTCAATATTCATTGTTTACCACCCAGTGTGAAAACACTCCATTACCATATGAACACATTCATATTCTATGGAGTTATGCCTCAGGAACCCCTTTCCCAAACATTCACAGACCACCAGTATCCCACACTGGTGATCTTCCCCTGAGACAGTTGCAACCCTTTTGCAGTCCAAAACCTCCACACAAAGCCAACAAAAAAATAATAAAATTAAAGATTAAAAAATTTAAAAATATGTATTTGCATTGTGACTTTCACCATTGTAAGATCTGTTATATTTTATGTATTTGACAATTTCTTCTGTATGTTCCCCCAATATCTTTTTTTTTCAATTTATTTTCCAAAATGCTTTAGGTTACAGAAAAGTCACATAGAAAATATAAATGATTCCTATATATCTCACTCCCTCCCACCCACATCCTCCCCTACCAAAAACATCCTACATGAGTATGGTACATTTGTTCCAATTGATAAACAAATATTGAAGTATTGCTACTAACCACAGCCAGTGGTTTACATTATGCTGTACCTTTTGCACCACATACTTTCATAGGTTCTGACAAAATGTATAATATCCTGTATCCATCATTGCAAGATCATGCAGAGTAACTATAATGCCCCCAAATGCTCTATATTCTTCCCATTTTCCCTACCCATCCCCTCAAAACCTATGGCAACTACTTAGTTTCAATTTTTGAAGAATAAGTTCCATAGTTACATATGTTAATATTGAGAGCTTGATATAACAGTCTGTTTTCTTTGATTAGGTGCTGCCTATATAATCAAGAACCCCTCTATTTGAGAATGTCACAGGACTCCTGAGGATGGGAGTTTAATATTTTCTTGTTTATTGTGTGAATCTCCACTCACTGAGATAATACCCTATGCTAAGATGAACATATTCATATTCCACAGAAGCATCCCCAGGTGCATGCTTTCCCACACATTCCCCCACCACTGACACCCTACACTAGTGACCCTCCCCTGCCATATTTGCTAAAAATACATTCTAATCCATGCTTTCTGATGTAAAATCAGCTCTTAATGTTATTGGGATCTGCTTATGTATAACTTATTGCTATTCTCTGGAAGCTTTCAGAAATCTCTCCTTGTCCTTTATATTGGATATTTTGACTATTCTGTGCTTGGGTATGGTTCTCTTTAAGTTTCTTCTGTTTGGACATCATTAGCCTCCTTGAATGTGCTTATTCATGACTTTTAAATTTGGGAAGGTTTCTTCTCTTATATCTTGAATTATTCCTTCTGCCTCTTTCTGTCTTTCTATTTTTGCTGGACCTCCCATAATGCATATATTGGTAAGCTTGATGGTGTCCCACTGGTCTCTTAGGTTCTATTTGCCCCCCCCTTTTTTTTCTTATTGCACCTAAGCCTGATTAATTTCAATTTTCTTGTATTTGAGATTACTGGTTTGTTCTTCAATCACCTCCTATCTGCTACTGAAGCCCTCTATGGACTTTTTTCATTTCATTTTTTTGTGGTCTTCAACTCTAGTGTTTCTGTTTGGTTCCCATTAAGAATCTTGAAGAGATTTCCATACTATTAGTTCATTGATTTCCTCAGATGAGTTAATTCTCCCTATTTTCCTTTATTTTCTTGATCATATTGAGGATCTTTTTTTTAAGTCTTTGTCCAGTGAGTCCAGAGTCTGGTCCTCTTTGCTGATGGTTTCTGGATTTTTATATTTTTTTCAGGTGGATGGGCCATCATTATTGTTTATTAGCTTGTCTTGTAATCTTTTGGTGTACATTGTATTTTTTAATATTTTACAATGTTAATTCTGGGATTTGATTCCTGAGCTGTCTCTTCCTTCATTTTGTATCCAGTTAATGCTATGCAGAGATTTATTTTGAATGCCAGGTGTTAACCTAAACAAACCAACCAAAGCAAAAAGACCTTTCGTACTATTTGCAATCTGGCTCCTCCTTGATATCAATAATGAAAAAGCTCACAGAGAAGGTTATATTGTAATTAAGATCAGATGAAAAGAAATAAGTGAGCTAGGGAGGATCCTGTGGTAAAGTATCCCAGGCTTCAGGAACCTATCACCATTAAAAGGTTTAAGCAGTATGTCACCTAGCATGCTTGGAGAATAGTACTGTAGGTTGAGTTACACCCCCAAAAAGGTATGTTCAAGTCTTGCAATTGTTAACTTATTTTGAAATAGAACATTTATATGTAATTAGTTAAGCTAAAACCAAATAAACCAGGATGGGTCCTAAACCAATATAACTGTTGACTTTCTAAGAAGAGGCATATTTAGACACACAGATACAGGGGGAAGGTTAGTTGAGGAGAGGCCCAGAGAGTGGAGTTGTGCTGCCTCAAGCCAGTGAACACCCAAGAGTTCCAGTAACTGCCAGAACTCATTCAGAGAAAAAAATAATCTTTTAAAGCATTAAGAGAGAGCATGTCCTTGCTGCTACCTTTAATTCAGATATCTAGCCTCTATAACTTTGAGAAAATAAGTTACTCTTGTTTTAAGATGCCCATTTTGTGATAATTTGGAATGTCAGCACTGTGAAACTATTATAAACAACAAGATGACCAGTGGCAGTACAGCATAGAGGGCAAGGAAGAGAGGTATAGGGGATGAATTCAGGACTTCAAATCATAGGTGTACTATAATTCAACACACAGGCTTTTACTCTGAATGTGATTGAAAGTTCTGTCCTGAGCAAAAGCATGGCATGACAGGATCTCTTTGGCCACAATACTGAGAAAAGAATGGATGAGGAATGGAAAATAGTAACAAAGTGAGGAGATTATTTTAGTAATTTGGGCAAGAGGTGATGGCCTCTTGGACCAGAGTGTTCAGAATATGGATGCATAAATGAATTCTAATTGACAGCATTTTCTAATTGCTCAGTTGCAGTGTGTGATATAAAGCAATCAGAATGATGGAAATGTTTTGGTAATGTATGGTGGTCATGGTAGCAGAACACTGAGAACATAATTTGTTGGCACTAACATCTGTGAAGAAGAGTTACTAAAACATCCCTTTATGTTAATATACATATACACATTAAAAGGACAGCAGTCCTTTTGCATCATGCAATGTCCAGTTGGATGCTCTTACATGGAAGGCTGAAATAACAAACGTGTCTTTATGGCTGGTATATCCATTCTCATCCCTGCTAAAGCCTAAACTACATCCCATAAGAAGTGACTCAGAATATTACTGTTAGGGAATTTGGCCATGCTCTCTCATGAGAGAGGTTGAGAACTATATCCCTCATTTTTTGTACAACAGCAAACCAGGGTCTCTTCAATAAAATATATTGTCATCATCAAAGTATTATCATCTCTGGGTTGAGATAGTCCCATCTTCAGGAGACCAGGGAAAACATGCCATCCAACCGTCTCATTCAGCTTAAATACATGATGATTTTAAGATCTCGAGTTCTAAACAGTTCTCCTGAAACATAGCAGCATGGCACCAGAAAGAAATCCCAGCCTGTTCCTCGTATTTCAAAGACATTTTTTACTTAAGGAGAAGAAACTAGAATTATGATGATTTCATCGACTATTATTCCAATCAAAAATAGAATTCTATAAAATATCTGTGGTGTAATAAAGTCTACAACTTATTTTTTTCTTAACATTTTCAAATATTCTATTCCAGTCTCAGCCAAATCAAGGGCTAATTTTGCCAGATGTAGAGAGAAATAGACTATTTCTGGCAAGACAGAATCTGGCTTTTACATTGTTTTCTATAACCCAGATATTATCCAAATATTATGATAAGAATAGTAATGTAAAGTAAAATAGAAATTAGTGATTAAATTCTAAATAAATATTTGAGTTTCAGGTATCTGAATTAAACAATTGGTTGAGATTTAAGGTTTTACTTAATTTTATGTATCACATTTAACAAATTCCACAGCATTTTTATAAAATAAATTTTTTCTTGATTCTTTCATATCATATATAAACTGTGCTACACAGAATAAATGAAGGAATAAAAGAAACAAAATATCAAATATTTACAATTATTACTTCATTATCTTTTTCACACGTGTATGGAATTTACCACTCTGTCCAAATCTAAGTAACATATATTTGAGCAACAAATTCTATGGATAACTCTGGAAAGATTTAGAAGATACATATCGGTACATTGCTGATTTGGGAAAATATACTTGATGCCAAATTTTGACATCTCAAAATGCTTACAGCTTCTTGATTTTGAGGCAAATCTACATATGAAAATAATATGATTTGATAAAGCATGGAAGATGACTAAAAGATCAATGATAGTCCAGATGAAGAAAGAACAGTAGGCCTTTGAATGCTATTAGAACACTTCACTAGTGATGGGATCACTGCATTTGTTCATAAAGGACAGAATAGGTTAATAGGAAGAGAGAAGATATTGAATGCTAGATTGTGAATAGTGAAGAAATGCAGAGTTTAGGTGCAGATTGCATTTTATAATAGAATAAAAATAAATGTGATCATCAGCCTGGGGACAATTTTTTGGGAAAGGAGAAAGTGCAGATTTGAGGTGTTTTGGAGAATCTTTTACATTATTATTGACTTAAAATTATGTATAACATAAGCAGTGGTCTAGAGGAAGGCTTGTGATTGCTAGAGGCAACAGAATGAGAAAATCAAAGGAAAATGGTGAGTAACACACAGTCAGAAGTGAGGGCTTTCTTTTTGCACTGAATGCAATTTCTGAGCTTCAAGAAAAAGAAGAGCCTAATTTTGGCAACTTTAAGTAGCTAGGCTAAATTGATAGAAATAATAAAAATATACAGTAATGTATAACAAGGATAGTGCATACTTATAAGTGATAAAATATATTTCTCTCAATTTTGAACATGATGAGGTCAAAATAATAGTAATATATTCAAATGAATTAGATATCTAAAATTAGAGATGCAGAAATATAAGTGCTCTATGTGGAGGGACAGGTGGAATTGAGAATCGATGTTCATCACAGGAAAAGGAACAAAATGGGGAAATGTAGAGTAAGTGGAAACCAAAGTTGAAGAATAGGAAAAGTGAAATGATAACTTTAAGGAGGCATATGAGAATAGACAGGTAGGCAATTAAGATAAAGAAAGTAAGAGGAATATCATCAAATAGATTTATATAAATTTAGAAATATAAAATAAAGCAGATATAGATATAAATAATATAAAAATATAAATGATATAGATGATATATATATATTGATACAGGCATAGCTACAAGTATGGCTAGGGCTATGGATGTGGATGGAGGCGACATGACCATAGATCCAATATTACTTAAAGCAGTCCCATTTATACCACTTATACTATTGTTGATAACAGTTCTCCATATGTACATCACAATTGCAAGGTGGTAAAAATGTGGAGAAGCATGGGGATGTAAACTACGGGCTATAGTTAACAACAATACTGTAATATTCTTGCATCAATGCCAAAGATGTACTCTGATAATAATAGGGGTATACGAAAAAATATTACAAATGCATGCTCTACACTATAGTTAGTGGTAATAGTTTGATGATATTATCTCATAATCCATAAGAAATGTTCTGCAACAATATAAATTGGTGGAGGAGTATTGTATGAAAATAGCTTGCATGTCCATAATTGTTTTGTAAGTTCACAACTTCTCTAATAAAAATGTATTTAAAAAAAAAAAAAACCAAAAAACAAACAAACAAAAATAACAGTTCTCTGTGTTGCTTTCAGAATTGCTATTTTTGGATAATTATTTTTTATTTTCCAAGTGGACAGAGAGATTGATGTAGTTATATGAATGGATAAAACATGAAGGATAGATATGTGGGTGTGCATATGTGTAAATTTCTATATATACATTGGTAAGCATACTATCTAGCTATAGATATTCTTTCTGTGGATTGAAACTACATGGAGTGCTAAATAAGTACCTTGTCAATATTATGCTTGCTGTAATCATGGTTTATGACATAAAACCTTTTGAATGCTTCTTTAACCTCTGTGTTTCTCAAGCTGTAGATGATGGGGTTTAATATTGGGATGAAAATCGCATACAGCATAGAGATGAACCTGTCTCTGCCTGGGGAGTGTTGACTGGAGGAAGGATGCGTATAAGTGAATATTACGGTGCTATAAAACAGATCTATGACAAGGAGATGGGAAGGCACATGTGGAGAAGGCTTTGTGCTTCCCTTCGGTTGATGGGATCTTAAGGGTGGTGGACATGATGTAGATATAAGAAATAAAAGTTATCAGAAAGGCACTGATCGCTAAGATCCCTCCTACCACTAAAACAAGCATCTCTGCCACATATGTGGAAGAACAGGAGAGCACCACCATTGGCAGGATGTCACAGAAATACTGGTTAACCTGATGAGACTTACAGAAAGACAGGCAGAAGGTGAACACCATATGCAGGAGAGACTTTAGAAACGGTGCTGCCCAGTTCCAACTGACAGCTGGGCACAGCATACCTTGGTCATGATGAGGGTGTAATGAAAGGGGAAACATATGGCCACATACTGGTCATGAGCCATGATGGCAAGAAGGAGGACCTCAGTTCCTGCCAGGGCCACAAGAAATTAGAGCTGCAAAGCACACCCAAGAAAAGAAATGCTATGCTTCTCAGTTAAGAATTTCTCAAGCATCTTGGGAACAGTAGCTGAAGGGCAGAATATGTCTAAGAGGGACAGATTTGCCAAGAAGTAATACATGGGTGTGTGTAGCTTTTTCTCAATCCCAGTGGCCAGGAGAATGGCACTGTTTGCCAACAAGGTGACCTGATAGATGACAGCCAAAGCCACAATGAAAGGATAGCACAACTCAGTGAGACCAGAGATCCCTACGAGGAAAAAGTCCTTGGTGGTTAGATTTTAGATGTCCATCTCCTCTCTCCACCTTGGTCTTTTTGAAGTAAATGAAACCAATATACAGAGGTTACCAGAAAAAAATCTAGGAGCCTAGTGATGATCAACACTTGGAAAATAACTCAGCTGTGGTTAATGATAAATTGTGTTAGCACAATTTTAATTACAGATATCAAATTACTATAAATGCTGATAAAAACATCTCATGCCTTCCTGATATTTATGGTATATTCACCCTCAGTTTTTTAACAAGAGGTGAAATTTTAAATTTTATCTTAGTGAAATGGTTGTCGGTCCACAGGAGCTTTTGTGATTTCACAATTCAGTGAAAGCTGGTGGTCCATCCTCCATATCTTATTGGGCAGCTATATTTTTTGATCTTGTATTATCTCATGTTTTTAGTTTTATGCACTATCTAAACACTGAGTTAGCTAAAGATAGAAAAAGTGTATATTTATTGAAAGTAAATTTTAATAACTGTTTACAAATAGAAGACACAGAGTATAAGATTAATACATAATTGCTCATTGAAATAATGAATGAATTGTGTGTTATTTGGTTTGACAAAGTGTTTCTATAGGAATGAAATAAATGTAACAATATTTCTATAACTTCAAAATCATAATCATTTAATTATGAAGAGTAACATGTTATATCCTCAAAAGATATACCTTAATGCACATTAAATTTAACCTATAGGGGGCGGATGTGGCTCAAATGTTTGGGCATCCATCTGCTATATGGAGGGACCTCCCGGTTAAAAAAAAATATATATATATATATATATATATATATATATATATATATATACACACACACACACACACAGAGAGAGAGAGAGAGAGAGAGAGAGAAAGAGAGAGAAGGCACATGGGCTGCCAGGCTCTGTGTGCTGGTGAGCTGCCAGGCCCCGGGAGCCATGCAGCAAGATGATGATGTAACAGGAGAGAGACTCAGGGGAGAGACAAGATGACATGCTCCTAAAGCTCTGAAAATCAGGAACCGAAGTGGCGCAGGTGACAGAACACCTCTCTCCTACATCGGAGGTCTCCAGGATCGATTCCTGGTGAGGACAGGAGGAGGAGGATGAGAAGAAATAGCAGGAAACAGACACAGAGAATTTCCCAGCTAAGGACACAAAACAGCAAAGGGGGGGGTGAATGGATAAGGTAAATAAGTAAATCTTTAAGAAAAAAAAAATAGCCTATATAATATAAATGAAAACTTACTAATACTGTCTGAATGTGATCCCAACAAAAAGCACACCTGTTTCCATATATATTCAAATCCATTTCCCATTAAACTTTAAGTGGTTGATTACATTTTATTTAAAACTTATGTATGGTAGCACATATTGTCTTTATTTAACCTTGTTTAAATTTCTAATTATATTTCTGTATACCAGAAGAGCCCAATCATCACTAAATTTATGATTATTTACAAAAAATAATTTAATTTTATTCAAGGACAGGAAATTGATAAGTATGTTGAATTTTTTCTTACTTTAAAAAGTAGTATATTCAGTTTTTTAAACAGCACATATGCATGATAGAAAATTCAAGCAGAAAATATGTTTAGAAAATAAAATCCCAAAATAAGTCTATTGTTCCTCTACACCACTTCTCACCCTTCTTTCTTTAACCTCATAAAATTTTTCATGATTTCTTGGCTCAGATAAAATGAATAGCATACTTATTGCAAAGTATACATAATTGTTTCTTCAAACAAATGGAATAATTATTTTCTGACAAGTTTTCATTTTTCCTTGGAAAGATTTAAATAAGAAATGCTGAAATTAATTGGAAGATGTTATTATTCTAACCTTAATGGCACTATTACTATTTCTGTTCTTTTGTTTCCTTAAACAGCAGCACCTCTGTCCTGTGTGAAGTAAAATAAACTCTTTTAAGTGATGGTGTGTAAATAATTGAACTTTTGAAAAGAGAATTATTATATGAAGCAAAAATGGTTAGATAACATTATTGAATGAGCAAAAGTTTGTTAAATGGGTGAATAAAGAGATTGGAGCAAAAAATACCTGCAGCATTAAATCTCACGTTCCCAAATGTTCAATCTTCTGCAGAGTATTGTATATCATATAGTAGAACATTGAAAATTAATTGTTAATATGAGAAATTAAAGGCACTTTTTACTATAAGATATATTCATAATTTGATACAGTAATTATTTTACATTTTATATTAAGAAATTCTTTAACATTATAACCACACTTACAAAATTGACTTTTTTTTCTAAATAAGAATTATGAGAAATAAGTCAACAACTTCCTGATAAAAATATCTAGCTATGTTCTACGTAAGAGTATATGACCAATGTGTATCATGAAGAAATGAGAATAGATTTTCCCCCAAATTTGCCCTTGAATGTTCAGATTTCCTAAGTAAAACTTTTGGTCTTGGCATGTAAATTGCAGAATTTGTTAATGTGGAAGGAAATATATGTTATTAATAAACCTCTCGTGGTTGCAAACATAATTAAATCCCAGAATTTATCCTTATATTTAGAAAAATTAAAAAGCGATATTTTCGTTAATAATATCTTGCTGAGGAATAGTTTCTATAACTTTTTTTTTAACCAAATGATTCCTATTCGGCTCAATCGCCACTGCTCAGCACATGTGTACGTGAGCTATACATGTTGAAGTCAGCTTTTTTTCATATTCACAAACAGTGAACCATTTAAGGAAGATCCAGAGCTAGGGGCGTGTGGCTAGCATTAGCCTTACAAGGGACATTAACCAGAAATTACCTTTTGTATTTCCTGTGACTGACACCTTTACATGTGGTCAAAGGAAAACATACCGTACATGAAGTTTCTCACTGTAGCAAAGAGTTACTTCAAATTTCCACTATAAAGACTAAAAGAAAATGAGTTCGTTAAGCAAAATTACCACTGTTAGATGTTAGATCTTAAGTTAATTCAAAATATAATTTATTTAATGCATTAATATAAAGGAAATATTACTGTTAAAATTTCGTAGTAAATAGGTTATTAAATTGTCTTTTAAAAACTATTGCTAAGAAGGTTTCTTTCACCTTTCTTCTTAACCTGATGGACCAGTAACTTTTAAACTAGAGGAATCATAAAAGCCCTTCTAGTGTGCAATTTCTCCCCTTGCTTTCTGAGGTCCTTCTTGACTAGTAAGGCTCAGATACCAAATTATCTAGGAAATATAAATCAAGGTGTAGGGTCAGAAACATGTTTTAGATGCAGTAGAAATTTACATGGAAAGGTATTGTTCACCTGTATGTGCATATGGATAATTTTTATGCCCCAAACAGTTTCTATGCATTTATTTACCTAATCAATCTAATATTATTAAAAATACACACTTTCTCTTACCTAATTTATATTTGGTTTATGTTTCCGTAATGTGTAAATTTTCACACCGTATCTCTACAATTATCTAATTGTTTCTTTTAGTTTAGAAAATCCACAGTTTAGCCAAATGTTTTCTTGCTTGTTCAGTTTCAGAGATTTCATTACCAATATAAAGTTTCAACAAAATGATGCAGCCAACAAAAATTCGTCAGCAAAGAAGAACGAACTCCTCACTTATATAGAGAGCTCATATTGGATTTTGTTCTTTAATTTGTATCATGTCCCCTTTCCCCTTTGGAAAAGCAACAGGTAGGACTCTAGAGGGAAAATGCTTCTTGAATAAATACAATCACCACCAAACTAATAATGACCTCTAATTTTTATAACTAATCAAAATAATAATTTGTAAAATAATCTTAATTTTTCAGGAGTGACTATTTTGTTTCTTCTCGTGCTCTAGAATAAGATACAGGAAAAGTTTTTCCAGGAATTGTTTTGCCTGACAAAAGTAAACAATGAATTTATGTTATTTTATTTTTTCTGTACAAGAAAACAACATTCTGGTGAATATGATTATTCAATCAACTTGCTTTAAATTTGCTTTTTCATGATAAGTAAACACTCTTTTAATATATTATTACAAAGTTTTATATAGTTAGATTTTTCATTGGCTATGAGAATTATGTTATTTTTGTTGGAGAATATCTTGATCTCATTTTAGAACATTTGAAATGTCAGGAATCCTGCAATATATTTTCAAATGTTTAAATGGTGTTTTGAGAAAAATTTTATATTTAAATTACATTAGAAATTATATATATGCCCATATATATATATATATATATATATATATATATATATAAATTACATTTGATAAAAGAATGTGCACTCTTTTCTAAACAGTTGAAAGAATCTATATCTACAAATTTAAAACAATGTATGTGTAGGTAAAATAATATGTTACCAATTAATAAATTCATTTGAATGTTACATAGGTGCTCATTACAGCATTTCAATTATTCTATATCTTTGTAAATTTTCTAAATAAAATATTAGATAAAATCAAATATGACCATCAAAACAATGATCTTGGCAAATTATGTCTCATAGTCTACCCCCAAGCCCTTATCTCTAATCAATTTCTCTATTAATGTTGAAAGCACAGAAACTCTTAACCATACACTGTGAGGCTTTGGAAAAATATTCTATTCACATTTAACCATAGAAGTTTGTCCATATGTTCTTTCTTAGTTTATTACTGTCCTTTGTTTACCTCTGTGATAATTAGAAGATTTGTAACTTTTTAGCTATTTATAAGTATTTTTTGTTCTTTAATGAAATAGGTTTTAGTCATTATTTTTGTATATCACCTCTACTCTTCAAGGTTTGGACAAAAGAGATGAATTATCTACTATGAAATATGGGGAAATGCTTGAATGTTTCCACCTAATTGTGTTCAAATCTTCTCCTTTTCACTTCTGGAATGTGGCTGTTTAGTGTGTTGATTTGGAATCATGTTACTTTTGAATAAAATAAAATCCCCCACAATGTTGCTATTGTAAAATAGACTTTACATTTCGGCCACACTAAATAATTGAAGAAATGAAAAGCCAGCTCCAAACAGCACCAGACAACCAGGCTTCTTTAATTTTATCTTCAGTGAGCCAAGCACATGGCTCTGGTTCCCCAAGTATAGAAATGAGCACTGTAGCACCAACCATTACATCATGATCAAGACACCTGGAAAAGCAGAAGGCAGGGGGGCCTAATTGAGTTCCTCATAAGAGTTTTTCCTGAAATTACCTCCAAAAAATTCCACTTAATATTTGAAAAAGTTGAGTTAAGTGGCTGCACCCATCATCACCTACTACTTGTAGGAAGATCTGGAAGCATTGTTTTCTTTATATTTGGGACAAATCTTAGGAAGGCAACTAGCAATGCCATGCACTGCATATTTGTCACTTCATATTTTCATTAATGTTACATATAAAATAGCATATTATAAAAAATATTATGATGATGGACAACCTCCATCCCAAACAACAGAAAGTATCCACAACTGCAAGCAAACAGTTTTTTCCATCTATGCCATAAGGTCTAAGCCCTGTCTCCATCTAAAGAAGAACAGACATAACCATCCTCATTGCTCAAGGTTGAGGAATGAACAAACATATGGAGGGAATGCACGGACCAAAGTAGACATTATTATTCTAATCACGGAAGAACCTGTAACTTTGATATAAAGATAGTGAGGGAAAGGGGATGGAATAATATGTGGAACGTAGGACATTTTTAGGGCATTGTAATTAAGTGTAAACCACAATGTAAACCATAGACCTTGGATAGTAGCAATCCATCAATATTTTTTCATCAATTTTAACAAATGTGCCACACTATTGTAAGATGTTATTTG